>JBBPCX010000088.1:1731223-1749946 GCA_037974365.1 Hydrocynus forskahlii | reverse complement strand
AATAAACACACACACACACACACACATATGTATGTAATATGAGAAGGTTATAAGATCGACAAAAGTAATGCCAGATGTTTTGAAGCCTAAATCTTGACCATACTTTGGTCCCACTAGAGCAGTGAAGTGTGAAAAGAGAGGAATGACGAGCCCCTGCTGTGAAAACAGATAGGCAGAGGTAAAATGGACAAATACAGCTTCATTTATGGGGGACAACTCGACTTGGTTTGGGAGAGTGTGTGAAGCTTTTGTCTCTGCAATAGTGACATTAGAGAAGGCTATAATATGCTAATGAGCCTCTAACCAGTCACAGTGTTTCCGACAGGGTCACCCATAACAGCTCCAGGTGAGTTACTGATGAATCTTAGTGTTCATGTAATCCAACAAATTATTTTGGCCAATCTTTAACCATTAAGGGAACTTTAAAGGGCCCGAGTTTTACATTTTCCACATCTTCTGTGTGATAATTAATAGTTTTGTATACCAAAAAAGCTTATATGACCATATCCCAACCATAGAATTAGGCTGTTTTTGTTGCAGTGTCTTTAAGACTAATATATATTACTGATCTATTTTCTGACTGGCTGCCCTGTATTGCAGCTCAGGCAAAAGGCAGCACAGGGCTGAAACACTCCTTAGAATTTCAGCATGAATGGGCGGGGCTAAACGGCTGTGGGCTAAATAAGTAGACGCATAGTCATAAGTGGGTTTTGTGACATCACAAAGAATGATTTGAAAATGGCCTTGTTTTTGGAGCTTAGGTTCCATATATGGACTGTGTGGATAATGCAGTGAATATTTATATACTTCAAGCCTTTTTAACTGCAGAAAATTGATGATACTGGCCTGTTTATATATTGAAAGGCATTGAATTTGCAATTTGTAGCTTTGTAATTGCAATACTATTTAATCCATATTAATGCTGCCCTAGTAGCTACATTAGCCTCATAGCTCCAACCAAATATTGTTGGGTGATGAACCGTTATTTACTGATCTGTACCTTTAATTCGGTCCTGATTTCACTGGCCAGTGCCACCCAGGCAACCTCACTGCAGCTCTGCTGTGTGCTTTCCAATGCAGTTGTTTGTGTGTTGCCAGTTTTGTTGCCCCACACAAAACCTTACTGTGTCTAAAGGCATTAGCGCTAACTGTGTGTGTGTGTGTGTGTGTGTGTGTGTGTGTGTGTGTGTGGGTTTGTGTATGTGTGTCGTTGGCTCTTCACTCTGACTAACAGCTTCCTCTGCTTTCCTCAACCTTCAGTGCTGCCCAAATACGGGCAGTCAGATTTGAAGAGGCTCATTCGTAAACATATACGTCTCTGGGTCCCGATCTTTTTCTCTCACTTTATCTTATCTCTCGCTCTCTCGCTCTCTCACACACACATACATACTCACACACAAAACAGTCAGACATTTCTTTGAATCAGATATAGAACTGCTTCCTGTGGAATGTTTGTAGAGACCTGTCACTTAGCATTGACAAGTTTCGGTGCCAGGAAAACTGCATTACTGTGTGCTTCATTCCTTCACTCGCTTGCCTGCTAATAAGTGCACATCCTCAACAACAAACACACGTAGGCACATTCGAATGCACAATTACTGTTTATTTGCTGATTTTAACATGGCGGAGGAAAAGGTTATGGCACATTTTCTATGTATTGTTTTCACCAATATGTTAAACTTAGCAATTAAATGGAAGCTGTGCCATAAAATTGACAGAAAAATGCAATAAAATTTGCCATTAAGTTTGCTGTCTGAAATTGGATGTGCAGTTATTTTCACAAATCAGCAAAACATGTCGTTTGACTGGGGGTGTTAAAACATTTCTGTGCGACTGTATGTATTGGTAATATCTCACATTACACCCTATGCATACAGACATCTGCTGATCCATTTAACCCTAATCAGGGGTATTAATAGAGAGCTGCAGTTACAGCATCCGATCTTCTGAGGAGGCTTTACTCTACATGTAGGAACATTGCTGTGAGGATCTGATTGCATTCAGCTACAGGCCAGGTTTGGATCATAAACACCACTCTAGAAAAATCTGTTTACCTGTCCCACAGCCCAGTGCTGGTGGGGGGGTTATACCACTCGAGCCAACACACCATCCCATTCGGTTACGTGTGCTTTTCTATGGAGATTAAATAAGCTGTGTGTATACAGCTAAATGCCTGTGTCAGCAATTGGTGCAACTTAGTGTCTGAAGTCCTTTATTAGAAGTAGAGTCTGGATTCTGCTGCTGACCTGGACAGGTTGTGTGATAGCTGTTGTTCTTTTTGCTTTGCTAAAGCAGCCTCGTCTCATGCTGGTTTCGCTGGATTTACTAGGCTGGGCTGGGTGTTGGCTCTGTCCCCTCAGAGTGTGTACATTCAGCATTCTCATTATCTCAGTGCTGTCCTGTGGAGCATCAGGACAGCTACGATATATTATGGGACTTATATGTAGTGCTCTACTCACGGTTGCAGTGCCGCACACACATATATATATATATATATATATATATATATATATATATATACACACAACAACCTGTGAAGAGACTTTATTTAGCACGCATGCCAATTTAAATAATTCCCACCCACGATCTGGGTCTCTCCCTATTTTATGATTAGGGATGGGTATCGTTTGAATTTTTTCGATTCCAGTTCCGCTTAATCGATTCCGGTTCTTATCGATTCCCTATTTCAACAACAAAAAACGCATGCAGTCATTATAGGTATAGCCAGTTAGCCGCTGGTCTAGTGTTAAGAACCGATTTACAGAGTCGAAAAAACAACGAGTGGGTACCCGGTACCGGCTATTTTCGAACTGGTTCTTATTTGGAACCTGTTTTAGGTTCCCAACCCTATTTATGATTCTACCTAATGAGGTGGGTGAAGGTAAGCCATGGTACCTTAAAGTCTTTTGAAACAGTCGCTAATCAACACTGACAGCTCAACACGCTTTTAGGAGAACATTAACAGTTCTATAATGTCAGCTAACAGATGCCCAAGCTGGCTGCCATCATACTGAGTGATGGATGGAAAATGAGGGCCATCCCACCCAGAGAGAGCAAGGACGGTTATGCTCTCTTTGACTCCTAGGCATGCAGTGTTGTGTCAACGAAAGAGCTGTAGTGTCCCAATGGCAGGGGTGGTAGTTAGAAAGCAGCTTTCTAAAGGTTAAGATACCATAGTTAAGGTTCCATAGAGACCAAGTATAAACTGCGTAGGTGTAATCCTACCTCTCCAATGGACTTGCTGAATTTGTATAAATAAGGACAAGAGGTATGTAAGCTGTGTTTCTATAAAACATATTATTAACCCTCAGTGCTCAGTGTGTAGTCGAAAAACAAATATTTCAACAAATATACACGGTGTAAAACAGTCTAAACCTTGTGTTTATTCTCCTACACGCTCGCCGTTTGCTGCTCTTTCTCCCTCTGCGGGTTTTCCCCACCCACTTGTGGGCGGAGACTATCCTGAAAGCTCTCCAGGGCTCAAAGATATTGTGTTAT
Organism: Hydrocynus forskahlii; assembly: GCA_037974365.1. Classification (NCBI taxonomy): domain Eukaryota; kingdom Metazoa; phylum Chordata; class Actinopteri; order Characiformes; family Alestidae; genus Hydrocynus; species Hydrocynus forskahlii. Next base: position 1,746,448 of record JBBPCX010000088.1, on the reverse strand, counting down.
GTCCATCCGTTTCGAAGACCTAAAATCAAAAGTTATTTGTTAATTTTTGTTCTTTATTGGCATTTGTGTGTTGTCATTTTTAAAACCCCAATAAGTTTTTAAAATGACAATAACTTTGGAGCTATGTGAGACAGGAACACCAAACAAAGCTCAACATGACATCTGACACCTCAAGCATCAACACAAACATCAGAACATCAATATGAGATGTCGTTTTGCTTAACTTCTCCTTTAGGTCTAGACATACATACGAGTAAAACTGCAGAGCTCCACAGCAATATGCTATCAGTGTGTCAGATGCGAGGCTGGAAGATATGTGATTTTCAGCCCAATATTGCGATTGTGTTTTAAATGTGATTATTTTCAGCTCCAGCTGCAGGCCTTGTTATTTGCCAAGAGGACCATTTTTTCCAACTTAAGGCTTCAAGCTGACAGTTCACAAGCTCTGCTTTACTAGATTCAGTTTCCCCCTTCAGACAGTGTTGAGTTAATGTTGAATAATGTCGGAAATAATTAAAATGGCAGGTTTTGTGATTTTGAAAATTGCTCTTTTTCAAAAGTTAAAACGATGAATGCAGATGGAGGTACACTTTGTGTTCTGTATAGGGACAAACGCAGTGTACGTACTATTCTTGTATGCATTATCTGAATGCCTTTGTGTTGGAGGCTCTCAGCTGGCCTCCGGGTTTGTGCAGATACCAGTTTGAGGCTTTAAAGGAACTCAGTAACTCAGCAGAGCAGCAGACAAACAAAAGAAAGAAAATGCTGTTTTTCATCCCAGTCTGCCATTAGTAAACACAGAGAGGTGTGTTTATATAGATTTACTGGATGTAAGGTCCTAAATATAGTATGTGCAGTACTTAGAAGATGATATGTAAACACTGTTTATCTGAGCTTTACAGTAACATCCAATGTGTGTCAGTGTGTTTGTTAGATCCCTTCCGAACTCCTTCTCAAGGAAGTAGTATTTAACTCAACAAGATTTTTGCCAAGAATTGTATTTATGCAGAGTCTTTATGCGGAGGTGAGAACAAGTCTTAAAGTACCAACCCGGTCTTGATGTTAATTAACATAACCTCTTTAATAATACCATGTAGTAGCATATCATCGCTGGCCAAAAAAAATAGCATCTAGCATCGATCGTTTGGTGTCTGCTATAAATGATTCTGTATCTACTGCAAATTATTCAGTAATAACTATGAATTCATTATTGATTTTCATTTTTCTACATCATTCTTTCACAGCAGCTGCCCTTTACAGAGGGTGTGTTCATATGCACATGGTAATCAGATTTTGGCAATAATCCGATCAACACGTTTACGGGCATGTCAGTAATCTGAGAGGGAGAAAACTCTACACGAGTCATCAGATTTCTTTCTAAATACGAGAGGTCAGCTCACCAGCAGCAGCAGCAGTAGCACGTGAAAACAGTTTTCTTCTTAACAGTCTCTGTTTGCTGATACTGGTTCCTGCAAGTACAATTTAAGAGCTTTTAAAGACCATTGTGAATGCATTTCAAGACCAATCCCATGGCCACACTGGCTAATAAAAGTACGAAAGATATGAAGGAAATCTGACGCCTAGAATACAAAGTGAATTAATTTGCTCACATTTATCTGAACACAACTACACAGGACTGTGTGTATGCAGTAATGGGTGTGTGTGTGAGTTTCTGTGCTGTTTCCAAGCCAGACCTTCCCATATTAGATAAAAGTAACATCAACAGAAAAAAAATGTAATTTGAACTACTTCTGGAAGCCCACACACCACTTGAATACACACTGCACGTTTTGCATTAGTGACTATTGGTTAAAATGTGTTTAAAAACACATTTAAAGTGAGACTATCTAGTTAATGCAACTTTATAAAAGTAACATTAAGTTTAAAATCCAGTCAGTGTTGTGTTTTAAGATCTGCTAACATCTTATACAAGACATTTCCAATCAAATGATGGAATTTTACTTTTTAAGGACCTGTGGAAATGCTGTGATAAATATTTAAATGTTTACGTGGTTTGAAATTGTGCAAAATGTTCTTGCCATTTCACGGTTGACATTGAAATGAGCATTTAGTATTCACTGTTTCTGGGAGGCTCATCTTTATCCAGTTCTGTTTTTTGTGTGCAGATAACAGTGAATGAAACCAGAAGAAGGGTTTAGATGCACTGAAAGAGAACCACACCAAACTACATGCTTACACGTGTATATAGTAATGAATTAACTACAGCACCCATATGTATTAGGAATTGAATGCTGAACCCCCGTATTAACTTCAGGAACTCAAAGTTAATGGTTTTGCTTTTTTATTGGAAAAAAAACAAAAAAAATTGAGATTTATTAAAGTTCTTTACAAGGTCAGGAAGGTTTTACTGGTTGTTTAGATGGACTTTGTTTTTCTCTGGTTTTTCTCTGTAGTCATCATTTGTCTTGAAAATATACAAGGAACAAACACACAGACACACATGAGCATGACAAACACAAATACGGATGCATACAAGCTGACACGGTGCTTTTTAGATTTGTTGGATTTTAAAGATCCTGGGCAGTCCAGTGGGGTGGGGGGGTGGGGGGGTGGGGGGGTGCAATAGGATGAATACTTCATCCTTGAGAGACAGACAGAGCGGAAGAGAGCGAGTGAGGGACAAAGGAGGGCAGGTGGAGGCCACTGATCTGCACTGCAGTGCTTTAGTTTGGCAGAGAAGAGAACCAGAGAGGACACCATGTCTTTCTCTCTCTCTCTCTCTTTCTCTCTCCCTCTCCCTCTCCCCCTCTCTCTCTCTCTCCCTCTCTCTCTCTCTCTCTGTTTCTCTACATCTCTCTCACTCAATCTCCCTCCCACAGTGCAGGCCAAATTTGGATGGATGCACGCTGCTGCCCTGTGGAGTGGAATGCAGTTTCTCTTTCTGACACACACACACACACACACACACACACACTCCCTCCCTAAGTCCACCACATTCCATAAGAAACACCCACAGTGTAAAATGAGTTACTCAGTGCATTCATACACAACAGTTGCTTTGATCATTTGAGTTGTGCTTAATGGAATTAATTATGTATGCTAATTAGCGCAACACTCTGATATGAACTAAATCAGAGCAAGTCAAGTGAGTCCTTTTCTTTGCATTTTCTTTGCAGGGGAGTGATCTCAGCTCAGCTTGGTAGGAATTATGTAGTATGTAATTCTATAGAACTGTATAAAATTGTCTACTTACTTTATATTGCTGCTGATTGTACAGAATGACAGTTTATGAAACATTCAGTGTGCTGTTGCTGAAAAAAGTTGCAAAAAGTTACTTTAACATGAAAAGATATGTTCATAACATTTAATGTTAATTTTTAAAACATTTTAAATTGCTTTTTCCTTTGTAAAACAATACGATACATAAAATCTTCCACAACACAGAGCTCACACTGGCATGTGGAATTTGATGGTATTATTGGGAAAAAAATTACAAAAAAATCATTGTGCTCAGTTTGATAGTATTTTTAAAGGTGTTTTTTAAAGTCCAGACCAACTAATAAAATGTCCAAAAACGTATAGTGATGTATAATGTACTGAGCAAATTGGAAGAATTGTAATATTAAATTTTTGCCATGTCACCCACCCTTAAGCTTGAATGTCATAAACAGACTGTTTATGTATTATTTATACATAACACCCTCTACTTAACTTAATTAACTACTTTAAATAACAGCGGAAATAAATAAAAAATTATTTTGTCCATAGCTGGCCTGTCATATATTTTATTGCGAACAGTAAAAACACTGCTTTTTTTATTTATTTCTCTGTGGAAGGTGTATATCCGTCAGCTTGTGGCGACTGACAGAAAGCTGTCAGTCAACCTGTTGCTATGCCACGCCCTTCACCTTTCACCTGATCCTGTTGCCATGGAGATTTGCCCTCATCTGCATTGGGCAGCCTGCTGCCGCAGCAAAGGGGGTGATGGTGTAAAAGCAGCTCAGTTAGGACAGCCCAAAGTCAAGGTCAACCAGGAACGAGCCCATAGCAACAGTGTGTGTGTGTGTGCCGTCTGGGTACATGCCTCTGCAACGCTGGGTGTGTTTGTGTATGTGTATGTGTGTATGTCTGTGTGTGTGTGTGTGTGTTTGTGTGTAGACTGTCTGGGTACATGCCTCTGCAACGCTGGGTGTGTTTGTGTATGTGTGTGGGTAGGGGTGTTTGTGTGTGTGTGTGTGCGTGTGTGCATGCATGTGTGTGTGTGCGTGTGTGCGTGCGTGCATGTGTGTGTGTATGTTTAGACTGTTTGGGTCCATGCCTCTGCAGTGCTGTGTGTGTGTGTGTGTGTGTGTGTGTGTGTGTGTGTGTGTGTACATATCCGTGTTGTCTGCTTGCTTGTCCTTTAGCTTGTCCGTTAGTCATGCTTTAAAATAGCCTGATTTATTTCAGTGCTGCTGTTTGTTTGTTTGTGTTAATTCATGTGTTTGTTTTCATACACTTCCAGAACTAGAAAAACAGGGCTAGCCTAAAGGAGAAAAATACCTCTGACTTTGTTTAGGTTTTTTTATTATTACATATATAGAATGTGTGGGAAATTATTCTTACAAATAGATGCATATATGGAGCATTATTATTACATTATAGATACGTATATCATATGCATGAGAAATGATTGTTACATATAGATACATATATAATACATATGGGACATTATTATTTTGGAGATACTTATGTAACACATAAGGGACAATAATATTACGTTATATATACACAATTGTAATATGTATGGGACTTTATTATTACATTATAGATACATACTGTATGTATCACAAAGCGATGCATGTCAGAATCATAAAACTTTATTGGTCCCGGAGGAAATTGCTAAATGAGATAAAGGTATGTCAAAATAATGCAGACCTGTCCTTAACTAACTATTGGTTCACCTTTTATGTGTTTACTGTACTGTAAGTTGCGCGACTGTCCTAAAGTATTCTGTCCCCGTCATGCAGCCCCAGCTATGTGTTGTGGTTGTGTGTTTGAGGTCAGGTTGCTATAGCAGTGTAACCTGACCGGTGTGGTTGAGGTGCTGAACTGTGCCCTCGTCTCTGCTGTATCATTCACTGTAACCTGACCCACACATGTCTAGTAATTTGTGTAAATTGGATTTTGGCCGAACCCTCGAGTTGCTTTAATGTGTGAGTTTAGCGCACGTATGCAGCAAAGACGACAGCGAGTATGTACCGAAGTTGTTTCTGTGTGGAATGGAGGAAAGTGGCAGTTTATGTGAAGCCCCGGTGCAGCGTTAGCGTCTGTGGACTTAACTTGACTTAATGCCAGCCTAACTCTCAGCTTTCTCTCCCTGTGCACGTGCCGTTCGGAGATAAGAAAAACGGGTGCAGCGTTCCCTCGGCTTTAAAAACCACTGTCGTCATTTTCCCATGCCTCGGTGTCTGTTCTCCTTCTTTGATCCGTCTATCCGAAGCCCACCCACGCTTATCCCGGAGCTTCAGCGCTCTAAAAGATTTGTGCCTTCAAAGCAATATTCCATATATCATAGAGAACATGATGTATTAATGTGAGTGTTTAATTAAATGATATGTATGAATCACTGTTTGGTCACATAAAAGTTATGAGTGCTTTGAGTCTTCTGCCTTGGCCTGGATGTTCACGTGTTTGTCAAGTTGTCAGCACCCTTGGATGACATGTTATTGTCATGTCATGTGCTGCACCTGCAATTCACTGTGTGTGTGTGTGTGTTTGTGTGTGTGTGTGTGTGTGTGTGTATACACACACCCATTAACTAAAGAAACCATGTTTCTTTAGTTTTGCATGGTCATATCAATACACAAAAACACACACACACACACACACACACACACACACACATATACATACTCACGCGCACATGCACACACACACACATATATATATATTTATATGTTTGTAGAAATTGCCGCTTTGTCTTGCTGTGTTTGACCATGCAAAACTAAGAAAGCATGTGATAAGGTTTTTTTTGCCTAATTATTACTTCAGCAGTGTGTCAAGTGGGTTAAAAAGGCTTGTGAGCTTTGGAGGGGTGTGTTCTGTTTTGTGTTGTGAGGGGTTAGCTGTCCAAACCCATCGTTTGTCAGCTGTGCTCCAATTCTGCCCGCGGAGTCGAGTGTCCGTCCTGATCGGCCAGCAGCCCGTGAAGAGGAACTCATTTTGGTGCTATTTTGGTCTCTCTGCTGTTTACAAAAAAACACGCCCTGATGTAGTTCAATTAAACAGCTTCGTCCCTGTGAAAGAGAGAGCGAGAAAGAACATATACAGTCACTACAGCACAGGACATTCTTTGTTCAGGAGAATCAAGGAATGGCTATAAAGTTAAAGTGGCCCCTTATAATAGTCACGGGTGAACACACCACAGCACACAGTGTGAACTTCTTTCTCTGCATTTAACCCATTCACCAAATGGCGCAGGGGGCTGCTGCCAACGAGGGGTGCCCAGGGAGCAATGTGGGACGGTACCTTGCTCAAGGGAACCTCAGTGATGACACTAGCAATTGGTAATCAAACCCAGAACCTTCTGAGTGTAGCCACCAGGCCATCTAGCTGCTTTGAAAAAAAAACTAGGCCTGCAAAAAAGGGATATTTTGATCATTGATTAATAGCCTTAAATGATTGCAAATGAAGCTGTAACAAAATATGTTTTGACAGAACTTAATTAGCCTCGCTACTGTACTTTCGCTTTAAATTTCGGGGATATTTCACACCCTTTTCCCAATTTTCTCCAGTTTAGTCCAGTTCCACCTGTACCACTCCCCCCAACCGACACTGGTGTCATTCACATGAAGCTCAGCTACTGAGCGGTGGGGAAAGGGAGGAGCACTTTACCCATTCAGAAAGAGTGAAGGCGGTGGTCCAGGGTGTAGATGGGTGTATATGGCATCACTGGGGATCGAACATGTGATGTCTCAATGATGGAGCTGCACAAAACTCTTATGAAACAAAAATTCAGTGAAATTAAGTGAAAAAAATGGTTTGTGTCTATCTGATACTCTAACCAAGTGATGATGATAATAATAATAATAATAATAATAATAATACATATGTTCATTAATATTAGAGATCTTTAGGCTGCAGCAACATTTACCCAGTTTTAACTTTTGAACAAATCAGTCTGATGGTATTTTCACCTCTCCAGACGAGCTGTGCGTGTTTCAGGATGAGCCGATTGTGCTTTCTCTTGTAAAATGTTCACAGAATGAGTTCGTTTTAAGCCGGTGAAGCAGTTTTCTATAGATAGCTGATGACTTTTTATTCCAGAATCACCCTTTCACACATGAATGATTCTGTAGCATCAGACATCATCAAAAGTGCATTAATTTACAACATTATAAACAATAAAAAAAATACTCATACGTTCTACATTTGGCACTGTGGTGCTGCTTTTGACCGTGATTTGACCTTTAATTTCTGTGACTGCTTTCACTTCACATCAAACGTGCTGCATTCCCTCAGGCTGCTGTTCTCAGGAAGTTTGCACAACTCAGAAGTTTCGTCTTTTGGCAAGGGTGCAGAGCAGTTGACTCATGATTTTGATTCTTCTCGACTTGGCTAGAGTACTGTAATGTGTTGGATTTCCTTAAACTGCTCACTAACAGACTCCGGCCAGTTTAAACAGCGGCAGTTGGAGGGCTGGTTGATTATATTTACACAGAGCTTCGATATGGAAGAAATGTAGGATTATAAAGATGCAGGATTATCCATGGTTTGGCACATTTAATACATTTTGGAAAAAAGAAGAAACTTCAACCTTATGTTTTCCCAGTTGGCATCACAAGACCACATCACCTGGTGGAAGAATAATTAGTACAATTAACATAAGGCGATCTCAATTATTTATAGTAGTAGTGATTTTTGATGCTGAATTCAGTATTTGTATGTTTATTCAGTTTATAATAGCCTGTTATAATAGCCTACCATCCAAACGGCAGAGAAAGTTGGTTCATGGCAGTACTTTCAATGTATGTACAAAACACAAAAATGAAGATACAAATTGTTCCTCTGTCCGCAACCTTGTATTTCTGATAGATTATCCTTGTGATGTAAGATCTTGGGTGCAGGTTTTAGTGTATAAGTTAACATTAAATACCACAGAAATGTAAATAAGTAAGCTTTTTGTGCTTTTCTTTCAGGTATTTGTCTGGTACTCTGCCAAAGTAAAAACAAACAAAAAAAAACAGCCCAGCATTTCAGTATGGTTTATTAGATTTTGCTGTTATTTTTAGAATCCTAACCAGGTTTACCTTTTTCCTGCATTATCTTTTTCATCTTTTTCCCCCCATTGTTTTTTTAAGCCTGTTTTCTATTTTGTATCATCAGCTGTTTTGAAATGCAGCTTTCCTTCCAATAACTATCATTTTCTCTCTGTCTCAGTGCGAGGATGTCGCCCAGGGAAGATTGTGCAGATGACGGAGGCGGAGGTCCGGGGGCTGTGCATTAAGTCCAGAGAGATTTTCCTGAGCCAGCCCATTCTGCTGGAGCTGGAGGCCCCGCTCAAAATCTGCGGTCAGTTTCACACTCAGTCCCCATCGGCCGCACACACATCATTCAGTCACCAGCCCGGGTCTCTCAGCAGGGTCACCTCAGTCTCGCACAAGGCCCAGTCCCAGAGGGCTGATGAACCACGTCTGATTAATCACAGCTAATTATAACGCTTCTGTCGGTTTAGTTAGGACAACATCTGTCAAAAGCACACCTCTTGCTATTCATTTAAATCAGAGCAACATGATCATAGACAACAGACACCAACAAGTGCCATTTATACAAATATTGCACTGTTGTATAATACATACACAACAGTTGTCCGTAGGTGGCAGCTGGTGGCCTAGTGGTTAGGGAGTTGCCTGCGATCACAAGGTCGTGCGTTCAAATCCCTTGTGCTAGGGGCACCACTGAGGTACCCTGAGCAAGGTACCGTCCCCAAACACTGCTCCCCGGGTGCTGTGTTCCTGGCTGCCTGCTGCTTCACTTGGTGAATGGATTAAATGCAGAGAATGAACTTCACACTGTTCACACTGTGTGCTGTGGTGTGTTTTTACGTATGACAAATGGACACTTTACACACTTACACAGAAAAGGGATACACTGATCTAACCATGCGTCAGCCAATAGGAGACAGCCAGGGCGGGGCTTCAGTCAGTTACGACAATGCTGAACAAGATGAAGGAGACACTAATCAATTTAGTCGTTGACTGCAGTCTGACTCTGTTCTGTAAGAACAGGGCACGCAAAGCCTCACCTTCTTTGCCGCCTTCTGTGAAAAAGAACAGCAAAAATGAGCAGTTTTCTGTCAGAAGCTTTAGTAATGCACCAGAATGGTCAGGGTTTTCACTGATGCTGCACATTTAACTGCTGGAACAAACATTCCTATTCACTGTAGAAAGCGTGTTTCACCACTATTACATACGTTCATGACTACTAAAATTAAAACTTCTCATGTTCATGACCAATAGAATTGTATTAAAGTTGCTGATTTTTTGTTTGTCTGTAAGAATTTTCTGGGTTTTTTTTTTTACTCTTTCAACCATAATCAATAAAATGATTTTACCATTTTTGTTTTAACAAGATGGGGCTTTGACAGGAAGGGGCAATTTGATTGGCATGCAGACTAGCCAATCACAAACCACTATTTAGCGGTTAAATGTTGAAGGGTAGGTGAATCTCAAAACTGCATGTAAAATGAACGAACAGGAAACAAAAGAGTGAGCAAGCTCACAAGCATATCTCTTCTAAAAGCTACTTAACACTTCAAAGAAAACTCCTGAATAACTTTTAAAGACTTAAAACTTTGTTTTTTCAGTCTGTTATCATCAGACTGATAAAATCCAATAAAACACAGAAGTTCAAACACAAGCCTACGCTGAGAGTCTGCAAGAATGCAACTGAAAGTACTGATAGTCGTGCCCAACTTAGATTACCGCAGATATTAGACGGTCTGTCTTCGTGGGGGCGGGGCGCCCGAGGCTGAGCTTTACTCACAACAAGCCAATGTGCTTTTGACAGATACAAAAATGTCTTTGTGAACGAGGCCTAAGTTGTTTTGCTGCCCTATTTTGGATGGATCTTTCAAAATTAGAAAGGAGTTTTGACTAGTCACAAATACTCTTTTTCCCATATTGAAGAACCAAGAGCTCGCTGAAGGAGAAGCACCAGGACTGTAGAAGGTGTAGCTTTAGCACACAGGAAGCAGAACTGAGCAGATAAACATCAAACCCAACCTCCTTTTACACTCTGCTAGTGTAGATTTCATTAAATGAAACGTTCAACAGCATTTAGTAAATTTGTCACTTAATATCATCTTCAAAACCATCACTGTTTTCCAGCTGAAAGATAACATTATAAAATGAAACTTTCTCTGCGTTTAATCCATTTAACCCATTCACCAAGCGAAGCAGTGGGCTGCCACCAACAGGGGTCCACCCAGGGAGCAGTGTGTGAGGGATGGTACCTTACTCAGTGGTGCCACTTGCAGTCCTGGGATTCAAACCCATGACCTTCTGATCACGGGGGCAACTCCCTACCCACAAGACCACCAGCTGCCCACAATATATTTTCTGAATTTCAGATTTTGAAGCATTTTAACTTTAATCGATCCCTGAACATCTTCTCACAGCACCCTTGCTAGATCGCAGTCATATCAGTGGTTGTTTTTTCTAACATTTATTTAGCTCTCCGTGTTCAACAGCAGTAATGTAGCTGAACCTATTGCCAAGCCAATAAATTACACATACCCAAAATTTCAAATAAAATTAACATTTGTACATTTTTTTATGTAAAAACTTAAGCAATGTATATTTGAAGTACATCTTGTTGCATTGTGCTGTGGAATCGCCTAATACATAGTCAATTTCTTTCAAATTTGACCCAAATAAGTTTCCTTATTAGTCAGTATAATCAAGGGATATAAAACCAAGACAGACTTTGTGTTGCGGACACGCAGTCAATGCCTTAAAATGCTGCCTATGTAGACGGCTCATTAAGTGCGCCGTCACCGTGTTGGTGCTAAGGCACTGTGTTATTTCAGGCCTGGCATTCTTTGATTATATGGTTATCCAGGGACTTTGAAAACAGTGCATTATAATGCCAAACAAGTAGACATGTTTAGGGCAACCTTATTATTTGCTGAATTGTAATAGATTGCAGTCTGCGGAGGTAGTTATTTGTCAGAAAAAAACAGGCTTGTCCTCATAGACTAAACACAAGTAGCTACACGCTGACACAGACATTACTGAAACCACAATAAATAAAACAAGAGGGTATCTCCTACATGCTGTTTCTTTTGCACAGAGCAGCTGATAGGAGAATAAAGTGGGATGTGTGTGTGTGTGTGTGTGTGTGTTATGTAGGTCAGTAGCACAGCGAGGCGTTGGAGTACACAGACCCTATTGACTTTGAGTGGCTGACACCTTTATTCACATTCAGCTCACTTCATCAGAGCAGCGTACAGACTGTTTCTCTCTCTGCCCCGCATAGTCGATCCCTTTTTTCTCTGCTCTTTCATTCGTCTCTCTTGTCTTCTTTGCCTTTTTCCTCTCTCACTCTCTCTTTTATACTTTGTCTGAACATTTTGCCTCCATTTATCTCTCCAATCTCAGTCCACCTGTCAGCTGGCTCACTCACCCATCTCTCACTCTCTCTGTCTCTCTCTTTCTCTGTCTGTAGGTGATATCCATGGTCAGTACACTGATCTGTTGAGGTTGTTTGAGTATGGAGGTTTTCCTCCAGAGGCAAATTACCTCTTCCTGGGTGATTACGTGGATCGAGGGAAGCAGTCCCTGGAGACCATCTGCCTGCTTCTGGCCTACAAGATCAAATACCCTGAAAACTTCTTTCTGCTGCGTGGCAACCACGAGTGCGCCTCCATCAACCGCATCTATGGCTTCTACGATGAGTGTATGCAACACACACACACTTTATTAGCATTTGTAGCCTCACATCACCTGGCAATTTGTTTTGTTGATAATTGATAAATTTTGCCAAAAATCCAATGCATACAGTATCTTCTCAGTACAAATATAGCAGATTCAGCCAAGTTTGGTTTCAGAATCAGAAAACTTTATTGATACTGGATGAAATAGCTTATCTGAAGCTTTCTTATGTAATTTTATGCTACTAGGCCAATAAAAGAGTAACAGAAGTGTATAGGTGCCTTTTTACCACTGCAAACTGCCTTAATCAGCACACTCTCGCAACTGTATCTCATACTGGACAAAATGTAGGCTTTGGCATGACTGCTACTATTGTTTGTAGCAACATATGCTGGCATACAGTTTCAGAAACCTCATGAGCAAGTCTATTTAAAATTGTCTACCAATTTGAGACAGTTGTGTGTGATTCACAGTGTTAATATTTGGGGTATATACTTCTATTACTACATTAACATAGTTTGGAGGTGTGCCTGCGGTTGAGGTAAGTGGAAAACTGTAAATTAGATTTTTGTCCAAATCATCACTTTACTGGGATCTACAGTTTTGCTGGGATCATTTTTGCAACATCAGCTCAAAGGTGAAGCCAGGCTGCGATAAGAAGTATAAAGCACACTGGTGCCATCTGGTGGCCAAAGCATTAAACTGTACAGGCTAAAAGACTTCAGTATGCTGTGAAATGTTGGATGGTTCTCTATGTATGCCACTAATCCTGAATTTAAATATGCTTTCTTTCAGAAAACCGATCATTTGTATGTGTTTTTTTAGGCAAGCGCAGGTTCAACATCAAACTGTGGAAGACGTTCACTGACTGTTTCAACTGTCTCCCCATCGCCGCCATTGTCGACGAGAAAATATTCTGCTGCCACGGAGGTGAGTCACTGTGGAAACCTTTAGCTGCCTTACTTAAGTCAGGTGTGGACAAAAGACTGAACAGTCAAGCAGTCACTGACTCATAATTTAAGCCTAAATGGGGCTCGTCTGCATTGTAATCCTGGACCTGATCATGTTAAGAATGACATTCCATGACATTCCATTCAAAACAAATTCCTGCACCTTCCATCAACATATGATGAATATTGCCTCTAATATCATGTTTCACTTCCTCTTCCCATCACTCACCCCTACTGTCAAGAGAAAAGCACAGCTAGAGACGCTCCCTGATAAAGGGTTTCATGCATTAATATCACAGTATGGAAGAAGAACACAGCAATAATGACCATGATTGTTTCATTTTAACCTCATATTAAGTATAAACACACAGTTGGTATAATTGGTTAATTAATTCAATCAATTATTAGTTGACCAAACTGGCTTAACTGATATAATTGTATAAGTATGTTTAATCAGTTAAATGAATGATGTTTTTTCCATGTCTTCCTCAGGCCTGTCTCCGGACCTGCAGTCTATGGAGCAGATCAGACGGATCATGAGGCCCACAGATGTACCAGACACAGGTGAGCACTCAGCAAGCCAGCAGCTCGCATATACTTTTCGATGCATAAAGATCCCACTTTCATCATTTGTCTGATATACCACTGTAAATTTACTTACCGGTTTGGTTTACATTGTACATTTATGGCGTGCATTGTGTGTGCGGTGTTCAGGGCTGCTGTGTGACCTGCTGTGGTCAGACCCGGATAAAGATGTCCAGGGCTGGGGAGAGAACGACCGCGGCGTGTCCTTCACGTTCGGAGCCGACGTGGTCAGCAAGTTCCTCAACCGTCACGATTTGGACCTCATCTGCAGAGCGCACCAGGTGATTAAACCTACAACCTAAACCTACTGCTCACCCTCAGTTCGCTTAGCTCTTAAAAACGGCTTCAAGCACACCGCCAGGTTGGCTCATACTCCAGCTTTTGGAGGTTGAGTCTCCTGACAAACTAGACTTAGGATCAGCAACCGGCCCGAGTCAGTCAGAGAACCTCACAGGAATGAGTTCAGACAGGCTGCGCTTTATGGTGCCTTGGAAACAATACAGATTTGAGTTTGATGTGGTGTATAAACATTGTTTTCAAATGTATGGTTCACCCCTTTGTCTATGAAGTACATTAATGAAAAAATAAGCTGCAGTCAATTTTGATTACATCATGGCTATGATGGCTATGGACATACTAACATGTCACCTGACTGCCCTTTCAGCAGGTAGTCCGCCTATTTTTTTGTTTCGTTTTTGTGTCCCACAACAAGCTTCATTATACCTTCTTTTTAAAATCTTAGTACACTTTTTTGAAATGTACCTGTGTTTGTGTTCTTAAATTCCTAAAAGTGTTACAGCCGGTTACATTTTTTTAACAGAGCACATGTATTCATAAGACATTACTATTGCAGCGTATTTATGTACATGTATGCATGTATGTGTGTTATTGCAGGTGGTGGAGGATGGTTATGAGTTCTTTGCTAAGAGGCAGTTGGTCACTCTGTTCTCCGCTCCAAACTACTGCGGAGAATTCGACAACGCAGGAGGCATGATGAGTGTGGATGAAACTCTCATGTGCTCTTTCCAGGTAATACATAAACTCACGCACATATTACAGTAAAAAAGACTAATCGTTTTTCAGAACCTCTGCATAATTGGTTGAGATGTGAACAAAGCAATTCAGGTTTTGGGTTCACTGGAGAGAGGCTTAGGAATGTTTCAAATCAGGGCTCACGATGTCTTGTTTTCAAATTTTATTTACTAGGGCGCTTTCGGGGGCATTAAACTCTCCAGACATAAATCACCAGTGTGAGCGATCCTGACACAGATGGTTTCTCGAAAATGAAGAATTTCACATCAGACCTGAATTACTTTGTTTGCATTTCCACCCAGGGGCGTAGTTACTTGGGGGGCTAGGCCCCAGAGCCCCCCATAACCAGTGAGCTTCATAAGTAGTAAAGCAGACTGTGGTAGAGAAAACAAAGACGAAAAAGCAACAAGAAAATGTGTGTTCAGCTATTCAGCCCAGACTTTTACACCTAGTGCCGTTAAAGGCGGGACTCTAATTAATTGATGCTGTCAGTTGTTACAGGCAGATGAATACAAGGTCAGCTTTGGTGTGTTGTGTTTAAAATGTTATTTTTGTTTTTCCTTGGTTATAAAAACTGCAGAAGAGTATAGTATAGATTGTAGGTTTTTGTAATCCTTCCTGTAGCAATTTCTCAGGGGACTTATGATTTCTAGCTGGCTCCCTCAGTCTGTTACCCGCACCCCTTTCATATAATGAAACAGTAGCCAACCCACAGTTTAAAGATTATGCAGAAATTTAGAATATGTTGGAATTTAATATTCTTCATTTCTCAAAAAAAAATA
>JBBPCX010000088.1:1699488-1722675 GCA_037974365.1 Hydrocynus forskahlii | reverse complement strand
ATGTTTGTTGATTTGAGTTAACAGTCCCCCCCCCCCCCTCCCCCCTTAGCTAAATCCCCAATCAAAATATGAAACAGGTAAGTTACGTTTTCCAGATGAGGTGCTGTCATTGCTGAGATTTGGCTTCAGCCACTTTCGGCATGACTCATATAAGCTAGCGACTTTTCTTTCCCCGAATCAAGTTCAAATGAAAGGCAGCCACTCGGAGAGAATCACTGTAGCGCATGCCTCAGCTTTCTGAGTTGATCAGTTGTCACTGGTTGCTCCACGGTTTTGTTATAAGACCTGTCGGCTCAGTGATGATGACAGATGTCACTCCAGCCTGCAGAACATTTGTTTAGAAGCTGCTTTTGCAAAGGAAAAGAAAAACAAGTGCATAAAAAAGATCTCTAATAACCTAATTTGCCACCGCTTTTCACATCCGCAACACATTAACAGGTGTCGTTTCCTGGGCTGACGCATTTAAACCTGTGCCATGGAGAACAAGCTGAAAAGACTGGACGACATCACGTCCCTGGGGGCTCTGGAGGAAAATTAATGTGAAGGCACTTTATTAAAGTGAGTGTAATTTTAACACAGTGGCAAACAGGCTTGGTCCTATTACTGCTTTCCAGGGACTTTCTGGAACGTGACTACATTATCCGTTAATACGGGTTACCATTAAATGTCAAAGAATTGAATACTTATTGGTAAAATAACTATATAATGTGGGATTTATTACCATTGATACATATTAGACATTTAGTAATATATTAAAGGTGCATTAACCTTGTGATTTGCAGCAAGTTGCACAATCAAACCAAGACCATCAGTCAGCTTAATAAATGCCTGGAGAGTCTCTGAATGCGTCAGAGGAAAATTTCATCACGCTGTAGGACTGCAGGCGTCCCTACGAAAAACGCACAAAGAAAGACATGAATTTAGAAAGTCAATTGCATTCATTTCAACTCTGGCCGTTCTTGCATTATTGCTGTTTTGCATCAAACATGAAGATTTCATCATGCTCAAACTACAATAATGTTCAAGCACAAATTAGGTATAGATTAAAAGTATATCTGCACTTTCCAGTGGCTGACAAGTAAGATATTCAACATTCTTATTTGGTCACATACATAGTTATATATGTAGTAAAATGAATCAATTCATAAGAATGTGCAATAAAGTTATCAAATAATTAAAATCAAATTAAAGAGAAAATTTGAAGGTCATACCAAGATATTAAAAATATGCAGAAAAAGTATGAAATAATGAACAGATATTATGATATGATTCTGTTATCATGAGTGACAACTTTGGCTTTTCGGGCTCCAATTCAGTCTTGTTTACTTTTTATCATTCCTCCTTTTTGCTGTTGATGGGGGAGTACACTGATTGCGTCAGGACAGGCGTGGAGGTGCCATACTGAGAGATGGAGTCTTCTCCAAGGGATTCTGAGCTTTGTCTTCTTGTCAAGATTTATTGGTGGGACTTTGAGCTCCAGAACAAAAGAAGGGGGACAGGCCAGGCCTTTGAGAATATGACAAAGGCTCTTTAAACCACAACAGGTTATTGTGTGTCTCTGTAAATAGACTTATCTCCTTCCAGGGTATTTCTATCCTTCATCTTTTATTTTCCACCACTTTTCCAGCTCCTCTGTTATCCCTCTGCTCAGTGGGTGCTTTTTCTGTAATGTACAGTTTATGCAGGTCTCCACAGATTCAGTAATGTTTAAATCATTCTTCATGGTTGCATTATATATCACACAAACTATGTGACGTCTGTGTTGCCATCGTTTAGTTTTTTTTTAACATTGACTTCAATCAGTTTTTCCTGTAGCAAACCTCAACCCAACTACAATAGCATGAAGCTGTTAACAGAATCTAGGGGGAAGGGAACAGACCACCAGAGACGCCAGTGTTGCTTTTATCAAAAATACAGAGTGACTTACAACCCCTCACACACACACACACAGTTTACGTTTTTCGTTAACTGTAGGTAGGTGAGTCCAAGTGTGGAGAAACACCGCTGGATTCACTATAGAAGAACTGGACAAAAATATATACAAAGTTCAAGGATACTTTATTGCCATCAACAGGTGTGTACACAGTGTGATGAGATGTCTCTCCATGGTCCACAGTGCAACGTATAGCAACATTCAGCAGAGTTCAAGTTATGACATAAACAATAAAAACAAAACAATAAACAGACACAACAACAATGTAATGTAAAGTAGTGTATAGTGTGAATGCGATGTTAACCTGCCAGAATGACTAGTGTTGCACCATAAGCATATTACACAGGAGGCACTTACAACATTGAACAAAATGCAAGAAAGAGCAAAACAACACAATAAATAGACAATATTGCAATGTGTGAATGGGATGTAAATCCAAGACAAAATAATAAATAGCCAAACAGCAGGGCAACAGAAGTGTGAATGGGATGTAAATACGAGACAGTACAATAAATAGACAACACAACAGTGTCACAGTAAAGTATGAAAGGTCTGTAAGCCTTCCAGAATGAATAATATTCCACCATACATATTATATTGCACAAGAATAAAGTTTGAAAGGGATGTAAACCTTCAGGAATTAATAATATTGCACCATACATACAATATTGCATTGGGAGTCCAATGTAATTTGTTTACATCCTATCATTATTAAAACAACTTGTTAATATATTATTTTATTTATTTATTATTTTTTCAATGTAATTTTAGCCTGTGGTAATGCCAGTAAAAGACCTATTGAACTTGAACTTGAAGACAGAAAGAGAGGGCAGGAGGGGAGAATCCCTGAAGAATCAGTAATGGTAATGAATCAGTAATGGTGGTAAGAGGATTTACATCAGTAGAGGTCAGTAGTGAGAGGTGGAGTAAAAGAAAGAATGAGATGAGGGATGAGTGAAAAGAGAGAGAGTAGGGACAAAGAAAAGAGAAAAGGCCAAAGGGGAAAAGAGTGAAAGGCAAGGGATGAAATAAAAAAAGAAAGAAAGAGAGAAAGAGGTCAGTAGTGAGAGGTGGAGTAAAAAAGGCCAAAAGGGAAAAGAGAGAAAGACAAGAGATGAAAGGAAGAGAGAGAGGGAGAAAGAGAGAAATACTCCACGGGCCAGGGGGACAAGGGCAAAGGAGAGAAAGACAAAGGACAAAGGAAAGAGTGAAAAAGAGTGGAAAGCAAAAGACATGGGAATGAGTGAGAAGGGAGAAGGGTAAGAACAGAAGGGGTGAGAGAGAGAGGAGGAGAAAAGCATGAGGGAAAGAGAAAAAAAAACGAAAATGAGAGAGACAAAGAGAAAGAGAAAGAGAGAGGTCAGTATTGAGAGGTGGAGTAAAAGAAAGAGAAGAGGGTGAGTGAAAAGAAAGAGTAAGAGAAAAGGCCAAAAGGGAAAAGAGAGAAAGACAAGAGATGAAAGAGAGAGAGAGGGAGACAGAGAGAGAGAGAGATGGCGAGTGAGTGAAAGAGAAAAAAAGAGAGAAATACTCCAGGGGCCAGGAGGGCAAGGGCAAAGGAAAGAAAGGCAAAGGACAAAAGAAAGATTGAAAAAGAGAGGAAAGCAGAGAGGAAGGCAAGCAACAGGGGAATGAGGGAGAAGGGAGAAAGGTAAGAACAGAAGGGATGAAGACAATAGTAAGAGTGAGAGAGAGAGTGAGAGAGAGGGGGACCAAGGGAAAATGATAGAGAAGAGGTGAGAGAGGTTAGAGTCCAGCTGAACAGATGTAGTTTATTCAGGTTCATATTTAGGTTAGAGGTCATGCAGAGAAAACTGCTGGATCGCATCTTCTGGGAGGAGAACCACTGAAAATGCAGTGTTCTCTTAGTCTACTCTTTCTCTCTCTCTCTCTCTCTCTCTCTCTCTCTCTCTCTCCCCACCCCCCATCCTTTGCCTTTCTCTCTTTTTCCCTTTTGGCTTTTTCTTTTTCCTTTGCCCTTTCTCTCTCTTTTCACTCAGCCCTCTTTTCTTCTCTTTCTCTCTCTCTCTCTCTCTCTCTCTCTCTCTCTCTCTCTCTATCCCCTTTGTTTTGCTCTCGAGTTTTGGGTCCTAAACAATGCTCTCCTCCTGCAGCCTGATTGGTGCTCTTATATAACCCAATGCTGTGGGTTACGCAATCGACTGGTATTAATTTTTCATCATGTCTTTCTTTGAAGTCACTATAATTGGCCATTTATGTGTTTTGTGGTTCCTCTCAGCCTCGTCAGTGCCATGGGCACGGGGTTACAGAGACACCGACACACACACACACTCTCTCACACACAAACTTACACACCGCCATGTGACGTCTGACTCCAGGGAAGCGAGCCGATCTCCAGCCGCTCCAGCACTTGTTTCATCATGCCTTTTATAAGGTTATTCAGTGTAGATATAACCCACTGCATTCTGCTCCACTATTTTGGGCGGATTGTTCAATTATAACAGGAGAGACGGTTCTGCACGCAGGAAGAATAACACCCAGATCTGTCCCTTTGTTAGCAGCCATACCTCCGTAAAGCTCAGAAAGAGGACAGTCAAGTGTGCAGAGTACGCTGCGCTTCTGAATAATAGCCACTTGTGCAGGCACATCAAATAATTAACCAGGCCCGTCACAATTACTCAAACTCAATTAAAAAAATAATTGATTAAAATGTACCTTCGCAATGAGCTGACAGTGATTAGTTGGCAGCTTTTAAGATCGTATGCATATTTCAAACCTGTCTACAGTCTCCCTCATGGAAAGAAACAGAGCCTGATGAACACGTCCTTTATCATTTCATATGCATTTTTTTGTCTTTTTGTCATTTTTGAATGCCTATGATCTTTTTTGTGTAAGTAAATTGTTTTGGAGTCTTTGAATTGTGTTATTCATGTGGGTTTTATTGTTTATCCTTTTGAAATATTCACTTACTTGATTAATCATCAAAATAATCAGCACATTATTCTCTTACTGTCATAATCGATTGTGACAGTTCTATACGAATTTGTCAAACAATGAAAAATGAAAAAATGAAATAAATGAAAAATGTATTAGCAATTTGTATTAATAGTTATGACTACTTTGTACATGTAAATGCTTAATTATATCATCATTAAATTTAAATGAAAAAAAAAACTAATCACTAGCTCATTAACTAATCATGATGTTACTTTACCTTATTAGCTACTACAGATGTTACATCGACGCTCTAGGCAAGTAGCAAATTTATAATACAAATCAGACTCACAAAAACAGACTTCTATGTTATGCATTCTGGCCCACTTCCCCGTTCTAGGTGAGTTATTTGAACAGAGGGCTTAGTTCAGCTTATTTTAATCCTACATGCCAGAAATCCACACGTCAGAAGGTAATAATATTCATCACTGATGCCCGTTTCCCCACCACTGCCTGCAAGAGCTCTTTTTGATTTTCTGCAGGCAAGATGCAGAAGTTTCTCACCTGGCAGGCTGTGGAGACAGACGTCAGGCTGAGGCATTTCTTACTGCCGTCTCCCAGCTTGATGGCCGTGCATGCTCCTGACTGGCACCTTAAGTCATACTGGAGAAGATAACAGACTGTCTACAGCTTCTGCAATACTGCTGACAGCAGAGTGGAGCACTTACTCCAGAGTTGTATTCTATATAAACCTGTCACTCCAATAAATCATGATGGATTCTTCTATACCCAGGTTAACACGGTTTGGAGTTCATAATCCGTGCACGCACACCAGTGCGCACGCACATACACGCACACACAATTCAGACTGGGTGTAAATGCCATGTGGGCCTAGCAGTCCTCAATCAACGGGATATTGACAGTACGTAAAGTGAGTTGATACACTGTGCATTGTTGGCCTGCATTGAGTCTTCAGGAATCACCATAGCCTGACATTATACCAAGGTGACTGCGGAGCGACGTGGGGGATGAAAGGAAAGGCTGGGGTCAGAGCTGTAGGACACTCATATTCTTATTCCTATGCATGGCATTATTAAAGAAATTCAAATCAGTCTGAAAGTCATCAAATGTCCATGACATATTAGTTATTTTACGGTTGCTAAAATGAACGACGGAGTTGCTGAGGTGAACGTGAAGGAGAAAGGATTCTGTATTCACTATTTGAACAAAAGTATTGGGCCGCTTGACCATTACACCAACAGGAACTTTAATTACATTGCACTCAAATATGTAGGCTTTGATATGGAGCTGTTCACCTTTTTGCAGCTATGCAGCTTCTTGGAAGGCTTTCCACAAGATTTTGGAGTTTCTGTGGGAATTTGTGTCCATTCATTCTGTAGAGCATTTGTGAGGTCAGGCACTGATGTTGGACGAGAAGGTCTGGCTCACAATCTCCGTTCCAGTTCATCCCAAAGGTGCTGGATGGGAGCTTGCTTTGTCCACTAGGGCACAGTCATGCTGGGATAGC
This sequence comes from Hydrocynus forskahlii, assembly GCA_037974365.1. NCBI lineage: Eukaryota > Metazoa > Chordata > Actinopteri > Characiformes > Alestidae > Hydrocynus > Hydrocynus forskahlii. The sequence continues at coordinate 1,716,319 of JBBPCX010000088.1, read as the reverse complement.
AAAGGTTCTTCCCTAAAACTGGGTCCACAAAGCTGGATGCATGGCATTGTCCAAAATGTCTTGGTCTGCTGAAGCACTAAAATGGTCCTTCACTGGAAGTAATTAAGAGGTGTGTCCTAACGCTTTTGTCCATATAGTGTACTATCCTCTTTGAAAAGCATGCTGTGTTATAACGACTTCCATTGAAGCCATGCAGTGTTTAGCCTAACTTTATTTAAAAAATTAGATTAAATGAACTAAAAAGAGAAAAAGTCAAGTCACTGTATAGGAGAACCAAACAGCTAAACAATGTCTCAGAATAAGTAGAATATCATGTGGTATAATTTTTTGCAGCCCATATTGAATCAGACAGTTACTGAGTTATCTGTCAGTTTATTCCTAGCCTGTTGCCAATGTTACAGCTTAGTTCAGTATGACACTCCGCTCTCTGGGAGGGCGTGAAGGCTGCCATTGCTTCTTTCTGAACCGTCCAGCTGTATTTCACAACCGGGGAACCTTTCGGGCTCTGAAAAGATGTGCTTTATCCAGTCATGACTACAAAACACATCCAGTTGTCTGTCTGTTATTTGGTGGACAGGAGAGATGATCTGTGTTCACAAATTCATTATTAAATATAAGAGTAATGTGGGTTATCATTGGAATTTACAATCTAATTTCTCCCAGTTACATAAGGAATAGTATAAAATAAAAGTATGATATACTTACCTTTCAATATAGTCTCCGCCCACAATTGGATGGGGAAAACTGGCAGAGGGAGGGGGTCCGGAGAGCGGCTGAGAGGTGGCGCACCGAGAGAAAGAGCAGCACTTGGTGAGCGAGTAGGAGAACAAACACTGTTTTTTTTTAACACTGTTAATATTTACTGAAATCAGATTTTACTGATACACTCAGAGTTCTATGGGTTAATGTATTCTGTAAGGGCAAGTTAACATACATTTCCTACATCATTTAACACTAAACATGGGGCAGGATGTGTCACTGATCACCTGGGCACAGTTACTGCCCTTCGGTCTTAATAAATATTAAACCCATTTTGGCTGCACTAAATGCAGTCTGCCTGTAAAAAGGTTTTTGTCAAGAGTGAAAGAACGTGGAGGTGATTGCCAGTCAGTTTTTCACTCTTCCCTGTGATCCATTAGGGATCCAGCGGATGATGAAAGAATGGGGCAATGGGCTGTGAGGGTGCAGCAGTGGGGGAGAATTGGGGGGAGCAATACTTGTGTTCCACTCTGAGGAACAGCGAGAAAGAAAGTGTGTGTCTATCTATCTAACTATCTATGTATCAATCTATCTGTTTTCTATGTATGTGTCTATCTATCTATTTATTGTATCCATCTATTGTAGGTGTCTATCCATTTATTGTATCTTTCTATTATATCTGTCTAACTATCTATCTGTCTGTCTCTCTGTCTGCCTATCTATCTGTCTATGTATCTGTCTGTTAGCCTGGATTTATGAAATGATAAAATCATCAAATTCTGATGTGAAATGCAACTGGGTAAGCAAAACTAAAAAAATAAATAAAAGAATAACAAGATTTTTAAAACTATGGCAACCGGAAGATGGTATGACATCACACTGTCATGACTTCCGGCCTTTGGACAGCAGGCTGTCAGCGTGGAGCTCTGTTTATGACCGGGTCCTTTCTGGCATCAGCAGATAAATCCGAAAGCCTATCATTAATAGAGCCCAAAGCCATGATGTAAAAACCGAAGGAAAAATAAAGTCCGGGCAGGAAGGTATAAAACATAAACTGGCCTTCGGTGGAGTGACTCGGCCATAACTCAGGAGCGTCAATCTGCTCGCAGCAGATCTCTGCCTTCCGCTTAAAGTACAAGCTTACAGAGGTTTAAAGTGGCAACTGAAATACTTAATAGATGGAAAGACATCATTCTGGGTGACATTTTCTGTTATAGGTTAAATTAGCATTGCTTTGACTGTGATGTTAGACTGCTGGGCTAATGCTAGGCTAATGTAAAGTCTGGTTCTGTTGTTATATAGTTAAGTAGTTCTAGTAGATTTATTACTCGTCTACTATGTCATAAAATATCCCATAAAAGCAAGAACATTCTTGCTCATATTGGAGTCATCTTGAGCTTGTAGAAGAGTGCACGCCTGGTTTTGACTATAATACTTGAAGCTTTGAATGAATATACATCTTACACCTTTTAAAAAATCACTGTACAGACATTTTTTATATGTTCCTATCTGTCCCAAAGTACCTGATCTGCTGTTTTATTTACTTGGCAGCAGATGGCACCATTAGCATTGCTTCCGGTACTGCGCACAGTAACTCAGCCACAGTTGAACCTGAACTCTTTATGGAGTTTAAGCGCATTACGTCATGAGATTATCTGCTTCCCTGGCCATTTCTGTTAGTGCAGTAATGTCTGTACTGGTTACACTGAGATTTCCCTGCAGGGGGGAGAGAAAGACTGAGAAAGCAAGTGAGAGAGAGAGAGAGAGATTTAGACAACACCTTGGAGTGGTTAAGCTATATGGTGTCTGAGGGAGAGAGAGAGAGAGGTAGAGTGAGCGAGAGATATTTAGACAATACAGAGTTGTGACTGGGCTATATCAGGTCTGCTTTGATGTGTTCTGCAGGGCGCCAGGGAACTGGCATTTAAAGTGTGAGAGAAAGCCGTTGTTTGGGGCATGCAAGCCTCTGCTTCTACTCTATCTCTCCAGACTCGCCATAAGCTGATTAAGATCACTTTTTTGAAACCGAACTCCAGCCTTGGAGCACAGCAGCTTTCCGACATTAAATGTAAACTCCATTTGCCAGCACTTAGCGATGTTTCCCCCCACACTTAACATGATTCTGATCGAGAGAGGGTCACCCAGCTGCAGCATACCCTCCTCACATAGAAGTACCCAACAGAGTACAGTGCAGAGAGAGAGAGAGAAAGAGAGAGAGAGAGAGAACAAGAATGTAAGCGAGCGAGCAAAGGAGAGAGAGAGAGCGAACACGAATGTAAGAGAGAGAGAGAAAGAGAGTAGAGAGAGAGAGAGAGAGAGAGAAAGGGAGAACAAAAATGTAAGAGAGAAAGAGAGTGAGAGAGAACAAGAATATAAGAGATAGAGAAAAAGAGAGAGGGAAAGCAAGAATGTACGAGAGAGAGAGAACAAGAATGTAAGAGGGGGGCATGAAGGTAAAAGATATGGAGAGATAAAGAAGGATGAAAAATGGTATAGAGAGAGAGAGAGAGAGAGACAGAGATAGATTGAGAGAGAGAAAGAACAAGAAGGTGTGTGTGAGAGAGAGAAAGAACGAGATGATGAGCAAATGAGGGAGAAAGCATGATACTGAGAGAGAGATAGATAGAGATAGAGGGAGAGAGAGAAGCAGTGGAGAGGAGCTTGAAACAGAATGAGAGAGAGAAAGAAGGAGAAGGAGAAAGTGAGAGAGAAAAAGAGAGAGTGAAAGAGAGAGAGAGAGAGAGAGAGAGAGAAGAGAGGGAGAGAAAGAGAGAGAGGGAGAGAAAGAGAGAGAGACAGAGAGAGTGCTGTGGATAGGGAGTAAAGAAAGATGGATGTGAGAGAGACACAGCGCTTGGCCAGCCATCCAGGATTTTTCTGGATCATCCTAGAGTCTGTTGTCTGTCCAGTAAAAACTCGAATTCCTTTCCTGTGCACAAACGTCCCAGATTCTTTCTGAGGCTTTTTTATAACGATGCTGTCAGAACAAAACCTTGTATCTCATGTATGTAGATTTTTATAAGCTGCTTGATATCTTAATGCTACATTACATTAGAAGTTAGCATTTCTTATAACTGCCTCTTTTTCTCTAATTAGACCACTGATGTTAATTTATACATAATGGGTTAGAGAGAGACAGAGAGAGAGGCAGAAAGAGAATGAAAGTGCTGAAGAGAGGGGTTGCGAAAGGAAGTGGTAAAAAGATAGAAAGAGAGTGAGAGAGAGAGAGAAAGAGAGAGAGAGAGCGAGAGAGAGAGAGAGAGAGAGAGTGCATGTCAAGGCCAGATTGCTGTGGCTGTGTAGATACAGAGAAGCTGCTCATCAATCACAGTGCCCTCCCTCTGCTCGAATCAAGTGCGTCCTGCTGCGCCATGAAATATATCTGCACTCAGCACCAGCCAACAGGCAGCTCTTCTGGAGCGATGGGGGGTGGGGGGTGGGGGGTGAAGCCATAGGCTCCTGCCCAGAGGAACAGCCTCTGATGAGAGGGCGGCCAGTCCGAAGGTCCGTCTTAGCCCCGTCTCACTGGGCCATCAGGCAGGAGGTGGAAGGGACACAAGATGATTTGTTAAAATCACAGCATTAGCAGAGAAGATAACGCGGGTTTCTGTCTCTGTCTCGCTGCTGGGGCTTTTGATTGATGTGCCTTGGACCCACAGCAACCCAAACAGGTTTTTAAAATCTGGATTGTGCCACTCATGTCATTAGAAGCCCAATATTAAAGCTGTATGATCCATCATTATGTAAGTTTACTGTACCAAGTAGGGTGGTCTGAGTGGTCTCAGCGCCAGAGCTGGAGATTCATTCATTAATTTCAATACATTCACTATGTACAGTACATCCACTACAGTACCTGCTCAGTTTATGTTGCATAACATTGTTGGTTTGGAGAGGGTATTGTACAACTTGTGTCTTAAGAAATATACACACACAAACACACACACACATATATACTATTACTAATTACTACATATACTATTACAATTACTATTTAGTAAAAGTATCTGTGTGTTCCTTGTTGACTCAGTCAGTCCTTCATTAAATTAAATCAGGAGCTGGTGATGGAATTTCACGAATCCAAACAACGGCTTGAGGAACCGAGGAGGAATCTGGAACCAAACCTGTGTTCTCCTCACCAACTCACACAATATCAACTACTTTTTTTTTTTACAAAAAAAACAAATATTGTTTGTATTTATTCTAATGTTAACTTTGCTAGCAGAAAGACACTTTCCTCTCTGTGTTTACATACAGTAAAATGCTAATACTGTTGCTGTGAGACTCAGAATCTCATATCTCCAAAATGGTCAGTTTACAAGAGAAGGAAATTTTTTTTAACAATGACACAACAAAAAACATCCACAGACACTCACAATACATGTATTTTTGTTGGAATATAATCAATGCAGCATTTGTAACAAAGCAGTCATAACAAAGCCTTGTTTCTCCAAAATAGTAACTTTCCAGTAATGATGAAATATGTTTCTACGTTAATATAGATAATTTCTATTGGATCAACCATTTTGAATGGATATGTTAATAAAAATGCAAAAATTTGGCGCTTTCAAAAGAAGAAAAAAAAACTGAATATAAAAAAGAGTCATTATAATATGATAGCTGCACAATATTCTAACCAAAACTAAATGAGGTTGAATAGAACATGGGTTAGCACTGTTTGTTTTTTCATGAAAATACCACAATGAACATCAGTAATGTTAGAATAATTAAAAATGTTAGAACACTGCAAAGTCTCTGAATGGGTCTGGCCTATTATAGAAAGAGAGGTTATCCAGCAAAGAGACAAATGGAAGCTCGTAGAACGAGATCTGTCTGCTAACTCAGTGCTATTCTGCTGATCTGAAGTCAGTTTTAGCTTCTGCGCAGTAAATCAGTTATAATCTAAAGGTCTCTTCCCACTGAACTGAGATCAGTGCATGGATGCTTTTGGCTCACTATCAATCAAATGATTAAAAATGACGACATGGCGCCCCCTGATCTGAAATCAGCTTGGTGCTTTTCCATCTGTTCTTCAAAACCTGTTCTCCCTGATCTAAGATCAGCATTAATTTCAGCTTTCGCCTCCCTCCAAATGCTAGAAGTTAAAGCTGAAGAGCTTTTCACGAGCGTAATTGGTCTCCTGACATCAGCTCTAGCCTGATTAGCATGTCTTTGAAGCGGAGGAGCAGCATTAGCTTCTGAACAAAGACTGGGCTGATAACAGCGATTAGAAAATGACAGGCACTTCTGACAGCCGGGATCAGAGGGTGGAGGCTAACTTTTAGGAATATTGTTGTTTTTCTTAATGGTCTGTGTCCACACTATAATACATAAAAATAACAAATGAGGCCTTGAAGGGCCACATTATCGCTCTAATTGACCAGACCATTAAGATTGCGGGGGCAGCGTTAGCATGCTAAGGTCGTAATTAGCTCGGCATCATGCAAGGTCATCATAACTTTGATGATTAGCTTAATAAGTTCTGATCAGTGAGCAAAGGATTGTGTAAATGTGTGTGAATGTGTGTCTGCATGTGTGTATGTGTGTGTGTGTGTGTTTGCAAGACTTAGCAACAAAGGCTAATTCATTACACATGCCCCGACAGTTGTCTTGATGTGTCTCTTTCAAGTTGTGCCTCTCTTTGACGGATTTTGTGTATTTGCAATTTGACTGTCACATCTTTGGAGGCTGCTGACGGCTAAAAAGCTTCTGATAACAGATGAATCAAGCGCCAAACCTTCTTTTTCACATTGCTCTATTAAATAGCATTCATGCTCCCACCAAATGCTTAAAATGTCAAAGACCTGAACTCTTTGTGATCCCTCACAAATATCCATGACACGTAAGTTAGCACTAATCAGTATCTCTGATTACTGACGTCAGTGTGCTTCACAAATGTGTTATTTTGTAGATACTGATGTGAGGTTTTGTCAACCTCGATGAAAACTAAACCTTTCACATGCATACGAAAGAAATATAATTTGACATGAATAACACAAGTGTCTCTGGTTTCCTCCCACAGTTTAAGATGTGAAAACGTGTGTCAGCCCTGTGAGGGACTGGTGATCTGTTCAGGGTGTTTCTCTGCCTTTCACTCGATGAGTGCTGGGATAAGCTCCAGTACCAGTAAGCAGTTCAGATAATATTTGGATTATTATTATTAAATTTGAAATTTATATATTTGTTTTACATTTTTACATATTCTTCAGTTTTTCCCTCTGAAAAAACTCTACTTAAAACAATACTACATAAAGATTAATCTAATTTTTATACTCAGATGCTGTTAAAGTTCTTCCAATGACATATATTGGCGATATATATAGTATATATTAAAAACTCCAAATGATGATAATTTTCCTCAATCTCTTAATTTCCACATTTTGAAATGGCTGTTTTTCATGCGCAATTCTCTGTTGGCCTGGCTCTCCAAATGTTTACATATGTACAGGTAAAAAGGCTACATGTGCATACATATTATGTTTTGTCATTGTGTTGTACTGATAGTGTGTTTTGTTATTGTGTATTGTTATTGTGTGTTACTGTTATTGTGTAGTATAGTTATTGTGTATTGTTAGTGTGTGGTATTGTTATTGTGTGGTATTGTTAGTGTATATTGTTATTGGGTGATATTGTTAGTGTGTATTGTTATTGTGTGGAATTGTTAGTGTGTATTGTTATTGTGTGGTATTGTTAGAATGTTTTGTTATTGTGTGGTATTTTTAATGTGAATTGTTATTGTGTGGAATTGTTAGTGTGTATTGTTATTGTGTGGCACTGTTAATGTAAATTGTTATTTTTGTGGTATTGTTAGTGTGTATTCTTATTGTGTGGTATTGTTATTGGGTTATATTATTATTGTGTGGAATTGTTAGTGTGTATTGTTATTGTGTGGCATTGTTAATGTGAATTGTTATTGTGTGGAATTGTTAGTGTGTATTTTTATTGTGTGGGATTGTTAGTATGTATTGTTATTATCATATGTGTACTAAGATCACAGAGGGATGTTGTTTCATCTCAGAACGTACTTGTTGTACCAAGTTTACAGCTGTTAATGACTATAAAGTGAACCTGCATAGTCACTGGAGCTGATAAAATGGACAATGAGTGTAGATATAAGGGAGGCAAAGCTAATAACTAATAAGTACCTCATTGGTGACAAATCTCAGAGCCCCTATTGCAGCCCAGGCTCTCTAAACAACTACACAGACATGTATGCAGCCTAGGTGCTCTGGGGGTAGAATTTAATGAGTTAAAGTGAACAAAAACAAACACTCTGAATGGGATAAGCTGCAAAATACTGCACAAGGCCTAAACACCATTGCACAGACACCACTATACAGCACACGTTGCTGGGAAGGGTATTAATGCTGTTTTAAGACCTATGAACATCCCTTATGGTACACTTAAAGCAGACCGTGCACGCAGTGAACATTCAGTGATGCAGGCATGTTACATGTACATACAGTAACTTGTAATTATTTGGATATGTATAATGTATTAGTATTCATTATTTCTATTAGTATTATGGTTGTAATCTTTAGGGCTTTTCTCCCTACCAGTGTCTGAAAGTTCTCTCTGGTTTGTGAAAACGGCCCTAAAAATAAAAGTAGGCTAACTGTTATTTTCTCCCGATGAAACCAGTCTCGCTCTTTTTGATCCAAATTCCCAGCTGATACCACGGGACCACACGGATCTCTCTCTTCAGCGTGCATAATAAGAGCACTGTGGAAACTGAAAAAAATTGGTAGAGAGAACTCTTTTATTTTCTTTTTCCTGTGCGTTGAAATACAACACGAGATGAGGTTTAGAGGACAGGGATGTGTTACTGTGTTCAAAATGCTAAACTCCTCATGCGGTTGAAGACGAATGTGACACTGTATACTGAATTTCAGTGATAGGAGACATGAATAATTAAGAAATGTGCACACAGTATAATCATATTGCATGAGATGTGTCATGGGTTCATAAAATTAGAGTGTTAAAGAGGGTTAACTTTTATGGGACATTTTCCTTCCTGACACAAATATTCTGAGTAATGACTGACACCAATACCAGGCCAATATGGCAAAAAATGATTAAGCTTTAAGATTTTTTTTTTGTATTATCTGAAGCACTTCACTTTAAATTTCTACCAACAATGAATGAAAACTAATGGACCAGTTAGCATGGGCCTGTTTGCACTGTGCACTGTGGTTTAATCAGTGGCATAACAGCGATCTTATGGGATCCCAGTGGTTTAATCAGTGGCATAACAATCAGTGGTCCGGTAAATACTAATAAGCCTCCCATACAAAAATGGACTCCAGTAAATGAAAGTAACTGACAGTGTAATTTGTTTGTTTACTTGCTATTGCTGTAGCTTACTTGCTGTATGTTACTGCGGCAATGTAGGTTAATGGCTGAAGTAATTGCATTCTTAAGCTATTGTAATTGCTCACGAGTGAATAAAGATAATAAGGTGTCCGGGTCATCATGGGCCCAGCGCCAGTTCCCCACCTGTACTAAATGTAGTTATGCCACTTTGTTTAATACAATCTTCCTTCACTATTAGCAATATTAGTTAACCTTTCGTGTGAAGTGTTGGATTTAAAGATTTTATCGATAAAGGATTCTGTCACGTCGGGGGTGCTCGGGGAGTGATGCGAGGCACAAATGCAGGTTTCAGATGGAATTTTAATACAAAAAAGACAGACTCTGTACAGACACTAGCCGAAACAAAAGAGGCTCGAGGGCCTTTTAACTCAAAACATAACTACACAGAAGGAGCAGGGAATGTGAGGGTATTAGTGAGGGTTGACCAGCCAATAACACCTGAACTCAAAGAACTTAAATACTAAACACACACAGACATAAACCAATCATAAACCCCAATCACTTAAACTAAACATAAAACAGCTGACAAGTGAACTGAGACACAACACCCAAGATCAAAATAAAAGTCCCCATAACCCAAAACCAAGAGGCCGCTGGCCAAGATCTGATAGTACCAACCCACCCCCCACCCCCAGAACGCCACTCCCGGGGCGCCAACACACCACCCAACGGGCGGAGGAGGGGTACGAGGCGGCACAGAAACATAAAAAAAAAAAAATCCCGCGGACCCATGGGCCCCACATGTCCTCCCCTCATGGGCGCATACACTCCAGCCGCCGTGCGGCAAGGTCAGACTGTGTGGCTCCCACGCGTCTGCTGAGTGGAACCCCCTCGGGGACCTGCCAACACCTGTACACCCCCCTTAAAAGTGTATGCAGATCCGGAATGCTCCGAGCGAGCATACAGCTCGCCACCTTAGCGCGAGGGGGCCAGGCTCGGATCCTAAAAGCAGGAGCCCAGGAACCGGCGTGGGGCGGAGCTGTAGAGCGAGCTTTAGCAACCAGCAGCGGAGCCGAACGAGCACCCAGGGGGAACATCCCCAAAACGCCGGCCTGAGAGCCGCAGCGCTCGAAGTGGGCTCAGGCTCCGGAGGAAACTTCACTCCGGATGGCCTCTCTAGCCCACTGACTCCGTGCTGGTTGGAAGCAGGCTCATGCTAACAAAAGAACTATATATATATAAATACAACAATCTGCACAAATATTGGCACCCCAGATAAAGATGTGTAGAAATTATTTTCATATTCTCACATTGAAAAAATAATTTTAAAAAATGTAACTCAATTTTTTTTTAAATCCATCATTAAGAAAATTATTGTTTTTAGCAAAATCACCTGTGCCACAATTATTGACAACCCCAACAATTCCATGAAATAAATGTAACTGAAGGATTTTTGTAAGTTAAATCAACACAGAAACGGTTCATCAGACACAAAATCAGCCTTCTTCTTTGACCATCTCAGTCCCCAAGCCTAAATCCCAAAGAAAACCTGTGGGGTGAGCTGAAGAGGAGAGTGCATAAGAGAGGATCCAGAACTCTGGACGATCTGGAGAGATTGTGCGAGGAGGAATGGTCAAAGATCAATTTCTCTGTGTTCTCCAACCTTGTGAAATCTTATAGGAGGAGATTAAGTGCTATCCCAATGGCAAAAATAGGGCAGGAATTTAATCAGTCTATCTATCATTCAAATAATTGACTAATCAAACACTTCTACCTGCAGCAGTTTGCTCTCACTTTGTGCCCTCAGGGCATCACAATCATTCAAATTTCCCACATAGGAGAAATGTGCTGTGGACCTTGATTGAGGGGATTAACTCTTCAGATGATATTCGCACCAACTGTCTCCTGTAACTTCAAATTTCCACCCAGCTGTTAAATGGGTAAAAGAAAGAGTGCAATGATTTAATTCACTTCACTTAATCCAATCAAAGAGGACAATTATGTTCTTTTTAAATAAACATATAGTGAATCAAAATAGTTTTGTCCACTTAGCCAAGATGTAGTTGTTCAGCCAGTTGTTTGAGGTGTTCAATTTTCCTTCTTTACTTTAATGCAAGAGCTACAAGGCTAACACTTCTACAAACACAAAGTATATTTCGGTGGTAATCACCCAAACTGTTTCCATTTAAATGGAGACTTGTAGATGTGATTTAGTGAGCTATAACAATTAACAAACTTAATTTATACAGACAAGCTCCAGAACTAAAGAAGGGACATTTGGACATGTCCTATCTGATTTACTACATTTGGGGTTAGCAGAAAACTGTAAATATGATGTGCCAAACCATTCCTTTATGTATAAACAATGCCGCCCACAATATGGTCACATGTAATTTATCATGACACAACCTTATCATCATAATACCCACCTGTAGGGGCAAGTGAATTCTTTTGTGGGACAATGAAACAACAGAAGCCATATTTCCCTGACACTTTCACTAGTGTCTAACCATCTCTTGGAATGACCAAATTCAGGTAAATATTATAGAATTGCTTTACATGTAGGATTAAGTTATTATCTTTAAAGTTTATGATTCAATACATACTATGTGTCATGTTCGGCGGTGTAGACATACTTGCGGGAGGTTGCTTGCGAATAGATAAGGTTTAATGGTCACTTTCAAAATCCAAAAGGTACAGAGGCACTTCTCTCTGAGTACAACTCAAAACAAACACAGGCAGAGATACATGGCTGCAGATTCCCTGGCTCCGTACTCTGCAGAACTTTCCAGCTCCCTGCTGTCACACCTGGACAGAGAGATAAGGAGAGACAGGGAGAGAGAGGTAACCCGTGTGTTCTCTGGGTTCACTGCGTCCCCAGTGCTGGGCATAAACAATCTCACGCCCACAGTCCTTCCCTTCTCCTCTCGAGTCCAGTCGAGCAGCTGCGATACGGTTTCTTTGCACAAGCATTACACTTCAGAGCTCGCACAGTAATACTTGGGTGACCACACAAAGATTCTGAGGCACAGCTAGCATACACACACACACACACACACACACACACACACACAACCAATCACACAACAGCAACACTTAACTCCCTAACTAGCGTTCCTCACAGTTAACCTAACACAGGTGGACATGTCGTTAGGCGCCTAGCAACCCCAGTAAGGAGGAAATGAACTCCATGATCCACACCTGGGTTGCCTAGGTGCCCAACGACCAAACACGCAGCAATACTGAAGTCATCATTCGTGCCCAGGGCCATGTGCCTCTAGTACTCAGGTGACGGGCTTCTTTGTGGGTGTGACCGAGACAGGCCAGACGTGACAGTAAACCCCCCCCAGGACCGGCCTCTAGGGGGGAGCAAGGGGTAACCCCGACCACCCTCAAAGCCGTACAAGGATGACTTCCATAGAAACCGACCGGATCGTCCAGCTGCTCTTCCTTGGGGGCATCCTCCACGGGGATTGAGGTGGGTGAATCGACTTGATCCCCGTGGAGGATGCCCCCAAGGACGAGCAGCTGGACGATCCGGTCGGTTTCTGTGGAAGTCGTCTTAGAGTTCCTGGCTTAACACTTCGTTCACCGGAATCCAGCTTCTCTCCTCGGGGCCGTAACCCTCCCAGTCTACTAAATACTGGAGGACTACCCGACGTCTTCGCGAGTCAAATAACCGATTAACCCGGTAGGCTGGGGCCCCCTCGATCTCGATCACTGCAGGAAGCATGGGGTCCACCTCTCCTCCATCCAACAAGCCCATCACTACTGGTTTCAGAAGAGATACATGAAATACTGGATGGATCCGCATATGCAGTGGCAACTGTAATTCAAATGATACAGGGTTAACTTGTATTAGAACCTTAAATGGCCCCATATCTCTGGGAGATAACTTATGAGAGGGCAAGCGTAGTTTGAGGTCCCAAGTGGAGAGTCAGACTCTATCTCCCAGACTCTATCTTCCCTTCCCTGTGGGTAGGGAACTAAATGGAAGGAACCTGGCCCCCTTTTAGAACCTGTCCACCACCACCAGAACAACTGTGTACCCTTTTGATACCAGGAGATCCGTTACAAAGTCCACAGCTATGTGTGACCACGGCCTTTGCCGTATCGGCAGGGGCATTCATTTCCCAGCAGGTAAGAGACGGGAGGTCTTAGATACAGCACAAATGGAGCATGACCGTATGGTCTGTTCCACATCCGCACGTAGCGAAGGCCACCAGTACTTACGTCTAACCACTTCAACAGTTTGGTGTATCCCCGGATGCCTTGTAGCTGGGGTATTATGTGCCCATTTCATTACCCTTTCTCTAAGCTTTTTAGGGACATACGTTATCCCCTCCGGACAATTTTGAGAGACAGACCCGCGAGAATTTGTTCTCTCAATTTCTCTATCTAAGTCCCAACTGATGGGCGCCAATATGAATTCTGCGGGAATGATTGGCTCCTGAGTCTTTGGCACCTCTGGCTTTGGAAAATGTTGAGACAACGCATAAGTCCTTCTGTTACTTGCGCCAGGGCAGTACGTGATAACATAATTAAATCGCCTAAAGAACAGAGCCCACCGAACTTGACGAGGGCATAGACGCTTTGTCTGCGGGATAAATTCTAGGTTCCGGTGGTCGGTGAACACAGTAAAAGGGTGTCAAGCTCCTTCCAGCCAGTGACGCCACTCCTCTAACGCTGCTATGACCGCCAGTAGTTCTCGATTGGCGATGTCGTAATTTCTCTCTGCGTCAGTCAGCTTCCTTGAGAAATAAGCACAGGGGTTTAATTTAGGAGGAGTTCTATAATACAGGGACAGCACCGTGCCCAAGCCTACTTCAGAGGCATCTACTTCCACTGCAAATGGTTTTGCAGGATTTGGAAGTTTTAATACTGGCGCTGTCGAAAGCCTACCCTAGTGCCTGACATCACCGTCAGATGTTTGGGTTTCCCTTTAGTAAGTTGGTGAGCGGAGCTGCCACAGTTTTGAAATCCTTTATGAACCTTCTATAAAATTGGAAAAACCCAGAAATCTTTGAAGCTCCTTCACAGTCGTGGGCCCTGGCCACTCAGTCACTGCCTGCACCTTACTCCTGTCCATCTCCATCCCCCGGGACCTATACAATAGCCGAGAAATGAGTGTTTTGTCACATGAAACTCACATTTCTCAGCCTTCACATACAACTCGTGTTTGAGCAGGCGACGAAGGACCGCACAGACATGAAAAACGTGTTCTTTCATGTTCCTAGAATAGATGAGAATGCCATCTAGATACACAATGACGAATCTTGTAGAAAGTCTCTAAGTACATCACTGAATGCTTGAAAGCACGATGGAGCATTTGCTACGCCATATGGCATTACCAAATAATGGTAGTGGCCGGATGTTGTACTAAATGCTGTTTTCCACTCATCACCTGCCCTAATCCTCACTAGGTTGTATGCGCTCGGCAGGTCGAGCTTGGAAAAAATGTTCACCCTGCGGAGCTGCTCGATGGCTGGGGGGATGAAAGGGAGAGGGTGCGGGTACTGAACAGTGACTGTGTTGAGCCCACGGTAATCTATACAGGGTCTAAGTCCCCCGTCCTTCTTCTCAATAAAAAAGAAGCTGGCTGATGCAGGAGATCGGGACTTCCATGAGATCAGAATACTGCAAAGGGACCTGAACTGGGACATGTGCCATCGGACTCTCAATGGATGTAGTCCCAATATGACAGCCTCTTGGTGAGTGCTGCACTTAGGTCCCCACTTCAGAACCCTCACAGTAAGCCAGTCTAATGTGGGGTTAAGTTGTTATAACCAAGGCAACCCTAGTATCAGGAGTGGCTCGAGTGCTCCAAAACGTAAAACTTAACCAGCTCTTGATGCCCTGGTTCTATTCGAATTTTTAGGAGCTTAGTTTCACACCCGACAGACCTCCCTGATACTAGGTGCCCATCTATGGCGCGCACAGGTATAGCATCTGGCAGCTTCTCCACAGGGAGCCCAAAGGACGTTACCATGGCTCTGGACATGAAGTTGCCAGCCGACCCGGAATCTATAAGGGCAGAAACAAACACAGAATTATCATCAAATATCATCTAAACAGTCATCTTATACTGAGCATCTTTGGTCATGGAAAGTGTCAAAGGGGTTTCAACCTGGGGTTGAAGAAGGGGGCAGAAAGCTAGCAGATGCCCTTTACCACCACGGTATAGATAAACCCTCAATTCTTCTTCTCCTTCTTTCCTGGGGTGTAAGGGTGCTTCTCCCTATCTACATAGGTTCTGGTGTGTGGGAATCTTGCACCGAAACAGTGGGTGGCGCAATCTTTGCTCCAGTTTTGGAGCCTTGTGAGCTGGCAGAGGAACCTTTTGCACGCTTGTGCTGGTCCAAACGAATTGCGAGTTGGATGATTTGATCCAAGTACATGCCCTCATCCCAACAAGCCAGCTCCAACTGGAGATCTGGATTCAGCCCTTTTCTGAAGACTGCCACTAGGGC
Source organism: Hydrocynus forskahlii (assembly GCA_037974365.1). Lineage (NCBI taxonomy): Eukaryota > Metazoa > Chordata > Actinopteri > Characiformes > Alestidae > Hydrocynus > Hydrocynus forskahlii. Next base: position 1,700,840 of record JBBPCX010000088.1, on the reverse strand, counting down.
TGGATCGTTCCATTCACTCTCTGCTGCCAATACTCGGAAAGAAATTGAGTATTCAGCTGCAGTATCGGAACCTTGTCGCAGCTGCAGAAGCCGAGTGCTGCTGGTTTTCCCCTGGTCCGGGAAATCAAAAGCAGCCTTGAACCTTGCCCTAAACATTTTATAGTCTGGTGCTTGTGCACCCCCTGCTGTCCATACAGCGATGGCCCAGTCGTGAGCTCTTCCTGTCAGCCTTTGCTTCATTACGGAGATTTTCTGAGTGTCAGTGATCTCTGAGTACCCCGCAAAATAGAGGTCACAGGCTAACAGAAAATTCCTGCAAGCAGCTGGATCTCCCCCATACCGCTCTGGCAGTGAATCTGGCGAGGTGTTTTCACGAACGTGGCGGTCACAGGTGTTGATTCTCTTGTACCACTTGCACAAGCTGACCGGCCACGTTCGTGAGTTGCTCCAGTTGAGACTGATGGCTCGCTAACGTCTGTAGCAGATCTTCCTCCAGTGATAGGGGGATTTCCGCGGCATCCAGGTGTGGGTTGGTGTGGTCATCTGTCATGTTCGGCAGTGTGGACATACTCGCGGGAGGCTGCTTGCGAATTGATAAGGTTTAATTGTAACTTTCAAAATCCAAAGACAAGGTACAGAGGCACTTCTCTCTGAGTACAACTCAAAACAAACACAGGCAGAGATGCACGGATGCAGATTCCCTGGCTCTGTATTCTGCAGACCTTTCCAGCTCCCTGCTGTCACACCTGGATAGAGAGATAGAGAGAAATAGGGAGAGGGAGGTAACCCGTGTGTTCTCTGGGTTCACTGCGTCCCTGGTGCTGGGCATAAACAATCTCACGCCCACAGTCCTTTCCTTCTCCTCTCGAGTCCAGTCCTCAGATGACAGCAGCTGCGATACGGTTTCTTTGCACAAGCATTACACTTCAGAGCTCACACAGTAATACTTGGGTGACCATGCAAAAATTCCGAGGCACGGCTGGCATTTTAACCCCTACACACACACACACAACCAATCACATGACAGCAACACTTAACTCTCTAACTAGTTAACCTAACCCAGGTGGACATGTCGTTGGGTGCCTAGCAACCCCAATAATGAGTAAATGAACTCCATGATCTACACCTGGGTTGCCTAGGCGCCTAACAACCATACACACAGCAACATTGACATCATCCTTCGAGCCCAAAGCCATGTGCCTCTAGTACTCAGGTGACGGGCTTCTTTGTGGGCGTGACCGAGTCAGGCCAGGCATGACACTATGAGTAATTTGTATCTACTAGTTCTTATACCGTCCTGAGACCCAGAAAAGGTTTTGATATATTTTGATATTATATATATATATATATAC
>JBBPCX010000088.1:1668391-1684703 GCA_037974365.1 Hydrocynus forskahlii | reverse complement strand
GAATGAATGGGCACAAATTCCCACAGAAACTCCAAAATCTTGTGGAAAGTCTTCCAAGAAGAGTGGAAGCTGTTATATATCCATATTAAAGTTTATTCATTTCATATTAAAGTCTATACATTTGAATGCAGTGTCATTAAAGTCCCTGATGGTGAAGTGGTCAGGCATCTCACTACTTTTTTTAAATACAATATATTATTAGATAGTAGTTATTACAATATTAGTTTATGACCAACTGCCCTTTTTCCAGCATACACTTTTACCGTTCTTGGTGGTTTGATCCCGTATGCTGTGAAAATGGCATTTTATGGGATAATGCTGCTTCTTAGCATGCACAGGGTAATTAATGCACACTATGTCATATGTTATATTCCTTTTGGTTGTGTTTATATTTGTATATGTTATATGATGTACAGCACTTTGGTCAGCCAAGTGGTTGTTTTTATAAGTGCTTTATAAATAAATTGGTATGGTGTGGTACCTACACTTATTTCAACTGCCTGGCTCAAGATAAACTTCAGCTCCCCTCTGGCCAGGGGGCAACGCCTCTATGCCCTGCAGTCTAGAGCAATCAATCTCACCCAGGAGTCTTCATGGGGCCTGCTGACTTCCCTATTAGCCAGCTGTGCTAAGAGGGCTGCTAATGCACTATAAATGTGGGGTAAATGGCTAGTTAGGTATCTGTCTCGTTAGCTGCCTGTGCCTCATGTTCAATTTGTGCCGCTAGATTCTGAGCCCTGAGGCATTTTGAGCTCGTGTGGCGAATCCAAACACGCACAACCACACTAGTCTTTACAACTAACATTACACGGAGTCTTATTTGCTTGCCATGTTCTTTTCTGAGCATTGTCCAGGCAAGTAATTACCAAACGTTTCTTGATTGCAGTTGTACAGCTATAAGATTACATCATGTCAATATTTGATGTTGGCGATGAAGAAGAAACTATTACTTCGCTTGAACATCTGGTGCGTTCCTCTTCCTTTAAAGCTCCCCCCGGCATTTGATAAATCTGTCTGATACACTTGTACAGCTCATTGAATGGAGGCAGACAGGTGGAGAAGCCACTCAGTCAGCCAGACAAACACACAGACAAGCAGGCGAAGCTAATCCGAAATGCTCCTATTTCCCACACACACTCACTCTGCGCCGTGTGGGGGAAGAGAAGAAGAGATAAGAGGGAAGATGCCACAGTGGCAGCCCAAACAAACAGTCCTTGATAGGACGAGGACAAGGCCGCTGGAGACAGAGCTCACAAAGGGAACCCACATGGAAGCTCATAATAAGATGAGTGGTCATAAACCATTGCCAGTGATCATGATAATGGAGTTTTGGGTATAAAATTGACATTTATGAAACATCTCAGTATATTAATGGTAATAATGTATTGATCTAGTGGCTGAGCTTTTGCATAAGACTGCAAAGGCAGAGTGAATCTTAGAATAGGGTTCAAAATATGGATAAATGACCCTCTTCCTGGCTGTATTAAGTAAATGTGTGTCATTACCATCAGTAATATCTCACCTAAATCTTGCTACATGTGACATAAGATGTCATTGGAGCAAACATTATTAGCATCTCTCATTCATGAGGCATGACAGTACACAGCTTGGTTTGGGACAAAGAAAGTAAATGCTTCTCTGAATGCCTTCATACTAGAAAAAAATTGCAAAGGATATGTTGTAAAATGTACAGACAAGTCACTTTAAGGTATTATTATTATTATAACTGGGATTGATATGGGATTATTTCTACAAACTGACTTACCACTCTGTAAGTTGTTTTAGAGCATGAGTTTATTTTTAAAACTAATTTTATAGCAGGTAAAAGCCTTGGGACCGCACAGTCCATGAAAATGACTGACACGGTTTATTCAGACAGGATCACAATCACTGAGACACACAGTGATAATCACATCACTTCAATTCCCCATGTTAAACTAATCCTGTCTAAAAAGTGCAGATCTGGTGACTTTGTCTTTATCCCCAAATGTTCAGATTTACTGTAGAGCCACAAGGGTAAAATAGGTAATCAGCCATAACCAGTTAGCATTGTACAAACTGCATGCCTAAATCATCAAAGGTCTGGATGACAAGTACAGCTTCTCCTATTTTTAGCCATGTTGACAGCAATGTCATCCAGTGTCAAAACCCACATAAGCAAGTCTGCCTGACATGACTTAACAACGGAACACAGATTTAGGCCTGCAGCGCTAATACACAGAGCTAATAGAGTTGCATACGCTTCCATCACTCGTTACTTATATTAGTCTTACAGCTCCAGTGCGAAACTTTAGATGGCAAACATCTATTAATTAGATTTTTCACCAAACTGTTCCTTTAACACCAGTAGCATAGCTGAGAATGTCTTCTAATCGGGCCTGACGAATACAGGGCTATGGTCGAATGTGTAAATTTGGCTTTGCGCTTGTTGGCAGGAGGCATATAACAGGGTGTCAGTGTGGCACAATGGATGTGGAGGAGAGAGGGAGCAATCAGGCTTCTTTCGCTCAGGGAGATGGAAGGTCCCGCCGCGTACACAAACAACTAATCAAGCCTCGACACTGACGAATAGCTCATCCCGCCCGGAAATCTATCAGAGCGGCCAGGATCTGTCTGCCCTGGACCTAGTCCCTGGCCAAAGTGGGGGTAATGGACAGCAGATAGGTAAATAGATCATTAAGTGTGCATAATGTGCAACAGGGAAGCCTAAATCTTTGCTCCCACCCCGTCTGAACTCTTGCTTGCCCCCCACCTATCCATTTCTCTCCTGAAACTAGAATGAGTAAATAAAAGCTCAGCCTCCGACCAGAGTTGATGCCATATTTTTTTTTACCCCACTCGCTAACGAGTGACAAATTTACCGCGCTGCATCCGATTCTATCCCTCCTGGAGAAAATGTCAGGGTCACTTAAATCTACGGCGGCATTTATTAACGTGTTAATTAAAAAGAGCGGCGCGGTTGGGACTTGATGGACTGTCTGGAAAATGTGTAGTTTATCAGAATGCCTCACCTGAGCCTGGATTAAAAATTCAGCAAGGCCTTCAACATAGCCTGGCCTGGCATTTGCTGAAATAACACCCACTGTGACAGTCTATATCGGCCTCTAATAATTTGGAAATTGACTCTTTCAAACAATAACCACCCAATAAGCTGTTTTATGAGCCCAGTATATGAGCTACAGGCTACACTCCTCTGATTAAGATTATTTTTCCACAGGTGGCCATATATTTCAACAATATGGCCACGACAATGCTATTATAAAGAAATAATGGCTGGTCAAGGCCCTGAAATTCTTTGTTCGAGGATTTTAGGTCATTAGTTAGTAATCAGTGAAGCTAATTATGTAGTTATGAAGTGACTCTTCATGCTTCATGTGTGTTCTTTCATAGCGTCTGTTGATAGGTTGGATAGACTTTGTGGAAAGTTGGCAAAAGTTCTATTGCGAAAGTGCAACCTAGTTGTCAAAGTACACAATAGTAAAGTACTATATTCATTTTAAACTTGTCTATGAAAAGTCACACTGTTATAATTAGTCATTTAGTTCTGAAATGGAGTTAACATTAACATGCTGCCTAGTTTGAACTGGCTACAACAACACAGTCCAGCTCAGTAGTGTGGCATTTTAAACTGGAATTGTTCGTGATATGAAATATAAACAGGACTTTTACCAACTCTCTGAAAAGCTAGTTGCTCTAAAAGAATGCATCGAGTATTAAATCCAATACTTTATCCAGAAAATACTAGGAAGACTGCCTGGTGGTATTTTTTTTTTTACCAAGATTACCTTGGAAAACCTCAGAAACTCCAAGTCTGTACACGGTGACGTCAGTCTTTGAGAGAGCTTTTGTTTTGTAAGCAAGTTAGTTTGCAAGAAAAAAAAACTGTCAAAGTAAGGGAGCGAAGAGAGAGAGAGAGAGAGAGCGAGAGGAAGAGAGAGATACTGTTGAAATCTGCTTCCTTACTCCTCATTAACACACATCTCATGGTTCTCACCAGCCAGTGTAAAGCCACACTCACATTTATTTATAGACTTGTGAAGCCACACCGCGCGGCTTCACCTCTGTCTGCAAACTGTGCCGCAACAATTTGGAAAAATGTTAATCAACACTTATGTCATCCTCACAGTTGCTCTCAATCCGCGCGGCATGTATTTGCACTGCACCTCCTAAATTCTGGATGGAAGAATCTCCAAAGAAAAAAAAAATGCCAAAAAAATGCCTCTTAGTACTAACCTTTGCACGGTTATGTATTTTGGGTGTCTTGTATAAGGTGCAGACACCTGCACTTTTGCCTTCAGTGCATATAAGGGCCTTCCCTGCCTGTGTGTATAACAATTGGACTTTGAATGGAGAAATCAGAGGAAATTTGGGCATTTGTTTTCTTTATGTGTGATGCCGTGTTTAAAACCCCACAATCGGTTTTAATATCATGTTTTTTAAATTACAGTAACCTTGGTTTTATTTGACACAGGAAGACCAGACAAAGCTTAGCATGACATCTGACACCTTGAGCATCAACACAAACTGGGGAATTTTCATATAAGGAGCTGTTTTGCTATATGTAGACAATTTACCCTTTGTTGAGCACGGATCCTTGCCCCTTGCATTCTAAGTTTTAATATTTGTTTCAGTGGGGCTGAGCTTAGCGTCTTGAGTGTTCTTGAGTGCCTCCTCTGGTCCAGTACTGTTGCCAGTAGAAATTCATTTGAGTCAACTGTGACCTGTCACGGCTGCACATATCATCACAGTCATGGAAACTGAGGAAATTGAGAATGACTTAAAAACACACTATGATTTTGTTTTTATGCTGTCTTCAGTCTAAGTTTACATATACATATACATATGTGTGTTTATATATATATATATATATATACACACACACACACACACATAGTTACACATACATACGTTTTTTTTGTCAATACCTGCTGCTACTAAATGTACACTCTAATATGTACCTGTATGTATATCCACAGTGTTCTCACTCTGTACATATATACATACACAGACTCAATATGTATATATATTTTCAATAAACGAGTCCGTATTTATATTTCTGTATTGTTTGTACCCTTTTTGTACTGTACCATTGTTGTATAGTTTTTATTCTATTGTTTTTGCTGCTCTTTGTTTCTGTCCACTTTCTGCCATAGCAATGCAAATTTCCCACTTGTGGGACTAATAAAGCTTTAGAGAATGTTGGTAGGAGTCATTTCCAACCAAACGAGGAGCTATAGCACAGACCATGTCATTCATTCATTTTCATTCAAACCTATTGAACATCGTACTGAGGCTTAGAAGTTATTTTAACCTGAACGCACTGCAGAGTGACCAGTGTTCTGTAAAATCTGTCAAACCTAAGAACAGCATGGACTGGGCGGAGCATGGACCATTTATCTGGAGAATCAACTTTGATTTAGGGCTTTTATGTAATGGCTAAATGTTAACTGTCTCTCTATCTTCAACAACAACCCAAAAGCTAACTTTTCTCTCTGTCCCTGACCTTGCCTTCTTCCTTTCCTCTCGCCAAAAAGTGACCAAACCCATTACCAAGCCCCAGATGATAGATCCTGTGTAACCTTGCCTGTGTTTATTACTCAGCGCTTTAAGGAAAGACGATTGCCATTGCTTAGGACTTCCATCCACGTGGAACGCCCCATTTATCTACCTCCATCTTGACAGGTTGTTCCTCTTTCCAACATTTATCTGTCCTCCCCTACCACTCCTCACTCCGCTCCTTTACAGGCTGGAGGGTAGCAGGCATGGATGCGGTGGAGGTGAATAGCGTTTGGGCCTATTTTTCTTTTCTCGTCACAATCTGATAAGGGTGTTTGCTCTTTTGTGTCAAGTGGTATTCTTAATCAACCTGGAGTCTGAGAGCACAATGAATTTTGGCTGTTAAGTGTCGCATCTGTCCAACATTATTGCTTGCATGTTGTCTTTACAAATGATAGGCAATTTTGGCCAAAGTAGGAGGTAAGCCGGAGATAAAAGCCATATTTCTGTTTGGTTTCAAAGAAAAAGAGGAACTTATTAATGCAGATTTATTCTTGTTGACTCTGAGCAGTGACACATCGCTTCTCTTTGAACGCGAGTGTGGCACGACTGCAGCGCTCTTCTCAACAGTCCCGCAAATATATCAACATAATTCAAACACACTTTCCCCGTTTTATTAAAGTATGTGGATCTCATCACGCCTCCCTCAAGTGTGACGATGCTGAGGAACTGTGTTAGAACTTCATACAGCCTGAACAACAAAGCCACAAACAACAAAGACATTACAGAGAACGTTAGAATTATTCACACAGCGGCTCATTATTTTTATCATTCAGTAAACTAAATGTTAAATATACCTTTGGCTGAAGTCAAATTTCCCATTTCTCTCTGGTTTTGCTTGTAGACTCTACACTGCCATAACAGGACCGCGTATGAATGCAGAATGCAGAACTTTTTTCCATTGCATTAGATTATCTCAGATCATACAAACACACTAGAGTGAAAATCATCACTATATCCGCCATGATATGGGACGGCGAATTAGATAGCTAGAGATGGACATGTAAGTTAAAGGGAAATTCCTTTTTTTTTTATGGAAAAACTTACTGCACAATAGTAGTCATGATAGGAACCAGACAACCAAACATTTAATGCCTCTATAAGCTTTCTCGGTGAAAGTTTTTACACACACAGGTTTTGAATATGCTGGCGAATGTCTTAGGCAAAGTTTTATGGTAGTTTTGGGAAAAAAATGGTCTAAAATATATATTGTTTAATTCATTTGTGATGGAGGGCACCATAAGGCAAAATAGAAATAGTATTTTTTTTAAAGATTCACCACTATTAATATTATACTGCAAAAAATATCAAAAATGTTCTAACATAAAAACATTATAAAAACACAGAAGATGAAGATTCACTGGTGGGTTTGGTAGTAAATAAAAATGGGTATATTTATTTTGTAGACATTGTGACCCTGCGTTCCATTCACCATAATTATAAAGGAAATCATAGTCAGAAAATATTTCTACAACACATAATTTCAAATAAAAGCACTCTAGTAGCTGTCTTAATTATTTAATTACCCACTAATCCAATATACCATCAATAGATGTAACAGAGGCTTATATCTACTGATGATACTGTCAGCCAATAGAAATAGGCCTTTGTTACATCCATTAAATGGCATATTGGATTACTGTAGTGGGCATTCGGTGCCTTTATTACACTAATGATTGCTTGGGTCATCACTGAACAACAACAATAACAGTCACAATCATAATCATAATAATCGTAATAATAATAATGTCCAATAAACTACCTCATGACAATAGTTGTTAGCATAGTTAGTTAATGCTTTTTTCTCACTTCTATTGTTTATACCAAATAGTGAACTCACCTGAGGTAAAAACGTCAGTTTGTTGGTTCCCTAGCCGTATTGGTACCAAATACACCCACTCGGAGACCTCTTACCATATTCATACTGAAATAAAGCTATTTTTTCCAATTCCAAAACTTTAAGTCAGATGGAGCTCTCTGATCCTCATTAGATCAATAATTAAATTTAAGCAGGGTCTTCTAAGTCTACACACGTCCCTCGATAATTAGCCACGCCCGTTGCAGGTTAGACACGCTCACCGAATGGAGGTAGATAAGCCACTGACTACTTTTGCTTCAAAATTTTGAAATAGCAAGAGAAACTTTATTTCAGTATGAATAGGGTAAGAAGTCTCCCTGAGTGTACTTGGTTGCAAGACGGCTAGAAAAAACAAAAACCTGGTGTTTTTTTTTTTCTTACCTCAGGTGAGTTTACTATTGTGCATAAATAATAGAAGTGGGGGAAATTCTAGTGAGCTAGCCTGTGTGGCTAAGTACGTTCACTTCTAACACTTTACAACATGAATAACACACTTTATGCGGTTCCACGGGAATTTGTAGACAGACTGTAACTCTATATCTAGTTGATTAAGAAGTGTACATTTTACAGTTACACATAAAAAGTTTTAACAGACCTGGGCGAATCAGGTGGAGCTCTCTGATCCTCTTTAGATCAATAATTAAAGCCTTTAAGCGCAGTCCATCTTTAGCCACGCCCATTGGCAGTTAGACACGCCCATCGACAAGTGGGCACGCCCACCGAGTGGCTGTAGGAGCTCCACAGCGTTAGGTGTAGCTGTGTGGCTTAATTAATGAATAATTATTTTCTGATTAAACCATAGAAAAGTGAGAATTTTTGCTTCAAAATTTTGAAATAACAAATAAAAGAACGTTATTTCAGTACATATAGGGTAGGAGGTCTTCCTGAGGGAGTGTATATGGTAGCAAGACGGCTAGTAAATAAACAAAATTGGTAAGTTTGTTGTTTTGCATAAACAATAGTAGTGAGAAATTCTAGTGTGCTAGCCTGTGTGGCTAATCACATTCACTTATATTCACTAATAAGTTCAGTTCACTAATGTGGCCTGTTTACTGGCTTTTGTGAGGGTTTATGTTGGTTAGCTTTAAGTATAATGGCCAGCCTCAGCTGTATTTTCATTTTCCACAGCTTTGTGTAGAAGGAGTTTGCAAATAAGTCCTGTTAAGGAGGAATTTTCCACAATTTTCAGGTAAATAGACTGTTATTTCAGTAAAATTAGCATTTGTTAGCTGCTGTTTTCTTTTCTGGGTTCTTCTTACTCTAAAATGCAATGTTAAAACTATAAAGTAAGAGGTGTGAGCAGCAGAAGTGAAAGAATGCAATAGAATTATTGTAAAATTATAGTGAGTCATTGGTGGGATTGTCTCTAGCACTGTATTGTTTATGTACAGTATTTGTATCACACTATAAAATTAAAATATTGTACTGTATTACTGTGTGCATTTTTTCACATGCTGTAGTTCTGCTATACAGCTCATATCTGCTTTAATACGCTTTTACAGCTTTCTGAGGGCCCCCAGTTTTATTTTATGTAAAAGCAAAGGCAAACACCACAAGTCTATATATAATCTATAGCTGGCTTCCAGTAATAAATGCCTGAAAATGAAGGCATATGCATATGTATGAATATGAATATGTATTTAAAGAGCACTCTTTTTTTCAGTGGTGGTGAATAGAACCAGGGTTTGAGTCTACAGTACAAATATAGCTTTTTTATTAATAACACAAACTCACCAGAGAACCTTCACATGTCTTCAAAGAGTTTATAAGTAAAGTAGGTGAAGGCAAAGTAGTGGTGAATTGGAAAAACAAAAGTTTTTGTTTTCCAATTCTACTCTGGATTCAACTGTGTTTCAGACAAAACAAAAAACATCTCAAAATCATAAAGGAGCGCCTCAGATATTAGGTAACCCATTTTCTATCATAACTTTCTGTGAAGCGTCTGGTTCCCATCAGCCCCCACTGTGAGCAAGATCTGACGCAGCATTCAGAATGCTTGGAATTACTTTGTTTACATCCTTACCATTTAGCTCTGCAGAAAGTTTGAAAAAAAAAAAAAACCTCAATAGTCCTGGTCACCTCCACAAATAACAGATAATTACTGTAAAGTCTTACAGTTTGACTTGATTGTGTGATTTCCCTGAGGTCTTTTATAACAGTTGCATGTTTTTATTTCGTCAGAAGTAGTCTTAATGCATTTTTACATGACAGTTTTGTTACTTATACTTCAACAGACTGTTTTGTTACTGTCCCACTAAAACTCTGTCCTGTATTCTGTGCTGTATTCTACTTCATTCAGAAAGCAGTCCAGAATGAAACTTGTAGCTTTAGTATGAATAAACAGCCTGAACTAATGTGAGCTTAATAGATGGAAAAATGTAAATTAACTGTTTTTATGGCATCATAATAAAAGAAAAGCTCAATTTTAACAAAGAAATGGTTTCGAAACTTTACATACTTCATCAAACTGTAATTTCTGAGTAAAATTTGTTTTGGATGCAGATATGTGTTTCTTGTTTAAATATCTATATTCCATAACTCAGTCCCACAGCAGTGTTCAGAAACTATTTAAAAAGTTAGTGAGGGGAAGGTGACAGAAATGTTAGGGAACAACAGCCTGGAATCATGCTTTTTCGTGTTTGACAGTGACTGAAGGTTTTGTTTTGTGGCAGGAAAGGTGGTGGCAGCCTGCGTGACAGAAAACAAAAGACTTAAAACATAAGATGAGTCACTCTTGAGCAAAGCTGTGTGCTAGAACTGATGAAGAAGAGACAGAAAGAGAAACATCACTTCACATCTGCCAGGTATGTGCCATGTGGGTTGGGTATTTCGCTACCAGTAACAATATTTTGACTACAGTACCAGAAAACAAAACTGCTTTAAAAAATAATTATAATAATTAACAAATATTATGTATAGCTACAAAATATATACACAGTACATCCACCAATCAGCCATAACATTAAAATCACCTGCATAATATTGTGTAGGTCATTATTGTGCCCCCTGACCCATTGAAGCATGGACTTTCTGGGCCTGGGGTTTCTGCACCAAGACTTTAGAGCAATTCCTTTAAGGTCCTACAAGTAGCAAGGTGGAACCTGCACTGCAGCTACTCACTGTGTACTGATACCTTTCTATTATAGCCAACATTAACTTTTGCAGCAATTTGTGTTACAGTAGAACCTCTATGGGATTGGACGAGATGGACTTGCCTTTGCTGGTGATACATATCAGTGAGACTTGGGCATCCATGATCACCAGTTCACCAATGGTCCCTATTTGGACCACCTTTGGTAGGTACCAAGCACTGCATACTAGGAATCCCCAGAAGACCTGCAGTTTTGTAAATGCTCTGACCCATTATCTAGCCAATACAATTTGTCCCTTGTCAAAGTTACTCAGGTCCTTGTCCATTTTTCCTGCTTCCAACGCAATCGACTTTAAGAGCTGACAGTTCTCTTGTGGCCTAATATCTCCCGGTCCTTAACAGGTACCATTGTAATGAGAGAATCAATGTTATTCTCTTCACTTGTCAATGTTTTTAATGTTGTGAATAATTGGTGTATATAAGTCTAGGGCTGAACTGAACTAAACAGGATATTTGAATGGAGATTTTCCACTATAAGGAAGATTATAGTGACTAAATTTAATTCCAGTTCAGGAAATTGGGCCTAAATATTTATATCTAAGATCAAAAAAAAAAATTTAGGTTTGCAAAAAGAAAAAAGCAGGACTTGCACAAATATTGGTAAGCTTTTTTTTTTATTTGTGTAGGTTACAAACAATTGTATGTACAAAACCATTAGTCATTAGTCAAACGTTTTTGTACCTGTCACTATTACAATATTGTTTATACCGTTTTATGTATTTGCTCTTGTATGATGTTAAAGGGGACATATTATGCAAAACTCACTTTTTGCATCCTTTTGTATTTCCATTTGTGTCTCTACTGCTCCTATAAACACTCCAAGCGTGAAAAAAAACATCTATCCATTTCCTGTAAATCAATTGAAATATTTTGGCGTTAGGAATCATGTGCTTCTGCGAGCTGTTTGGATGGCTCCCCTATTGTGATGTAATAATTGGGAAATTTGCATAGAACCACCCCTCACCTGTCGAGACCTCACCCACTAGATTAGTTGAAGATCAGCCATTTTTTTCTGCTCGTTTTACGAGCATGCATAAGATGCCGAGCGCTATGGCTACAGGCAAAGGCAAGTCACTCATGAAGTGTTGTGTTCATCTCGCTCCTGGTCGGACTTGGGGTCGAACATATAGGGCTGGGTAGTGACTCTGTTTCACGTGTGTTAAATGCGCAGTGTTAACATGGGATGGGTGGGGCATGGCCAGCAACAGCTTATTTGCATAAAAGTGACAGAGCCCTTAAACGGCTCATTTTGAAAGGGACTGAATCTGTCAAGAATAATGCTGGTGAGATCTCTTTATGTGAGAGTGATTTTGTGCAAAGAACTTGTGCATGAACATATTTTGTGTGGCCAATAGACCTATTATAACTAAAGTGAGTTTTGCATAATATGTCCCCTTTAATTACATGCTTGTAGCATGTCATTAATATAAACATAGTAGTGAAATAAAATTTTGGAAATGAGCATGCTTGTTTAATGAAACATGCAGCTTGTCAGTGGTCTAGAAGTACCGACAATATTCTAGACAGGATAAACATGTCAAAACAACAGCTATATTTGGGTGGGGAACACATTCCTGTGATTAGTGTCATCGTGATACTTAAATTTTCAACTTCAAAACAATAATTTGAAAAATATTGGTATTCGATATCATTGTTGATACCAAGGGTAGATTTTTCCCCCAAGATGAGTATACAGGGGGTCCTTGAGTTAAAGCAGTCTCGACATATAATGTTTCGAGTTTACAACGCTCACTTCCACTCCCACTTGACTTACACCGTTAGCGTTGTACTTACGGACTACATGGGGGCAAACTGGTTTGGTTGAAGAATACGCAGTAATGCGCGATATGAGTGTGGGAGTTTTCCTTTTCCTTTTTCTGTGGCTTAGTTGTGTTTTTATGATTTTACAGCTGTGTTAGGATCGGTAAGTGACTTAGGCTAGGGTGTGTTTCAACTTACACCAAAATTTGGGTTACATCACTGATGTAGGACCAGATCTGAGGCGTAACTCGAGGACCCCCTATATCCAAATAAACACACGATTTTACTTCCACAAAAAACAGACTGTGGTATTCAAAAGTCAAACTTAATTTGAGTATAAGATAAGGTAAGATAAGAAAACCCTTTATTAGTCCCGCAAGAGGGAAATTTGCATTGGTACGGCAGCAAGTGGACAGAACAAAAGAAGCAAGTATAATATAAAAAGTACACAAAAATATAAAAGTTTGTGTGTATGTAAAAAGAGAATATGAATGATAACACAAAACCCCAAATGACCCTGATCAGAAGTTAACATACCCCAGGTCTTAATACTGTGTATTGCCCCCTTTCAGATCAGTGACAGCTTGAAGTCTTTTGTGGTAGTTGTAGATGAGGCTCTTCAGCTTTTCAGATGGTAAAGGTGCCCGTTCTTTGAGGCAAAAGGCTCCAGTTCCTGTAAATTCTTGGGCTGTCTTACATGAACTGCACGTTTGAGGTCTCCCCAGAGTGGCTCAAAGATATTGAGGTCAGGAGACTGAGATAGCCACTCCAGAACCTTCACTTTATTTTGCCGTAGCCAATGACAGGTTGACTTGGCCTTGTGTTTTGGATCATTGTCATGTTGGAATGTCCAAGTACATCCCATGCGCAGCACCCGGGATGATGACTGCAAATTTTCCTCCAGTATTTTTTAATAACTTACTGCATTCATCTTGCCATCAATTCTGACCAAATTTCCTGTGCCTTTGTAGCTCACACATCCCCAAATCATCAGCGATCCACCACCGTGTTTCACAGTAGGAATGGTGTACCTTTCATCATAGACCTTGTTGATTCCTCTCCAAATGTAGCGTTTATGGTCGTGGCCAAAAAGTTCAATTTTAGTCTCATAACTCCAAATGACTTTGTGCTGTTTGGCATATTGTAAGCGGGATACTTTGTGGCACTCGACCATGCAGCCCATCTTTCTTCAAGTGCCTCCTTATTGTGCATCTTGAAACAGCCACACCACATGTGTTCAGAGAGTCCTGTATTTCACCTGAAGTTATTTGTGGGTTTTTCTTTGCATTCCAAACAATTTTCCTGGCAGTTGTGGCTGAAATTTTAGATGGTCTACCTGACCGTGGTTTGGTTTCAACGGAACCCCTAGTTTTCCACTTCTTAATTAGAGTTTGAACACTGCTGATTGGCATTCTCAATTCCTTTGATATTTTCTTATATCCCTTTCCTGTTTTATAGAGTTATTTTGCTTATGACTTAGAATCCAAAAAATGTTATCAGGCCAAATCACCAGGGTATGTAAACTTTTGATCAGGGTCAATTGGGTAGTTAGTGTTGTGATTATGATTTAAAAAGAGTAAACACAGTTGTTTGACAATAAATGGCTTCAGCCAACCACTGACCATGAGTGAAAGAAAAGTTTTTGGGTTATCATTCATATTCTCTGAAAAATGGTTAGGAAATCATAAATTCTGTCAGGGTATTTAAACTTAAGAGCACAACTGTATATATATGTCTTTGGCCATCACAATCAAAAGTTGTCTAAAGCGAATATACAGAGGCTGTAATTAAGTGTTTTACAATAATGGCTGATCAATGTAGCTCACTTCCCTTAGCCTCAGAACAGGATAATAAACATGAGAATCAGGAAACTTTACTGATGCTGAATAAAATTGCTTATACTATGACTGCAAAGACACACTGCAAAAAATACACTATGCTTTGTACAAAATGCTGTGGTCAGTAAGAGAAGTGGATGTAAAAACTATACATGAACTACAGCAGTGATTTTATTTTACACAAATAGTGGTTTGGGTTTGTTCTCTATACCTAGTCTGTTGGTGTATGTAATAGTGACATAAGTAGTGACATTACACATGATAATACTATTGCAAAAGTAGCCTCATAAGTAGTGATGGTGCACATACGATTATACATTTCACATAATAAGATTATTAGGACAACTATTTATTGAGACACCTCGTTAAATGTTTCAGTGCTACTGAAAATAGGAGCAATAGCCAACCTCTGCACAGGTCAGTGTGCCGTTTTAACACAATGACACTGCTGCTGAAGAGATCTTGCTAAAACGCTTCAATAGTGGTGCAGTACAGGGGCGCATGCATGTCAAAAAGAGTAAGCAGGAAAGCACGACTACTAGGATTGGTAGTAGCCTGGTTGATAAAACACTTTTGCATGAACCCGATGACCACAAAGGTTTGAACCCCCATTTTCTGCCATTGTTTTACATCTGAATGACTGAGGGCCGTCCCTGCGGTGTGCAGCGGGACAGAAAATCACATACTTCCTTTTTATCCTATTTACAAAGCGCCATCGATATATTTTATTTTAACATACATCTTTGAAAATTAGAGGGTTCAAGGTTTCTAGTGGTATCACTTATATGTTTCTAGGACAAAAACTCGCTGAGCTTTAGATTATTGTTTTGGAAAATCCGAAAAGTCCCATATATGGGACCGCCAACCTCAGATGGTTAAACAAGACACTTAACCCTCAGTGTCTCCAGGGGGACTGTTCCTGTAACTAATGATTGTAAGTCGCTCTGGATAAGAGCGTCAGCCAAATGCCTCCTTTACCCTTCACCCTTGACATGAGTGTGGGAAACAATTATTGTACCATTTCAAAATAATAAGGTTTGATATGTATTTGCATTTCTGATGACACTACCCCCAGTATTGCTCCCAATATTTTAATATAAAATATATTTAAAAAATTGCTAAGTTACAACAGGCAGTTCCGCACTGCCACTGCCAATTGTCTGATATCGTATAGCTGTACTTGCTTATAATGAAGAAGCATTATTAGTGTCTTCTTATCACTGAAGTGCAAGCAATTTAATTGCAATCAGCTTTCATTCACAGTGAGTTTCAACATCAGCAAGAGGAAGGGTCGTAGTAACATTTGGCAAATTTTGATATTTGAGTTTTTGACTGGGTGGGGAATGATTTGATTCCCCAAAATGCTGACCCCATGGCAACAGCCTTGGTCCCACACATCGATAAGTACATTGCTGTGCAAATGTTTTTTTTTTTTAATAATATTTCTTTTTTTTCTATAAAATTGTATTTAAAAGCTCTTAAGCTGAGCAATAAGTGTTTCTTTGTCAAAGAAATAAAATTAATATGAATAGAGTAAATAACCATTTTGTATATTAACCATTGTCAGACAACACATATATATTTACGCACAGAAACGAGACTAAGTTACATTTACGGACTTTATATGCGTAAACGATGCGCGTTATACATCTGACCTGCAGTTTAGTTGGAACGAGCACGTCTGTTGGCTTACGGATGCTTGGACTGACTGCTTAGTTATAGAAATTAGATACTGAACAACAGAATTTTTCAGCAGAACTGAAGTAACGTGGTAGATTCTGCAACGGTGTTGAATGTTGATACCCAGCTTCAGTTGTGTCTTCGTACTTCTCTGACTAATAACTTTCTGAGAGGAGTTTCAGCAGCGCTATCTTTTTGTAGCCGATGGTATTAATCACACTTTTAATTAAGCTGGTCCAGTATCTCCTCTCTGCAGTGGACTCTACGGTAGAGAAAACAGCAGTTGTCGCCAATGACCAAGTTTTTATTCGAGTCCCTGCCTGTAATCACATAACTCGAAGGTTATTTTTAGTAAATGAATTCTATAGAGCATGTGTGTGGCATTCTGGGAGTGTGTCATTTAGGGAGTGTGTGTGTGTGTGTGTGTGTGTGTTGCTCTCCTGGGAAATAAACCCCCCCCAATCCCCC
>JBBPCX010000088.1:1638230-1666041 GCA_037974365.1 Hydrocynus forskahlii | reverse complement strand
CGTGTGCGTGTGCGTTAGAGGCAGTCTACTTAGTAGAGTTGTCTGTTCTCCTCTCTTGCTTTGTCTCTCTCTTTCTCACTATCTCTCTTTTGGTCTCTTTTTCACTTATTATTTCTCTTTCTTCTCTCACTCTTTCTTTCTCTCTCTTTCTTTTCTCTCTTTCCTCTCATGCTTTCTCTTGCTGTTTCCTTTGTAAGTACTTAGCATAGATCTTTCTCTTTTTCTTTTTTTCTCTTACCTTCTCTCTCTCTTTCTCTCTTAGTGCATGTCAAACAGACCTAAGGCACAGTAGTAACTGAACCAATTTAAATATGGCTGTCCAAATGCCTAATTTCTGTAATCACTGATGTCAAGTTGCAGTACCATGTTTAGACAGCAGCTGTTTCTTCAACTATTAAGCGACAGAAATTACATGGTTTGTTTTATTCTTCTTTGCTACCTTAGATGTATTTAAACTTAACCCTGTAGTTTAAATACATCTAAGGATGTCCTGATCTGATTTGAAAGATTTTTAATTTATTGGGTTGGTATAAGGGATGGTCATTTCCTTGAAAGATTGAAAAAAAAAACTTTTTGCCTCAAGAAAGTACTTGAATGTCTATATTTGAGCAATAATAGAGATTTGTTTTTATATTTGTTTTATTTCTTTTTAACTTCTTTTTAAGTAAATAAGCTACATTCAGTGTCTCTAAGTCTGTTTCATGCGCCACATGCCTCGAGAAAGTGCAACAGTCAAGCAAGTTACACATCGAAAAGCAACTGAGAAAGCTATTGTTAACAGTAGTTAACCTCGTGTCTGAAACTATGCAGTGTTGAGTCTTTGAATGTAATAAAATTTGGTCTGGAACGTCCTTGAAAAGTCCTTAAAATTGATGTCTTAAAATTGATGTCTTAAAAAGTGTGGGATCCCTGATCTTCAAAACATTCCTGGCTACATTATTGCATTTACATCCTGATTCACTTAGCATTCACACTGAACCTAACGATGTAAAAATCCATATGCTAGAAAAAAAAAATCACACTTGGTTGGGCTGATTTTTTACATTTGGCAACAACTGTGATAGTATCCGCTAAACTTTCTAAATGTTGTTCTTTTTTCCATGTGTGCTCCTTGCTTTTATCTTTATTATTTTACCATGTATTATTATAGAGAAACAAAACAGAAAAACACTCAGCTTCGGACTTATAATTACAGATTCAGATCACATGAAGAGACACAGTCAGAAATTTGTCTGGAAGTTTGTTTGGAAGAGAACTGAGACGGACCTGCTTGGGGGGCCTTGACCCACTTATTTGGTCAGCACTAAGGTTTGTATGGCAGAGTTCTCACTTGCTCTAATGAACTGCACTGCTATTATGGCCTATTACTGTTATTAGGCTGTCAGCTGAACAATGTTCTTGTAACTATAGAGTCCTTTAGGGTTTATATGTGCAGTTAGGTTCCCTTCTTATAGACCAAGGCAGAAGACTTTACATTGTTACATTTTAGTTACCATCCACAAAAGGCAGTTTTCCTTTTGTACACATGAACCATCCTGCGTCTAAACCATACTGTGATGGCATGGAAGTAGTAGCATGATTTGATTTTCCAGTGTATCTCAGTCCAGTAACGATGTTTCTGACGTGCGATTCTCTCCCCACAGTTTATGATCGTCCCAAAACTGTGTCCATGGAGTAGAATCTGAAGTTTTTCCTGTCAGGGGTGATTTGTTATTGTGGTCTTTTATTTTTTTATAGTATTTCTTGAGTTTTTTCTTTCCATTGTTTAGCTATTTGATGAAAGCCCAACCCACCTAATCCTGGTACACCTTCACATTTCTCACAGCGTTAGAAAATTGCCGCCCTAATTTATCTTCAGCCCAGATAGATAGTAGTGATGGTTTCCAGTTGATGGTTTGTGTCAGCATTGTTATTCCTTTGCGAAGGCAATAATTTTGTCAAAACAACATTTTTACCAATCAGAATGCAGCGATGCTGTCAACTCTGCAGAGGCCCACTTTTGGCCCTGCCATCAAGCAGTCCTGAATTACCATAAGGGCTCATATGTGACCAGAGGCCAGTATATTATCAGTAAACACAGCAGTGTCTAGATTACAGCTGACTTAGTTTAACTTTCCAGCTGTTTTTGTGAGTGAAACTCAATGGGAGTGTATTTTGTACACAATTTTAGAGATAAAAGTAATGCAGCTGGCCTAACAAAGCATTCTATCTGTTACCTTTGAAATTTTACAATCAGTTTTTCAGAATTTATGAGAGAAAAGTGTGTTTTGGAATGTGTTTTTGATTGAAAAAAGGGTTTGGCGTTCATTCTGGTTTACCAGGATTTTCGCACCACTGGAATATGTAACCCCAAAATGTCCCAAAAAAAGGCTTATAACAACCAATTAGCATGGTATAAAGCAAATGCCTATGTCATCACACATTTGCCTCAAACCATGTTTAGTAACATAACCTCAAATAGATTTGCTGGTATCTAATATTACTTATCCTTTCATGTATGTTGGCACAGTTCAAGTTGTGTAGATCAGATTTTTGACTGAACTGTGACTTTAAGACAGAAACACAGAGCAGAAGGTGCAAGAAAACCTTGTTCTGATGTGTTCATGCAGTTGTACCCCACTGCACATACACGTCTGATCTTTTATGAGGTGTAAGTCAGATTTGATTACTTTCTGCTTACAAGCTCCATCAAAAATGTCACATAATTCTTACTATGACTTAATTAGGGTTCCGGCGGCCCCCTGGAGAGAGTGAGAAGACTTGTCAGCAGCAGAAAACGCAGAGGCGCCAGCTTTTTCTAGAACAGTCGGACCGCCAGACTTTGTTTATTGGTTGTTAGGAATTAATCACTGTCAGAACAGTCTTAAGAGCCGAACTAATGAGACAATGATAAAGTGGTCACAATTCGCTTGCAGTACATATATATAAAATTAGGTTATGCTTACCATAACAAATGTACCCAGCCTTCTAAAAGCAGAAAATTCACACTGCGGGTGTACAGTGCAGTGCACACACTCCCTGCTGTAGCTTCTGCAGAGAAGGAAGCAGTACATATAGACAAAATCACAGTGGCGTATGGTTTTAAAAATGGCTGCGTGTGATACTGTAAATAGTCTATGTGTATTTCCGTAATGGGCAGTCAGATCTGTAGAATTGTTTTTGGTGTTAACATTGTTTTTAAGTCTATTTCAGGGAACAGACTCTTTTTCACTTTATTTTTTTTATTTTTGGTGCTTTATTTGCATCAGATCGCTCTTTTCTCTCTCCCTCTTTTTTATACATGCCACTTTTTCATTCTTTGTCAAGCTTTCTCTGTTTTTCTCTTATTTTCAATCTCTCTCGCTCTGTCTCTCGCTTCTTCCTCTCTCCTTCTCTGTCTGTCTCTCTCTTACGCTTACATTTACATTTTCTTTTCTTCCTATTTTTTCTCTCTTCCTCTGTCACTCTCTCTTTTATACCCCGTCTTTCTCTCTCACTCTCTGTCTCTCTTGCTCTCTCTCTCTTCCACTGTTTGTCTCTTACTTTCTCTTACACTCACATTTACTTTATTTTCTGCCTCTCTTTTTTCTTTTTTCTACCGTCATTCTCTTTTATACGCTGTCTCTCCCTCCCTCTCTCTCTCTCTCTCTTCTCTCTCTCTCCATTTCTTGCAGTTTCTATACTCTCTCCCTCCATTGCTGTCTCCCTCTTTTTCAATAGTTATCCACCTCTCCCTTGGGTCTAATTATCTGTAAACGAATCAGATGAAAGAAAGAGGGCAGTCTTGAAGCACACTGGCCTGCAAAAGAAAGGTAAAAAAAACAGAGAGTGAAAAACACCATGCATTTGCAGAGAGAGAAGAGACAGTGAGCACATGACCCAATTTAAAACCCATCAGATTCCAGCATAACAGAATGAGGAGTGAGTCACACCAGGCTGTACGTCATGGCCACACTGTTTCTCAGTATCATGTCGCTTCGCACCTGTGCTTCTAATTATTTTTATTCGCTGTCTTAAAATTTCAGAGGGAAGTGATTTACAAAACATCAGAATGTTAAATTAATGTTGTTCTTTTGCTCATTTTAATTTGACCATTGAAACCTCCAAAGGCCTGGATTTCATCCCAGCATTACTGTTATTGGTGATGAATGATGCTGATGGTGAATGATGATCTGAACAGGTTAGGGCTACAATGATCAGTCAGTGAAGTCAACGCAATGAAAATTTTCAAAATTGACATATCATTAGTAAATGAATTCTATAGAGCATGTGTGTGGCATTCTGGGAGTGTGTCACTACATGGACAAAAGTATTGGGACACCTGATCATTACACCAATTGGGACTTTAATTACATTGCATTCAGATACACAGACTTTAATATGGAGTTGGTCCCCCCTTTGCAGCTATGATAGCTTCCACTCTTCTTGGAAGGCTTTCCACAAGATTCTGAGTTTCTGTGGGAATTTGTGTCCATTCATCAGGGATTGTCATTGAAAATCACTGGGATAATGTCCATCAAACTTTCTGAACTGTGCTGGCCTAACTGAACTTAAGGGTTTTCAGGCCTCACATCATCTTGTTTCTTTGCAAGATACTTATAATAAAATCCCTGTAACATGCAGCCTTAAGCAGCTTACACAGTCTTGAGTATTTTATTATAACTGTGCCTCAGTTTTGAATCTGAAGCTATCTGTTTGGGGTAGAGATATCACAAGAGATATCACAATCGGAAATTTGTCGGTTACAGGTTCTAAGGAAGTGATGCAGATGACAGTTTGCTTTGGCGCAGTTTAGACTTATTTGATCCATTTTATGCCCATACTTCAAAGGTGGACTGAGACTGACCTTTTCATGGGGTCGCGATTTACTTATTTGGTATGGACCAGGGTTCACACGGATTCTTCATGGTTGCTGGCTTGAAAACATGACGGGCTTCATATGCCTCAGATGATTTTCTGAACCACAGATGTACGTGGAATGTCTGATACATCTGACTTTGCCATTTCCATTCTGATTGGTTCTCTCAATGTTTTTCCCTGCAGGTGGTTTGAGTAGTCCAAAAAGAAACACAATCACAGGTTATTTGTCTGCTCTGAGTGTGATATAGTCATTAGATTAAAATTGAATGTTTCTTACATATTTTACCTTTAAGTTGTGTTCCTTGTTTAAGTTGTTGTTCTTGTTATATTTAGATCTGTGTTTTAAATTTTTACTTATTTTATATAAAGAATCTTGAATCTTGAATCTTATTTTCAAATCAGGATAGTCTTGCATTTTTGAAGACGCAAATCAGTTTGTTTCCTGTGGGTGTATTTTTGTTGTACTGTAAAACCACCTACTGTTATATGTCACACAAAAACATGTTTGGTAAAATTGCATGTCAATCAATTGACCCTTTCCTGTCAAACCAGACAGTTTTACATTTGCCTTAACTGACAAAATAATAAGTAGAAGTGAAACAATTTTGCTGCTGGTACACTTGTTTGGCAATCTGGGGGAGAAACTTATAAGGCCCAGCAAGTGGAGAGGAAATAATTGGGTAGAAAAAAAGCCATGTTTCTAAAATTGTGGCTGTAGTGTTCGAAAGTAAATAGGGATTTTAAAAAAAGAGGAAAAAGTTGAAGAACCGAATAACATTCACTGAAGTACATTAAAGCTTTTTTTAAACACCGCAATGATGTTATTCATGCATGAAGTAAACTTTTTTTAACATCAATGAATAATAAAATAATCGCTCCCGCTCTGTAAGCCTGACCTAGTAAATCATTTTCATCTCCTCAGTGCTGTTTGTGTGGATGTGTGGGAGAGAGTGTGTGTGTGTGTGTGTGTGTGTGTGTGTGTTTGTGCATCTGTGATTCCAAATTAATGATGAAAGAACACTTAGAAGTACACAACATCATTTCCCCCCTCTGATTTAGGGTTGAAATAGAGGACTCATTATCCCAATCTAATTATTCGAGCCAACGACGGACAAGACAAGCCTGTCTTTATTGCAAATGAAGTCATACTACATACCTATAAGCTACAGGAGAGGTAGGTTAATAGAAAAGACAGGGTAAAATCATATACTTGGGTGGGCTTTTTGGAAATCAATATAAGGCACCCTTTGGTGAAGACGAGAAGAGCAAAACAGTCCAGTCCAAACAAGCTATGCTTGTAAGATTTTGTTTAAGCATCACCAAGAAAGCATGGGTTCATTAATGTTTTTCCTTCGTTTAAAATTGAATTTCACTGTAATATATATTTTAAAAATATTGTGATGAAAAAATAACCAATGTGACCCAGCGCTAGTAAAGGTTAACCACTTCCTTTTGCATGATCACGGATTGTTTTTGCCGGTGGCTTTTTTAAGACTTCATTATTTTTTAAGGCTTTATTATTAGTGTCTGTGTCTATGTGTGTCTCTGTGTCTGATGTGGCTAATTTTATACAGAGCACCGTGTGAGTGATGGCAACTTTTAGGGTGCAGATATCAGTCGGATAAGCATCTGAGTCAAAGCTGAGGTTACTGTATCCTCTTCCTCTCCTTTTCTTCCCCATCTTCGTGAACTCATTTTTTATCCTTATGAAATTCAAATCTGTCATTGCATAAGAATCCCGCTCCTTGGCCTGTTTATCTCGCCATGCTTTTGTTGGTAAGATTTTCAAATTGATGCAAGAACTCCTCAATAATGAATCATTTTTCAGCATGTGAATCTACGGAGGAGCAGAATATGTTTCTTCCTAATTGCTAACTCCTGTTTATATGCATGCAGCCATCGCCATGTTTTTTGGTAGATGACACTTCTAGGTCGCATCCCTGAAGGAAACCTTTCCCAGAATCTGGGTCAAGTCTGAAAGTCTCTCCCTGTTCAACCGAAACCTGAGAATTGAATCTTTTGAAAATGGTTTTTAAAAACAGAAATGACAAGGTTTTTACTTCATGACGAAGTTTGACAGTGGTGCAGGGAGAGAAAGAACCCTTATCATTTGAGAGAAGGGCTGATGTATTTCAGAGAACATATTGCGCATGTGGAAACAGCCGGGGATGCTGGTTAACTAAGGTTTCCTCAGGTTCTATTTAACATCCATGTCACATAAACTCTTTATTTCCTTCTTGGGATTTTTGAGGAAAAAATAATACCCTGAAGATGAAAACAAAGTACTTCAACAATATTTATATTCAGTAAAAATAAAATATATGTTTTGTTTTGTCAGTACTATAATATAAATGCGAATGTCCTGATCTGACATGAGAGATATTTTAATGCAATGATGTCAGAATGGATTTCTTATGGGCCTTTTCAAATTCAACACAGGACATTCTTGCTAATTAGCTGTTCGGCTGAATCAGGTTTGTTTTACGTGAAAAGGAGTGTTATAATCTGCAATACACCAGGATCGACCGCTGGCACTTAATGAAACAGGTATCAGCCGTGTTAAAACAAACCCAGTCGTGATTTTTTTTATTTTTTATTTTTATTATAACGTCTTACTGAAGGGCATTCTTAAGGCCACATAGTACCTTCATAAGTCTTTCACGTCACCTGACATGAGCCTACGCCTAACATTTAGTTGTCGAAAAGTCTGCTTTTGCCAATTTTGATGTAATTTCACCTTAATATGTGATAACTATAGGTATGAATGCTACCCTTCAGTAAAGTGCTAGCCTTTGCTTTTTGTTTTTTTGTAATTGTGCCACTGTTGTAGATGTGACATAAATAGATGTTGTCCATGACCTGCAAAGTGGCACATTAGCAGCAGATAACAAAGAGATCTGAAATTCAAAGTGGAAGTACAGTGGTATATTCATTCTGCCAGTGCTTTGATTGAGGTTGAAGCATGTTTTATCAACACTGGCACATCAAATTTGGGTGAGCAGCTGTTGATACTACTTCCATCACTTTGCATTCGTGCAACATGAAATTTTTATTTTAGCCACCATGAAACAACAGGTTTATTTGAGGAAATTTGACCTAATAACTTGCAGCCGGTGACCAGCCTGTAGAGTTTGACCAGTGAAAAACACCCAGAAAATGTGCACTTGACCACAAATCAACAAGTAACTGGCTGTTTAGCACACAATGTTCAGTGTTCAAGCCTTGAACCAAAAATATGGTTGATATGCTAGTTGTCTTGGTCAGATGACCCAAGACTGAACCTAAATTTATGGAAAATAAGTGTGATATAAATTGCATATAAAGTTATAAAGTTGTAATTCAGTCCTAATTTGAAATTCATTCAAGTCTAGTGTTCACAAAATGATGTATAACTATTTCATATAAGTATTCAACCAGAAATATGACTGTATACCACCATACATGTGAAAATGAAGTGATTTCACAGCAGAAATGTAAACAGAACTGGATCATGGAGTGATGGAAGAAGGTGGCCTGGTCTGATGAATCACACTTTCTTTTACATCATGTGCCTAGTTGGGTGCATGGGTGTAGATAAACTGGGAAAGAGGTGGCACCTAGACGGAAAAAGACAGGCTGAGAAAAAGACTTGACCTGGCCTCCAAATTCCCCTGTACGATGTGCTCTGTGAGATGTGCTCGAAAAACGAGTCTGATCCATGGAGGCCCCACCTCCATGGATCAGACTCAAAGTATCTGATGCTAATGTCTAGGTACCAAATTACACAGAAGACCTGCAGAGGGCTTGTGGTGTCCATGCCTAGACGGGTCAGAGCTATTTTGGTGGCATGAGCCAGACTGGTATGCCTACAAGATATTAGTCCCGTGGTTTTAATGCTGTGGCTGATTGTTATCAATCAATGTGCATCACTTGCCTGAGGAAGAAATAGCACCAGGATGCAAAATGGGAAGACAGCGAGGCGACGGGTAGTGCGATACTCTGGACGATGTTCTGCAGGGAAACCTTGGGTTCTGGCATTTATAGCAATGTTACATAGACATGTTCGCACTGCAAATGTTGTTCAGGAACGGTTGGAAGAACATGACAAAGTTCAAGAACTTGATATGGCCTCGAGATGTCCTAGATCTCAGTCCGATCTAGTATCTGTGGGATCTGCTGGACAAACTAGTCTGATCCACGGAAGCCCCAACTTGCAACTTACAGGACACAATATTAGGCAGTTGGTTTTAATGTTATGGCTGATTGGTGTATATTTTCAGCATATTCACTTACTTTTGACCGCAATCAAATCTGAATCTTTAAAACACAAATACGTACCGGCTCAGGTTACTTTAATGATAGTTGACATTTTTTTGTTCAATAATAAAAAAAAATGGACAAGGAGATGAAGGCAAAGCGTAAATGTGTAGGAAAGCCTGCACATGTAAATAAGGAAGTGCAATTATGTGAACTTTTACCCAAAATGCACAGCGGTGGCATTTGGGAGCTGACGTCCTGTGAAAGAGTAGATATGTGTGTGTTTGCTGATAATATTCAAATGTAGGGATGTGTGCATGAGTGTGCGTATAACTGTATGTGTGTGTGTGTGTACCTGCAACCAGCAGATGCAGCGTCCTTGTGTAAATGATTGCTAGTGCCAAGCTTTTCTTTTCAGGGTGAGCTAACTCTCTTAATAAGCAGCCCTGAATGTGAGTGTAGCACAGAGGGAGTGTGTGTGTGTTTGTGTGTGTGTGTGTGTTAGAGAGGCGTTTCTCCCTTGCCACAGATATTACGTAACCTCCGCCTACTTACATTCTGCTGGTGCCAAGTGCTATATGTTAGTC
This sequence comes from Hydrocynus forskahlii, assembly GCA_037974365.1. Classification (NCBI taxonomy): domain Eukaryota; kingdom Metazoa; phylum Chordata; class Actinopteri; order Characiformes; family Alestidae; genus Hydrocynus; species Hydrocynus forskahlii. Next base: position 1,656,379 of record JBBPCX010000088.1, on the reverse strand, counting down.
GCCGTCTTACCATATAGCCTAGCAAGAGTGACTCAGGCTACTGCCACACATTAACATTTAATGAGAATACCAGTGAACTGTCAGCGATGCTGCTTGTACTTCGCTTCTGAGTTATAAATTATTGATGACGTCGTAGTGTCAGACTTGGTTCGACCGGGCTGCCAACATGCTTGTAAGCACTGGTGGTGTGATTGATTTGAATTTTGGGAACAGCAGATGCTCTGACCCACTATGGAGAGGACAGGTGTAGTCAGTCTTTCCCAACTGGGACACAAACCCCCTGCAGGGATGGAGCACATACCCAAACTCCAGAGTGCTCCGTGCTCATAGAAGAAAAGTTAGAATTCTTGGTATGGACATTTTAACCCTTTTTGCAATTTGATTATCCACATTTTTGAACAAATATTATTCTATTATGCTGGACCTTTTTAAAAATAAAAACATTAACATTTTGCTCCTTTACTCATAGGAGGTCCTCCATACCAGCTCTGTGTTTGTTTTTTTGTGATTTAAAGAGGTCTGGATGATTATGAAATAGAAGCTGACCCATAACCGTGTTTTCAAGGCTTCAGCCAACCCAACCTTTTTGATATTGCTGTCAGGGAACAGCCTTACCTCTACTCTGATCAACTGTGCTAAAGTTCCTCTTGCTGCTGCTGCTACATACGGGAATGCATAACACCTTGAACACCTTGAACTTGACAAACAAGGGTAAAGATCTGCTGTGATCTTTCTACTAGCTCTCATCATCTCATGATACATGGTTTCACGGGCGGAGAGAGAGACAGAGAGAGAGAGAGAGAGAGAAAGGGAAAGAGTGAAAGAGAGAGAGAAAGAGAGAGAGAGAGGGAGCACTCATTAAAAGCCAAAGCCTAACCAAGCCTGATGATGCATGTGAAAAATCAGGCTGAACCCGGCCTGAAACCTGTATTCCAGGAAAATATGTGGTATTTTGTATTTTCACAAACTACATATACCTTAATTATACACTTGATTAAGTAAACAAATATGAACATGATTTCAGATTAGAGGCCTGCATTATTTCCTATACTCAGTGTAATATTCAAACTAATTTTCTAATTTTCAGTGTATTTTCATCTGCGGAAGCAGTTAGAAAGTCTAAAGCAGATGGCAGCTTAACTTCATGTCGTATAGAAAAGCCGTGCAAATGACAAACAGCATAAGTAAATTATTAATCATCTAATAGTTAGCATGTATACTCAATGAAAATAACAAAATAACAAATTAATAAACTAATTTAAAATAGTTATGAAGCAATCAGTCATGCAGGGTGAGAGCGGGATGAAACATTTGTAAAATGGGACAAATTATGATTATTTTCTGTAAGAGAGGGCTGAAAACCCACTGAACTATAAGGTTTGTCCATAGTAGACTTCTTGTTTGGGTATCTGAATAACCTCATCCATGCAATGTCTTGGTAAAGATTTTGTGCCTATATTGATGGCTGTTTGCTCTATATTGATGGGCATTATGATTAAGCCCTGAGGCACGCCACTAGCATCTCTAATCAAGATCATTCGTCATTGGGAGGGTATTGCATCAAATGGACCAATATCTAAAGATGAGGTTGCACCAGTGGTTCGCAATCCTGGTACTGCAGCACCCCATCCCTGCATATTTTCGTGTTCTCTATTCTGCCAATACTGTAAACTGCTGGTTTTCGTGGGGGTTACGTTCCAAGAGCACCTACGTATAGAGAAAAACCGTGTTGTTGTTATGTGGTAAAAAAAATGCCTAAATTGCCTATTTTTATAGTGTAAACCCAAAATATGCCCCCAAATATGCTCACAAAACACTTTAATTTCATTTTAAACTCAGCTTAATACATTACCCTGCAAGAAAATGTAAATGTAAACCTGTATTTGTACTGTACAGTTTACACTGAACTCCCGCAGTGCTAGAATGTAAATACCGATGTTGCCCCTGTATAGACTGTACTGTAATTCATGCATGTGTGTTATATTTGGTATAAGCAGGTAAATAGAGTAATAAATTAATTTAATTTACAGGGCATTAAAAGGAACAAAACGAAAAACACGAGAATGCTTGAGATGCTCCACGAGGGAAATTCTGGACTGCAGCTGCATCAAAGGGCAGCAGCCAATCAGCAGCAAGGAGAAATAAATAGTGTGCCCAGATTGGCTACTTTCAAACATCCTGCCCCTGAGTACAGCGACATTTCAGCATCCCAAGATGCGCTTTCTTTGTGCTTCTCTCCACAGGACCAAAAAATGTATAGTTATTTTTTATATGGAAATGTGGCTGAATTTCCATTAATATTTAGGTTACAAAATTAGTATGTAAAGTATGTTTTTCTTAATAATTTAGCACTTAAATGTATGAAAATGTAGATATTGCCATGAAAAAAGCTGTGACATTGGGGCCTCGTCCTTGTGCAGGGTTTATGTTTGGGCATGGCGCTTAGAAACCCAGCACGGGGACGAGGCCCCAATGTCACAGCTTTTTTCGTGGCAATATCTACAATATCTTGTGACGTCTGGATGTCACAAAAGTAAAAAAAAAAAAAATGTGGAGGATATCTGCAGTTTCCGCATTAGTGTGGGGGTTTCAGCTAACAGTTATTAGCTCGGTTCTCAGAAAAAAATCTGCATTGGACTGAAAACGTGACTGCTGATCCGCGTTAAAGTGGGGGGTTACTGTACTCTACTGAGTTGAAGTAGGTGGACCTCCGTGACCTGGGTTGAAGATATGTGGGTTAGATTAAGGTTCGAAGGTAATCACTGGACAATGCACTAGGCCTAGTTTTATACATACACGAAAAAATTTATTGGGACACGTGATTTTCAGGGTGGACTAGGCCCCTTACTTTCAGTAAGTACTTAATGCTTTCCAAGAAGAGTGGAAGCTCTTATAGCTGCAAAGGCGTAACAAACTCTGTATTAAAGTCTATGTATTTGAATGCAGTGGTGTAATGGTCAGGCATCCAAGTACTTTTGGGTACATAGTGTAAGTTTAGACTGCTTGGAGCACCCATTTCCCTCCACTCTCACGCATCTAATAGTGAACAGCCAAAAATGACAAGCCGGTAATAGAAGAACACAGGGGACTTGTAGGTACATGTCAAATGTGTAGCCTGTCTGTGTGAAAATTTAATTACAAGCTTAGTTACAGAGAGTTCTCTTGCTTCAACCAAAAAAATAAGTAATAACAGCTGATAAATTTAGAGATGTTTTGCAAAGTCCCTCGGTGAAGAAACAGGAGCAGTGGAGCTTCATTTGCTGTGTGTAATTGGTTTTATTAAAAGGTGTTCATCTCATAGCTACAAGCAGTCAGTTTAATAAGGTTGATGGAGAGTCTTAGGCACTGCTTAGATTAAAAACTTTCTGCTCTGGCATTAGTATTTATGCTTATGTTTGAGAGAGTGTATATGTACACACAAAAACGTCAAAAAAAAAATTACTGGACGACACTGAAAAAAATAATGCATTAAAATTTGCTTAATTTACTCAAATGTCAACATTAATAAATTACTGCAACAACATTATTACCAAGAGTGAAATTGCCAAAGCCTAAAATTTGTTGATGTAAAGGCGCAGAATTGACGTAGAGGCTGCACGTTTGTGGTATCCAACTTGTGATATTTGAAGTATCCCAAAATACCTTGGACCTTTTATTTTGACATGATATTTAGAAGGGACTATTGACATAGAGTGAGCAAGTTAGAGTGAACAAATGTGTTTGATAAAGAGCGAGAGAGAGAGAGAGAGATAGAGAGAGAGAGAGAGAGAGAGAGAGAGAGAGAGATGATGGAAACGCAGAAAACAGCAGTGTTGGGAAATGCTAAGAAATCCAGCGCAGTCTGCTGTGGCTGATAATTAGCGGTTTCAGCTCAGTGGTTTGTGACATTGTTTGCCGTCTCGTGGGACTCGCCTCTTGTGAGAGACTTTCATTGTGTTCAACAAAAGCAGGCAGGATTGGAACCGCACTTGCCAGAGAGAGGAACTTCATGCTCTACACTACACATCAATGACAACATACATTTATGTGGCCTAAATACTTTAGAAAGCATGAAAAGTATACATCCATAGTTTATTTATCCCCTATATCATCACTGTAGCAAAACCTGTGTCTGAAATCACTGAATTAACTTTACAGAAGAAATGAAAATGAAAACGTCCTTAACTTTTATTGTTAACACATGTTGGTGTAACAAACACTTTTGGCCCAAATTTATTGGTACACTCATCATGAAACGATCCCGCAATGTGAAGGGCGGCTGACTGTTTACAAAAAGAATGTTACATGTTAGAATCAGTTTAAACTCTCTCTTTGTTTCTCAGTTGTATTATGGGCAAAACTGGCGTACAAAATTTCTGGGCCATCGCTTGAATGTATTTGAGGGAAGAAAATGTGGGGGGAATGATGGCAAAAATGACTGGAGTAATTGGAAGTTTGAATATTTAAATATTCCTCTGGATGTATTACAGACGGAACAGCCAGTTTTGTGAGAATTTTCTCCACCATTCAAAATTAGCCTTAGTGATTCAAATGTGATTCAAAGGCTTCTTTTATCAATGGCAGCAGACAAGACATCTAGACGGAGCCATGGCCTCAAACATGTGCCGAATATTTACCAACAGAATAACACAGACAGAATTTAGGCATACGTGTGTGGGAAGGCGGGTATAAAATGTGATTTGGAGCGCTCACAATCTGTATTATTGTCCTGGAAATTCCTTATTTTATGTGAAGTACAATTACAGCCCCCTGCAGGGTTGTTTTGATGGGAAGGAACTTTATTTATAATTGTTATTGATCTTTTCCTCACTTGTCTTTGTTTTGTCCTAACCTTTTTGATGGCTCTTTTTTTGCTTGGCTTTTTAGATCCAGTACTGCACAGTTAGTAGATGTTCCTATGTGCAATTAGCTGCAGAGTCGAATTTAAATTTTGGTGTGCACATATTGCCATCACACCAGAGCACATTTGGCACTGGGCTGTGCTCCTACGTGCATCTGGTCTACAGGGCTTCAATCTCATAATCATTTTTTAATTCAAATGTGCTGGAATGCAGTGCAAGAACAACACAAATGATGTTACTGTCTAGTTAGTAATAGATTACAGTATACGTACACATAGTACAAATCAATATGAAATATACAACCCAATCTCACGACTTTTCGTGCAGCCACCACGATATGAAATCTATTCAAAAACGATCACGCTTCAGGCCTTTTTTTCGTGCTAGGACAACGCTTCACTACCCTGTATTTGAATGCGCAGTGCGTAACACAGCCAGTATCAGCGCTAACTGGTGGCTGTTAGGGTTAAAGTTAGGGTTAGGGTTAGGGTTAGAGTTAGGGTTAAGGTTAGGGTTAGGGGTTAAGGTTAGGGTTAGGATTAGGGTTAGGGTTAGGGTTAGAGTTAGGGTTAAGGTTAGGGTTTAGATTAGGGTTAGGGTTAGAGTTAGGGACTTTCCCCGCCTTTCAACCTGTTTCAACCGCTTTGCAAACAAAAACGATAAGGAATCAAGTCATTATTTCTCTCCTGCTGTCCCTCAGTCACCAGGTAGTGCTGATACTGGCAGCGTTACGCAGTGTGCATTAAAATACATAGAGTAGTGAAGCATTGTCCTAGCATGGATAAAAGGCCTAAAGCGTGATGGCAGCTTGTATTTCAATAGATTGTATATCGTGATTGCTTCAGGAAAACTCGTGAGACTGGGCTCGAAATATATTGTAATATGTCTTGTAGATTTTCAGTATAACTTTTTGTGGGCTTTACAATATAAATGTGTTTAACTTACCCTGGTTTCTTTATTCATTAATGAAGACTAATTAAAATCCCAAGTAATTGACAAAAAAGTAACTAATACATTTGCTTACAAAAACAGTATTAAAAAATGCAATCATTATGTTTGCAAGTTAGCAAACATTTGAAGGCCCATGAAATGTCGTATCTAACCGAAGTGAGCAGATTTTGAATGTCCAGATGGAGACTGCTGTAGTGTGTCACAGATTGTGTGCTTACTTTAAAGTAAATAAATAAATAAGCAGCCTTTTTCACAGACTGACAGAACATTCCTCTCTCAAAATCTGACAGCAGCTCAAACGTGTTAAAATATTTCTGCATCTAATTCACTGCTCCGATGGAAAGCAAAGTTACTTCGGTACACTATAGTTGCTGTGACCCATCCGGAGTGTGAACTCATAGTCTACCGCACACTGACCAAACTGTGCACAACATGGACACAAATTAAAACTGTGACCAACCTATCCATGCTCTGTCTGTAACTTTTCATAGCCTTTCACTTAATGAGTTCAGAGTTGCTCTGTAATGTTATGTTTTTGGTTGTGTTGTTGTAGCTCAGTAAAAGCTAGAAAGGCTGAAAAGAACAATGATGCCACCATGCCAATGTAATTTTAATTATGTGGCCAAAGCCCACACCCATTACAACAAAAGAAATATAATTTGAAATTAGAGGACTAACAATGCATCAAAATGTCATGATATTATACCACAGATGGTTCCTTGTGTTGTGAGAAGCATTCCAGTGCCGGTATCTCCCAAAAACTGCACAAAACCAAATCTCTTCAAGTATCAGTCTTAATTACCTATTCAAGCTGGAGTTTAGAGATGCTACATTCTGTTAAGTTTCCATCTGTGTTGTTGTAGCTAATTAAAAATAAAAGGAGGCTGAGAACAGCAATGATGAATTCACCACCATGATAATATTATCTTAATTTTGTGACCAAAAATTATACCTGTTCCAACAAACGAAATACAATTTAAAACTCGAAATATTCTGATACTATACCAAATATGCTTCTGACCTTGTGTTGTGAGAAGCATTCAAGTGCCAGTATCTACCAGTAATTGCACAAAGCCAAATCACCTGTTCCATCTGGAGGTTAGAGTTGCTGGATGATTTTAAGTTTCCGGTTGTGTTGTTGTAGTTAGAACTAGGCAGACTGAGAACAGCAATGATTCATTTGCCGCCATGCCAATGTAATCTTAATGATGTGGCCAAAGCCTACACCTATTACAACACAAGAAATATAATTTGAAATTGGCGGACTAACAGTACATCAGAATGTCATGATATTATACCACAGATGGTTCTGACCTTGTGTTGTGAGAAGCATTCCAGTGCCAGTATCTCACAAAAACTGCACAAGACGAAATCTCTTCAAGTATCAGTCTAACTTCATCACCTGTTCCATCTGGAGGTTAGAGTTGCTGCATGATTTTAAGTTTCTGGTTGTGTTGTTGTACTTAATTAGAACTAGGCAGTCTGAGAGCAACAATGATACATTTGCCATCATGCTAGTATTATCTTAATCATGTGACCAAAAATTACACCTGTTCCAACAAAAGAAATATAATTTGAAATTAGAGGAGTAACAAGGCCCCAAATATCATGATATACCACAGATGGTTCTGCCCTTGAGTTGTGAGAAGCATTCAAGCGCCAGTATTTCAGAAAACTACACAAAACCAAATCTCTTCAAGTACCAGTCTAACTTGCCCACCTGTAACTTAACATGACAAAAACACTTAGCAGCTATGACAAATTTTGTCTTTCCTTCCAAAAATAAGTGTACGACAAATAGCACCTTGTCTTAACAGCAAATGACGCAAGTGAACAACAACAACAAAACCAAAGTGCTCCCGCTGTTATCATCCAAGCCATCAGGTTTCTGAAGACTGTCTGGGTCTGACTTCTTTTTCCTTTTGGAAAGATTTATGTTTCACTCGTAAATATGTCACATTAAGGAAGAAAAATGCGATTCAGGTTGTCTCTAGGGATTAAATTCCTCTGAAATGTCTAAGACGTATGAAAATACGATAAAGAAACTTCGTTATTTGTATCAGGGCTCATTTGCTTATTGTAGCTTACTGCAATATGAGCATCACAAAGGCCAGTGTCATTATAGGATTTAATAAACAAATAATTAATAATAATGTCATTCTGACAATGTATGATGCAGCTCAACTGCATGACCTTCTTTCTTTTTATCACCACTGGACTAAATTAAAGACTAGACTCTGAACGCTTGATCCTGACATTTCTTTTCTCTCCCCTTCATGACTGAAGTGTCTCAGATAAGAGTGAGACAGTTGACGGTGTGGTGATTAATTGTTGATGCTTTCCACTCATGAGTCACATTGGGGATTAGGTATTTCCTTAAGTGAAATGAAAATGCAGATACTGTACCCTTCCTCTTACACATCAGATGCTGTGAGGTGGTCCACATTAGATTTGTTGCTGTTTGCTCATCTGAGTTTAAAACGATTGTTGAAACGATTGTTTTTCCGTTTCTCTGCCGAGACATGTCTTCATTAGCTTTGCACTGGTAACTATGCAAGTAATTTAAACTTAAACCTCACCAACTAGCATCATTGCTTGTTTAAAATCATCACACTCTTGCCATATTAAGTTATTAACAGACCTCTGAAAGACTTTGGTTTGGTTTTTGACACTGCAAAAACCAAACAGTGCAAACATGGACAAAAGTTCGGCAAAATTTTAAGATTCAATACAGCTGCTGATACTCTTTCCAGCCACACTACTGAACTTTAGTCCATTTTTATAGATAAGTGTGTCATAGACTGCTACTACTGTTCAGCTACACTAATGTATTGTAAATCCATGTTTACATATTACAGTGTGTCATACAGAAACCACTTAAACAAGTCTACTGCTTTTAGTATTGAGTAAGTCAAGAAATCCCTCTGTTTCACACTCCCATACTTTGTCTCTCTCTTTCACTCTCTCTCTCTCTCTCTCACACTCATTCTCTCTCTCTTTCTCTCTCTCTCTGACACACACACACACACACACACACACTCGCTCTCTCTCTCTATCTCTCTCTCTCTCTCTATCTCTCTCCTGTTGAGAAAGAGAGAAGGAGAGACTCTAATGTGATTTCTGAGCATTAAGTAGTGGTTGGTCATGGAGCTAAGGCTGAACATGGCGTCATATACTGTATTTGGGGCAGTAATAGCATTAAAATTGCTCGAGGAGTAAGTGTTGGCGTGAAGCAGTGATCCTGTGTGTGTATGTGTGTGTCTGGTCAACAGTCAGCAGCTGATACGCTAAAGCTTCTTACGTTTGAACTTCACTGAATGAAAGCACGTCTATCTCTGTCCTGTCTCTTTCTTTTTTCCTTCTTTTCTTAATTTTAGTATTGATTCGACTGTTTTTAATTCATTCTAATTTGACTTTCTTTTTTTAAGAGGCCATATCACTCCTTGATATCTTTAAAGACTTTATGCTGCCTCTCCACACGTACTGTAGGATGCCTTTCAGCGCTCCAGCTCTGTGCTATGATGACGGTGGTATCATCAATACTGTAGAGCTGTCAGATTTGGTGGATAGATTGCATTTTTTAAGGTCAAAGAACTGGAAAGTGCTCTGGAACGCAAGAATCTTGGGTAGCTATGCCCCAGAGATGGGTATAGAGGGAAAGTCAGGGAGTGAAAAGAAGAGTGTGAGTGAGTGAAACCAGGGAGAGGGAAAAGTGTGAATGTTCATATCAGAACCTCTTAATTAGACATCTTGTGTAGATTCAAAGGCGGCAGAAATAGAATCTATAACTGGAGTAATGTGAGATCTCCTTTGACACCCTGCTGAGTGCAGAACACACTTTTCACATTTTTTCATCCCCTCTCCACTTCTCTTTTTTCCTACCCTACACTTGTCTGTATGTCTTTTCTCCCCTTCTGCTTTCTCTTTTTTCTCCTGCCACCTGTTCTTCTTTTCTCTTCTCTTCTCTTCTCTTCTCTTCTCTTCTCTTCTCCTCTTTTCTCTTCTCTTCTCCTCATTTTTGTGCATTCTCTGCCCACCCTCTTTTCTCCTCTCCGCCCATCTCCTTTCTTCTCCTCGTCTCTCTTTTCATTTTTTTTCCCTGCTCCTCTCATCTCCCCATCCCTTCCCCCTTCCCTTCTGTCCACACTTTTTTTTTCACTGCTCTAGTTTAGTATTGATGAATCCTAATTTAGCTTTACACAGAATGATGCTGATGCATTTGATGTTTAGTGAAGAACTGGCAAGCACTACTAACTCCTGTTCTGAGAAAGAGAAACAGGAGGCCTGCAACATAACGGGTAAACACGCACAGACACACACGCGCGCGCACACACACACACACACACACACACACAGTGAGTTAGAACTCCAGCCTATTAATTTCATACTCACCATGAATAATGTTGCCATTTTCCTATTCTCATTGTGTCTGCGGGGGATATTTATCTTCGATTTCTTAATCATGCATCAACTATGACAAACTGCACAGTACAACAATACGCTCTCACTGTGGCTCCCTCTAAAGGGACACTTATGCCCAGCCTTCTTTTTTATAACGAAATGCTTGCAATAGACAGGGAGTTTGTGCTTTAGCAGCAGTAGTGCTCCTGGGGCAGAGCTGGTAAGCTGTGACCTTTTTTGGTCGCGCCAGATGACATATTAGTTTCAGACGATGAGTAACGACCTAAACTCATATCAGAATGACTTTACTATTAGGATTTAATCAATATTCATTGCGGATTTGATGATGCATTAAAGTGAAAATCCCCCTTACCTCAAGTGGCATGTTTGGTGCCAAGGCGTGTTTGGTGTCCACAGTCTCCACTGGAGCTAAGAGGCTGGTAGCTAAAAAGTGATGGGAGCATTCAGTGTCTGAAAACACAGACATTTTATTCGAGATTACTCAACACAGTTTGATGCGAGTGTGGGGAGATTTAGGCATGCATCTTGTTCTATGCTAATTGGTGGGCTGTAAGCTGTTTTATATTTTAGCCTTGTAGCTCCAGTGGAAAAACTAAAGTAGCAAATTTCAGATGCCAAATGTGTCTTGGCTGAGTGAATATATTTGTGGTTAGGGTAATTTGATTTTTTTTTTTTTTTTTTGCCAAAGTGCTTAAATTGTGCCCATGTTTTTCTGCTGAGCAGACTATTGAGAATAAAAAGACATCTTGCAGAGAGAAAAACACATTTCAAGTCACACTAGTCATCTAATTTATAATCTGGATGTTGACATTGTGGCCATATTCACTCTGGCTCATGCATTCCTAGCAATATATATTTGGCTCTGTTTTAAAAAAAAACGCAACAGAAAGTAGGCAATTGTAAAATTTGTCAATAAACTACTGCTCAACTGATTTCGTTGGAGATTGTAGATTTGTTGGTATACAGGTAGAGCATACAGGCCTTAATGTTACTGATCTTCACTTACCTTGCCCAAAAATGTGATAATTATGTAAACATAAGTGATGCAATTGTGTAAACTCCTGCAGCAAATGGGCATTTGACATATACAGTATTATGCAATCAAGAAAGTAATTTTATGTTGGCAGTGAATGTGTTTTTTTACCAGCAAAGCATTATATAACATTATAAAATATAAATGAATATAAATACATGTAAAAAAAAGTAAAGTGATGAATATGTTGGTTAGAAGTACACAGCTAGAAGAACTCAGAGTTGGTTCCTGGCCTTCACTGATTTGTTGAGTTTCGTTGGCATCACCTGCTTGAACTTAATGTAGAATTGACTGAATAGACTAGTTATCCATTGTCAGCTGTAAATACAAGACTACTTCCAGAAAGGGTTTAGAAATGGTTAGGCTTACATACACCAACACATGAAATCACACTGAGGTGCTAAAATCACTATAGTAGCAGACAAAAATCTTTTCAAATGGCAAATAAGCTGCACAGTCTTTTGCACTAGATGAAAAACTGTATCTCACAAGGAAAAATATTGGATATATTGGCTTCATTGTGGATATTTGCGGGTGTTAAGATATCATCTTTTGGAGTGGAAGTGACAGGCAGCTAACATTAGAGCAATACTGGGTCACCAGCAGCAAACTGAAGGTGACTGTGTCCTCCATCACCATCATCATCATCACTCATCTTCATCGTTTTGAGTCCAATCCCACCTCACTGCTCACATGTCATAAAGCTGGCCTGAGTGAAGGAGAAGAGCTCTGTGGAGGAAGTGCATCTACGGTCTTTGTTAGTGCACAAATATTGTGTGCTGTTGGAAGCAGCACTAGTTTAAAATCAGCCAATTTAAAGGATGTTCGGGCATTTGCTGTCATTGCTCTCCAGCTTTGGAACGGTCTTTCTTTAACCTCTACAAGTCTAGACTTGTTTTGCAATACTGTTTCAGCATTTTTCTTTTCATTAAATAGGCCACACTGCCTGCCCTACCAGACTCTGTGTGGTAGAGCTGGCTTGTGCTAGAGGAGCAGTGCCTCACTGAAGTCACAGCAAATTTAATTACAGAATTTCTTGGTTCTTTAAGAAACAAACTCATATTTTTAGGTTATTGAAACATGCCATACATAAGAATAGGAGATATGATGTGAAAAGCCAAGGTATATCCATTTTGCACCTTTATTACATGAAAAGCAGTGAGAGCTCCCCATTCAAGATGTTTTCAGATAAAAACAGTCGACTTTCTACAGCATTCTGTGAACCCTAATAATCAAGAGCGGATCTGTTTGGGTTTTCTGGTAAACCCCACATTCCAAATTGTATTTAGTGCTGGTTTAAGAAGTACCTTTCTTACACATTTAAATAAAACTGTCATATAAAGTCTGAAGGTAAACTTAACTCACTATAAATGAACTCCTAGTTAAAGTACATATATGTGCAAAGAATGTAAAATGTGGTATTATAGTATATTCACTGTATTTTTATAAAATAATCTGTATTTAGACTATGCCAGTCCCACATGACACCACCTTTGCGTGGCAAAACTGATAGCTTCAAAGGTCTACCATGGGCTAACTGAGCTTGTTAAATGGGCAAACTGGGCCAGTCTTTTAAGGTTTTATCCTATTGCCTGTAACTAATTACTGACACATTATCAACTGGGTTTTCAATCATACTGCTAAATACCTTAGTGGGTTGTTATTATCCGACAGTGTATTGACTAGTGTATTACCAGTTTGAGCATTTGTCGATAATCTGTATGCAAGACTATCACAGCAATGTATGACCAATATTAAAAAATAAACATACTGGATAGTTGTAGCCCTACTCATTTCTACTCCATGCTTATTATTGAAAAATCCTCAGCTAAAACTATGCTGATGAGGACTCAATTGACAAGTCTGTTAGATTATCAGGCACTTGAACCACGACCATATGTGAAGTCACAAGTAGCATCTGCTAACACCACATCAAACCAACAGCTGCAGTGCTGAGTATGACATTTGTGTAGTAACGGATTGGGTTGAAGTTCAGTGATATGCCCGAGAGAATCAGAGAATTCCAGTATGTTTGGAAAGGGATGCAGGCGGTTCATATTTTCTGGGCACGAAAGGAAAGTAACTAGCCACTTACATCTCTTGGCAGGCATCCAGAATGTGTCAGTTGCACATTGACCAGCGAGCAGTGATGCTATTTTCGTCTGTGGTCAGCATATCTGCTCTTTTGCTCTGCAAAGAGAGTAGACACCGTCCAATCCCTCTCTCCAGCTGGTACCTGGTGGTTTTTGTAATGGGAGTTATTATTGATGCAGTGTCAAAATTGCAGAACGGGCATTTAAAATGATGGGGGGCAGAGAGACAGTGGCAAAGATGGGAGGAAGAATGTGAAAGGGAAAGTAAAGGGGAAAGATACGGAGATTGTGCCAGAGCATGGGGGAGAAGAGCGAGAGAGAGAGAAAGAGAGAGAGAAAGAGAGACGATAGAATTAGCTTGTCAGCAGAAAGAGCGCAGCTCCATGGAGTACAGGTAGGCAGAGAGGGAACTGTGGGCCAGATGCTAAGAAAAGACCAGCAGAGAGAGAAACAGAAGTGTGTGTGAGTGTGTGCGCGCGTATGTGCGTGTGTGTGTTAATGAATGGGTCTTGAGTTCTCCTGGTGCATGTAGAGCTGAAATGCTTACTTGCTGGTGATGAATGGTAGCCAGGCCGTAATGGGCACCAAAGGGACCACGGCTATGCGGCACCTTTTTATAGAATAACCCCGATAGACAGAGAGAGAGAGAGAGAGAGAGAGAGAGAGAGAGCGAGAGAGAGAGAGAGAGCGAGAGAGAGAGCGAGAGAGAGAGAAAGAGAGAGAGAGAGAGAGAGGTTCCCAAAACTGCACTACCTACTAAAGTAGGTCTCACTGAGAGTGCACATACTTACACTTGCACAGACACACACTAGCACTACCTCACATGACCTAGAAATTTGTAAAAAATATATATATATTCTGACGTCTGTGTCTTAGCAGGTAGAGGGTTCAGAAAAGCCCATTTGCTTATTGCTGTCACGTGATAGTGTTTCCCTGGATTTTATTTCAGGTTGGGTGTTAGACCCTTTTAAGTCAACTCTGTTGTGTGTGCTGTCATCAAACACTCACACAGAGTCAAAAAGTACAGTGAATACATTTTGCAGTCTGTATAACGTTTACAGATATATTTATTTTTAAGCTTCTGATTTTTAAGGCTTGACAAAGGCCAGCATCAACCTGAAGGAAGTTGACTGCTCATGTCTACAAGCATCCAGATGTCAGTTTGTTGGAATAAAACTTTCTATTACTCCAAGCACCCAGAATTGCTATGATTAAAACCGACTGTGATTAGACTTATGTGAGCCTAGATGCTTCTCCTCAAGCAAAACCAAGCTCGTCTGTGCAATGCACCAGAACATCACACAGTCATATCAACGATTTTGATCCATACCAGGTTTGGTATCTGAATTTAGTGCATCTTTACATGTAAAAAGTAAATGGTATCAAGCTGATTACATCCTAATATTTGAACATTGTGACCTGTTTAATGATAGGGAAACACTACTGAACACACAGTGTGGTATTTGTAATAATTAATAAGTTATTGCTGTCATAACAAAATCTTGTAACTTTATAGGAGAAAGACAACACACATCTCAATGTTAATGTTCATTCAGGCAGGGATGGGCGATATAGCAGAAACATACTTCAAATGTACTTCGAGAGATTTTCAATGACAGTGTTACAGTATTTTTAGTTTCTGACATCTCATTGGTTAGAACAAACAAAGAAGCTGTAAAAATGACCATAAAATAACTGCAAAACAAATCATTTTTATTTACTGTTTCACACATTGTGTTTCACTAAATTCAATTAACCAGGCTGTCTGCTCCCTTTGTATTGAAACATTCAGTTGTCTGTGTTCTACATGATATTATACTATTCTGTATGCCATCGGTTATACCAGGTAGTATAACTTGCATAATATTCTGACTCTGTTGTCTATAGCATGCAAAGGGGGCATTGGTCTAACACTCTGATCCAGAGCAACTTACAGTCATTGGTTACAAGGACAGTTCCCCTAGAGCAACTGAGGGTCAAGCATCTTGCTCAAGGTGACAGTGGTAGAAAGTGGGGATTTGAACCTGCAACTTTGTGGTCGTTGGGTTTACAGGCAAGTGTTTTAACCACTAGGCTGCTACCACCCCATGCACTGTGTGGCTTGTGGTATCTGTGTAACTTGTCCCAAAGTATTACTTTATTAGTACAGTATTAAATGGGATGGGAAATAAGACATGCTATTGATTTCATGCTAAATTATGTAATGGTACATTTTACTGAGTAAATCAGAGGTTTAGCACTAAACAACTGCATGTATCATAGGAACAGTATATTAGAGCAACACTAGTTTGTGTTTTTAGGAATAACATTAGAAAACACAGGTAACATGAAACAATTCTTCTTTAAGAGCTGTGAAATGAGCTGTAAATGTGAAATGGAGCTGCAAAAAGTTATCTAAGGTATTAGTTTTTTGTTTTGGACTAAAGTAGACATTTACTAATGTTTAGCTTCTGTGTAAAGTGTGTGTGTGTGTGTGTGTGTGTGTGTGTGTGTGTGTGTGTTTGTGACTCATAGTCATAGGGGGTGTAAGTTTTATATTAGGAATTTTGTTGAGTTTCTAAATCAGGATCCAAATTACACTCCACCCCTGGCAGAATTCACCTAGGAAATGGACACTAAATAGACAGAACCATTCTTGAACACACACACACTCTCTCTCTCTCGCTGTCTCCCACTCTTATGCACACACACACATACATTTACTATACACACAGGTATGCAAGAATAATATGTGCACGTACCTCCAGCCTGATCCATCCCCAGTGTAATTTACTGAGTGTGCACATCATTGTGATGCTTTTGAATAAGAGCCCTCCAGCTGAAAGAAATACACACATACACACACACACACACATACACACACACACACACACACACATACATACACGTTCTGCTGGGCTCTTTGGGACTATTATGATGAAGAGTAATTAGAGACAGAAGGCATTAGACGTGGAAATTTTCTGCCAAGCCTCAATACATGCAGAAGAACTAGAATATAGGTCTTTTAGAGATTGTGTGTGTGTGTGTGTGTGTGTATGTGTGTGTGTGTATGTGTGTGTGTGTGTGTGTGTGTGTGTAAGTGATTGAATGAGTAAGAGAGAGATAGACAGACAGAGACGTTTGAACATGGTCATCCATTTCATTTTGGCACTTTTTATGTATGTATTTATAAGTGCATAACTTTTTTCACATGTACTTTGTGAACCTTTCTTTGGAAAAACTAGAGCAGAAAAACTGAATTTTAATTACTGAGGTTAAATTTAGGTTAAGTTTAGGTAACTACAGTTAAGTTTAAGTTTAGGTTTAGGTTAATGAGGCTAAATACAGGTTAGGTTTAGGTTACTGAGGTTAAATTTAGGTTTAGGTTTAGATTACTGAGGCTAAATACAGGTTAGGTTTAGATTAAGGAGGCTAAATTCAGGTTAGGTTTAGATTACTGCGTTTACTTTCAGATTTAGGTGTTGTTTAATGAGGCTAAATACATTTTAGGTATAGATTACTGAGGTGAAGTTCAGGTTAGGTTTGGATTACTGAGTTTCCTTTTAGGTTTAGATTAATGAGGCTAAATTCGGGTTAGGTTTAGATTACTGAGGTTAAGTTTAGGTTTAGATTACTGAAGTTAAGTTTAGGTTTAGTTTATGGTGATATACTGGTGATGTGTGTGTGTATGTGTGTGTTGACAGCATAAACAATGGACATATCTGATTAGTGATTCATTTGCAGCCACTCCAAAAACAAAAAACGGAAGCGAGAGAGTAAATGCAGTATGTAGAGTGAGAGAGCAGCGCCTGGTGACTGGCGTTTTCTCTCAGTGAGTGGTAGGGGAGGTGGGGGGAGGATTGTTGTGATATATTGGGTAATATAATGATCCTCTGCCTCTTGTGCAAGCTGATGAAGTCAAATGTCAGAAGGTTTTAGGAGGTGGGATTATGTTTATGTACAAATGTATAAATATTTATCATGTTTAGCTGTAGGGGTAACATTATGTGGCATCAGTAATTCTGAAGTTAGTGGAAGTCCTCACAAATATAGCAGCAGGCGCTTGTTTGTGCATGTGTGCTTGCTTGTCTCTGCAAGAGGTGTAACAGTGCACTGTAGAGACGTGACAGGATGCACCTCAGAGAATGGACATTCTGTTAATTAGGCCAGCTGAAGAAACTGATGCACTGTAAACAACCAGCAACCCAGTCTAGAGCTCCTCCTGCCCCCCAGCCCTGATGATAGCAGTTTGTGCAAGAATGTGATTATAGTCATTTTTCTTTTACATTTTATTTTAAATTGTGTGTGTGTGTGTGTGTGTTTGTGAGTTGTATGTGAGGTATTTCACAGGTGACGATCGTGTGTGTGTGTGTGTTTTTGTACTTGAGCCCTCATGTACGTTGCTCTGGATAAGAGCATCAGCTAAATGCCATCAATGTTAATGTGTGTGTGTGTGTGGGGGGGGGGGGGTTGAATATGTAGTATCTCTCAGCTACTGTTTGCGTGTGTGTGTGTGTGTGTGTGTGTGTGTGTTGAGTGTGTAGTGTTAATTAGGGCCTGTGTGTGTATGTATCTTAAGTGTGTAGTATTCCTCTGTGCTGTGTGTGCACGTGTGTTTTGAATTTGTAGTATTTCTCAGGTGCTGTGTGTGTGTGTGTGTGTTGAGTGTGTAGTATTTCTCAGGTGCTGTGTGTGTGTGTGTGTTGAGTATGTAGTATTTCTCTGGTGCTGTGTGTGTGTGTGTGTGTGTGTGTGTGTGTGTGTGTGTGTATGTGTGTGGTGGTGATTTTGCACGTTCAGTGAGTGCGATGATGTGATGGACAAACACAT
>JBBPCX010000088.1:1627473-1638130 GCA_037974365.1 Hydrocynus forskahlii | reverse complement strand
TGTGTGTGTGTGTTTGTGTGTGTGTGTGTGTGTGTGTGTGTGTGTGTGTGTGTTGAGTGTGTAGTATTTGTCTGGTGCTGTGTGCGCTTGTATTTTGAATATGTATTATTTCTCAGATGCACTCTGCCTTTGTGTGTGTGTATGTGTTAAATGTGTAATATTTCTCAGGAGCTGTTTGTGAGTGTGTGTGTGTGTGTGTGTATGCTGAATGTGCAGTATTTATCTGCTCTGTGTGTGCATTTTTTTAATGTGTAGTATTTCTCAGGTGCACTCTGTGTTTGTGTTGAAATGTGTAGTATTTTTTCAGCTGCGCTCTGTGTGTATGTGTGTGTGTGTGTGTGTGTGCTGAGCTACAGTGCTGTCCATGTGTGAGGGCTTTTTGAACACACTGATTTGGAAGCTTACACTTGTAAGCGTATGACCGCAATGCATACACTTCCTCATCTAATATTCATGAGTCTTTTTGTTCTACACATTACCTATTCCTCAGGGTGCATCTCTGACTCCTATTACAATCCATTTGACTTTAAAACAACTTTGACTTTTTCTGTATGAGTGTGTGTGTGTGTGTGTGTGTGTGTGTGTGTGTTCATGGGTGTGCGTGTGAGATTGAGCACAGCATAATATCTTGCCTGACTTCTTCCAAATAAATAGTGATCTTTGCACTTCTGAACAGGAATCACGCATACAGCTGCAGCTGAAATTTTGCTTGGGTACACATTTGTTGATTGAATTTTTGCTGAAATTAAAAAATGTTAACACCACATTTGGATGAGACCAATGAAAATATGAAATGTGACTTATTTCTGCAAATTGTATTGCACAATTATTCTTTATTTGCATTGGAGAAAATAAATCATGTGTTTATTAGTTTGTGTACGCCTCCAGTCGTGTACCCTTTGGTTGAAATCACAAACTGCAAAAGTTTCTCATAGCTAACTGTTTTCTTGAGTTTTTCCCACTTTTCATTGCAGAATTCTTGTTTTTTGGAATATTCTTTGGCCTGCATGCACAGCATGTTTAAAATATGCCCACAGATTTTGTTCAGTATTGAAGTCTGCGGAGAACAATCATTCCAAAAGCTTTCGTTTGTGAAGTAGTTAAAAGTTTATTTTGATGAATGTGTGGGATCATTGTCTTTTTATAATATACAAGCTTTTCTTTAGTTTCATCACTAACTGTGGGATTTGCTGGTGTGTTTGTGTGTGTGTGTTGTGTCACTGGTCCTGAGAATGGCCAGCCTACACAGGCTGGGCCCACCAAACCTACACCCAGAGACACACACGCACACAGGCCAGCATAACTGCAGACGGAGCTTTTATTTATCCATGAGTAAAACTAAAAAATATAAATTAAACAAAAACACAGCCTTCTCAGGCTAAACAAGTTCACTCTCTCTTTGGTTCTGTGCTCTCCAGTCAAGACTCAAAGACTCCATAGTTCTCACTCCTAACTGGCTGCAAAACCCAGGCTTTTAAAGTGTTCTACCTGTTTTCTAAATAGGAGCCATGCACAGAGTTCCAGGTCACATGGCAGCTGCTCTGCTTCTCCAGTGATATAGCTGTGTGTAAATATATGTATATATGTATATATATATGTATATATATATATATATATATTCATATACATGTGCTTCATTAACTTCTCTTCTTATACACTCCAGGAATGTCAAACTCAAGACAATATGGATGTGTGTATATATGTGTATATATGGACACACACACACACACACACACACACACACTTTGTCTACTCCTCTTCTTACCAACACAGGAACTTTTTATTGCACTCAAGGTTGCTGAAGAAGAGGAGGACAAAAAACACATTTATACTAGTAAAACAGCTCATGAATGAATAATTGCACCTATTACCCAAGTTTGGTTTGATACTTCTCTGGGAGGTTGCAAGGAGGAGTACATGCGATGATTTCTCTGCTGAAAGTGTCTACTGAAACAGTAAGAGCAGTTTGTTATTCCATGCGGGCTGAATTACTGAGCCGAACAGTGCCTACTTTCTAAAGTCACATAGGGCGTCATTACCGTAAAACCTTTTCCCACTGTTTGGGTTTGAGTTTTTGTCTGTGTGAGTGAGTGAGAGAGAGAGAGAGAGAGAACACATCATGATGCTCACAGTGTTAGATTAACTCCTTTGAGTGGCCTAATAGTAACCATGTGGGAGTTAAAAAGTTGTTGGAAAAATATGTAAGATGACTAACAGGTATTGCAACCTAGCAAAATACAAAAATATGCAGTTAAATCTACTTACAAGTGCCAGTTTATGTAATTGTCATAATTTACATTGAAAACAGAAACATGTCTTTTACTCCATCATTTTAAAATGTTTTCATCCATTTTGTCCATTTTAATATGAAAATCAGCAGTCACCTTGACTGGTTAAAGCTACCTAATTGTTGTACAGTGTATTAATTTAATGTCTTTTTTGTTGACTGTTTAATAATAGTGCAGTGCAGCATGCATGCATTTTATCTTGTTTTTTTCACATTTATATTTATGATAAGACCATAGTCTGTTTTATGAGTAAATCATGCACATATTTTCCAATAATTTCATTTGTAATTAGTATATGTTGTAAAAGAAACACTTCAGAAGCATAAAATACTAGTATCTTCCAAGGCTGTCATGACTAATTGCTAAAACTTGATGTCACGGCAGGTGTAGGTGGACACACTTGCAGGACTCAGCTTAGAGTAGATACGTTTTCCTTTATTCACAAAGTTCTTTAGCTTCCAAAACAAAACTCGCAACAGCAAAAACTCAAACACAAAATGTCGATACTTCTAAATAGGAATTCTTCAGGCAGAGAAGCTGGGGACAAGACTCTAGTAGAGCCCCTACAAGCTAGGGGAGGTCTTCTTCAACCTGAAATGGAACACACTCCTGCATCATGGTGTGAGATTCTCCATTCATGCCTGTGGAACACATACACACAGAGAAGGGGAGAGTCAAGTGGGAATCCACCTTCCTCTCGGTTAGAGGGAGAGTACGCCAAGCCAGGGACACAGACAGGCAGTCCAGGTCTCACTCTGTGTTGCCCATAAGAAGGTAGTTGACAACAGAAAGTTCCTTCTTTTACTCACGCCCTTACTTCCCTGAGTAACACAAGTAGGTACAGTTCACCGCCCAGCCTTTGCTTATCCGAATGCTTACAAAGCTTCAAACAAAGAGCTTGGTGACCACGCAACGTACTCCTGGATCAGCAGGCCTTTTAACCACACCTAGGAACTCAGAGACCCAATCACACAACGCAGACAATAACACTAGTAACTACAATCAATCAACTACATACACAAGACAGGTGGACCTGTCATCAGGTACCTAGCAACCCTGTTAACAAGCTAATTAGGTTCTGGTGTGCCTCTGGGTTGCTCAGGCACCTGATGACACAAGCACGCACTCACACACACACTACATGCCCAGAGCTGTGGCCTAATACTCAGGGGAGGAGCTGCACTGGGGGCGTGCCTGAGGTGGAGCTGACATGACACTTGAATAATAAATGACAAGACATCATTCAGATTTACCTTCTCATTGAATCAGCATTGATTAATTGGCAATTTGATTATAAATCATATTTATGATAAATCAAATTCCCCTTACACTCTCTCTTACAATAAGCAAACCGAGCCTGATGGATGTCCATGTAGTTGCTTTTTTGCCACATTGTGTTTTTATCGTTTTTCAAAGAAGTCTTTAAATGTTTTTTAATTAATTTTTGAAAGGCTCTGCATGATTAGGTCAGCTGGACCTTTTTAATTTCACACTGAAATATCAATTTGTGTGACTTTTTAAGCATTAAGATTTGTTTGCTATTTATATACTTGAAATAGCCAGAATAAATTAATGTGCTTGAAATTGCTTTGCAGGTGAAGAAGTTGAACTCCAGCAGCAGAACACCTTTGAAGGTAGGAGAATGATCAACCTTTGCAGAACTGTTCCATTTATGTCCTTGATGTCTTGTTTACGTGTGTGTATTTCATTGATTGTGTCTGAATTTGACTGAGACTGGATGTTGATGGGCAGCTGTAAAACCTTGTAAACACGCACCCAAAATCTAACCGGACACATTGAGGGCTCATTTTAATACACAGTAAAAAAGGACAGAAAAGACCATTTGGCTCAGTGTCTAATCATGAATGTTCTGAAGGCGATGTTTATGCCACATGAACTGAAGTTTGATATTGGCATGATGTCATGGCAGCTGCTTTAGAAAACAAAGAAGAAGGTAAAAGTACCTTTGAATAAAATAATGTGTCCCCTTATAGTCACACGTGAACACACCACAGCACACAGTGTGAAATTCTTTCTGTGTTCAATGCATTCACCAATTGAAGCAGGGGGCTGCTGCCAAAGGGGGATGCCCGGAGCAGCGTGTGGGGACAGTACCTTGCTCAATTGTACCTCAGTGGTGCCACCAGCAGTTCTGGGATTAAACATTTCCAAACCACTAAGCCACCAGCTGTCGCAAAATATGGGATCCTTCCAGCCAGATAGAGGCTGAAAGGGCTTGATTTGATGTAGGAGGAAACAAAACTGATCTGATATGATTTAGTAACATCACAGAATTACTTGAAGTGAAGTAGGTTCTGCTATACACAAATACATATAAAACATGTAGCTAGTTGTTATGCAAAATTCATGTATGGAAGTTGGTTGTAATTTTTATGGATGTTTTTTTTGCCCAAATCCAACCCAAGCACTTACAGTAAAATAACCTCAGTATGTGCATAATGTGTCATTCTGGGCTGATATCTTTTATCTTTTTATCTTTTTTTGATCATTTTTAGTGTGATTTTTACTGATTTAGTGTGATTTTTACTGATAAAATATGAATGACCTGCCCAATGATATGGCCACCAGTTACTTTTGCTAGTATTTTGCAGTCCTTTTTTTATTGCTTTGTAAGAGAGTCTCTTTAAACAGAATGTTTCTGTCATAGTTTCTGTTTCATCTAGTGGTGATGTACAAATGAACCACATTTTGAGCATTTGTTTGTGCTTTTGGAGTCATATCACTCACAGTAAGTGGCTGAAAGTAGTCGTGAATGGTAAAAGCTGCGCAGTCACATTTTACACATCATTGTTTAACAGCAGCTGGCTTCAAAAAGATTGTAGGTTTTCCTATTCTGCTACAAAGCAATTGCTCACACAGTGGTTCTCAGTCCAGTTTGCAGGGACCCTCATCTAGATTTTTGCTCCAACCCAACTCACAACATGTGTATGCATGTGGACCGTCGAGGTACCACGATTTAGACCGCTCGCTGCGATTGTGCCTTAAGTAGAGCACAAGAAACAATGCATTGAAACTGGAATGAAATTTATTGGGCCAACACCCAATTCATTAAAATATGCCTGGATTGTTCATTTCTGATTTGGCCTGTAAGTGACGTGTGTTTTGGGACATGTCATGTTTCTTCAAGGCCTGTTTTGTTGTGTCAAACAAAACTGCATTTGCTGCCACAGCGATACTTTTAAACTGTGTTTATGCTAATAAATGGAGTGAAACAATTCAAAATTGTTTGTTTGCCGTCTGCCTGGTATGAACGTGGCAAACAGCATAATCAAAATGACTTTGTGTGGCACCAAATAGCTATGGCTCGCCTGATTGCATTTTCTCACCCCTTTTGTTTTCCAATAAGAGCTGTCAAAGAAAGACAGTTGCCGTGCTATTAAGTAATACTGGATATGGATCATAGATACAGATTAAAGGAGGAAGGGAGTTATGAAAAGCTAGTGGTGTGTGATTGGAAACAGTCAGCTCACAACACACAGCCTGTAATCAGCAGAGTTATTTCTATTTTGGCCAGTCTTTTTGATTTTAGGATGTGAATATTGCGAGCCAACCGAGTACATTTGCCTTGAATGTTGTGCATTCTTGTTTGTGTATGTGCAGAGTCTTGAACAGTACAAACAAACTGTACATAAAGTTTATAGGTTTTCTTTGGCTTGTGGTGTGTGATATGGCGTGTGGTGACTAATTGGTGATACTGGTCTTAATCGGTGGGGTGTCCAATCATATCTGCAATCCGCAGCATGGCTCCAGGTTTTCATCCCAGTAAAGCAGTAGTACACATGAGACCAAGTGACTAAACAGCTGGAATCAGGTGTGCTCCAGCTTGATTGGAGCAAAAACCTTTGATTGAACACCCTCAGCTTAATTATTTCCAAATCTCCCATGGGGGAAGTCCAGTATTTACAAACCAGTACCTATCTAATCAGTCCTTCAGTGTATTAAATGAGCTGATGGACATGAACAATTCAGTGCGATTTGGAAATAACCTTTTCTTAGATTCTACAGTTGAATTTTTTTTGTAAACAGAAACATTGTTCTTCGTGTATTACTTTCTATATTTATTTATATTACTTCTATTTAGTGTTTTCATAGGCTGAGATCAATACACTGTTTTCATGGCTGCCGTAGAATGATTCTTTTATAAATTGCCAATATAAGCATAACTAATGTACAAATTAAACTCAAAACTTAGTGCTGCTTTCCTGAAATGTTGACCTGTACATTTTTTCCGTAACTCCCTGTAATGCAGTATAACAAATATTCAAATAGTGATTTGAACACTTGCATCTGAAATGATTAACTGAATATCAAGCATATCCGTGAACATCAAGCATATCCGTGAACAGGCTTAAACCAGGTGTCCAAATGGAACTTTATGCATTTAATGCACAAGATTATTGAAATATATTAATCAAAGACAAGTCAGGACTAGTAGGTTTATTGTTGTTTCAGACATACACAGTGAAAAGAAACAATGTTCCTCAAGGACCATGATGTAATACAAGAATAAAAAAACAGAACACAAGACTACACAAGTGCAGACTGGACAAAATATGCAGAGTGCAAAGTGAGCAAGAGAGAGAGTGCAAGAAAAACACAAGCGCAAGGAGTGTGTGTGTGTGTGTGTGTGTGTGTGTGTGTGTGTCTGTATGTGTGTGTGTGTGTGTATTTGTGTGTGTTTGTGTGAGTGAGTATAGTTTGTGATTCAGTGCAGATTCTTTAGTCAGAACTGAATCACAAACTGTATTCACTCACTCACTCGCACACACTTGGCCTGAGGGAAGAAACAGTTTCCTGCTCTGGCAGAGGAGGCCTGTATGCTATGAAACCTTTTGCTGGAAGGGAGGAGGGAGAAAAGGGTGTGTGAGGAGTGTGTGGGGTCATCCACTATGCTGATGCCTTTGCGGATGCAGCGTGGGATGTAAATGAGGAGGGAAGAGAGACCCCGATGATCCTCTCAGCTGTCCTCTTTAGGGTCTCGCAGTCAGAAAAGGAGCAATTTGCGTATCACGCCATGATGCAGCTGTAGAGCGTGCTTCCTATAGTCCCTCATTAGTGTATATGAGGAGCTCA
This sequence comes from Hydrocynus forskahlii, assembly GCA_037974365.1. Lineage (NCBI taxonomy): Eukaryota > Metazoa > Chordata > Actinopteri > Characiformes > Alestidae > Hydrocynus > Hydrocynus forskahlii. The sequence continues at coordinate 1,630,748 of JBBPCX010000088.1, read as the reverse complement.
TTGATTAAATTGAATACCTCCCTTTTGATAAAGTCCCAATATGGTTGTTTTTTCAACAAAACTATGGATGGGCTTATTTATTTGCTAATTAAACCTCATAAAATGGAAAATTTCAAGTAAGCGTAACAACACAATAGCCTGGTAGAGCTTGAGGCTGTTTTATCATGTAAATGATAAGATGTTTACATTCTGAATAAACCTTCCTCTGCGGGAGGTGTCTGGCCCTGCAGAGCATCGCGAATGGAAGTGAGGAGTAACTAATGGAGTAATAAAACACTAATGCACTGGAACAGCACTCTACACAGTGATCACCTCCTGCCATAAACATCCACTTAGAGAGAGAGAGAGAGAGAGACTGAGGGAGGAAGGAGTCTGCATCAGTTAGCAGTGATTTCCAACTTAAAGGTGGAGGCACTGAGTTATTATTCAATTTGGAGAAACAGAATAGAATTTCTCGTAAATGTCCCTGCAACAAGTGTTAAGTCTGAACTGCATATTGATGCAAAACGGATTCACACTTGTATGCACATGGATGAGGCTGCTTTTGGGTGTGTGTGTGTGTGTTTTGTGTGTAAGTCAAGAACAACATAGATGAGCTATAGACCTCATACAGTGCATTTAAACAAGACATTTGTAGTGTTTGGAACACTAAATTTCATTAAATACAAATTTCATTAAATATTAGCAGTGTAAAACAGTACACATCTCAGAAAGTTTTGTGCGGACAGACATGACCTTGAAATGAGAATGGGGCAGCTCAATTAACGTGGCACTGGATTCCACCATTAGTGGGGTAAACCCCTTCTAAACATTCCCCACAAATTACTGTAGTTTGCTCATTTAACATCTGGAGCACAATCAGTAACAGAAGGAAAACCAGGTGGGTAATGTTCGTTCCACAGAATCAGTTTAGTCTTTACAGTAGTTTTCTCGATGCACAAAATCAGAAACAACATACACCTTGTTCGGGGACAGCACCTCAGGTTTCTGATATCTTTGAAAACAGTTAGTTTTGACCTTCTAATGGAATTTTCTGAGAGGCATTCCATCTTATCACTCCACCTTAAACTAGCAGCATCAACCATTCACTAAGAGACATACTTATGTTTTTGTGACACAGTGCATCATTTAGTAGCATTTATTTGCTGATTTGAAAATAGAATTTTTTGCAGGAGTGTAAATAGATATTAGTTTGTTTGTTGTTTCAGTAACCAATAATAAAACAATTTTTGACTGAATTTTATTTTATCCATAGATAAATGGTGGTTGTGTCATCTGTTAGCAAGCCATCTCCCTCTTCATGAGAAATTTCTGTTTATTCCCACTTACATTTAGTCCAGACTTTTTCATGGTTGTCCCCAGACATTCTCGTTATGAGATCAGTTAATGAGCTAGTTAACAAGTACATCATATATAAAGTGCACAGCACAATGTACATATACACTTTAGCATATTCATAGTTTGCAAGTATATTTGTATATTGTGATAACGCCAAAGCCAAGAATGCAAATCACACTCTGTCTCTCTCTCTGGAAAGTGGAGTTGCCATCTGCACTCACATCACTCCGCCTGTCGGACCACATGACACAACTGTACCTCACCAAGGCAACCAGGCCCGTCAGCCATACTCTTTCAACCGGCGGACTGGGGGTGGGGGGGTGGGGGCGTGGGGGGGTTGGGGTATTTTTGGATGGAAGGAGGGATTGTGATGTTGGACAGAGGGACCGTGAGATGGAGAGAGATGGAAAGATACTCATTCTCTTTCATCAGTATATCACAGAAAATGATGGAGACGAAGTTACAAAAGAAATAAAAGTGATGAAAACGCTGAATGTTCCAGAATAGAAGCTGAAGCCAAGGACTGTTTTCACAAGTAGAGTTCTGTTTTTGTCGCCAGGTACAACCCACACACACGCACACCTTATTGCACAGATTGCAGGTGTTTGTTTATCACACATTATTTGCGCCGTTAGCTGACAGTCGTTGCCGCCCTGTACTGCTGAACTATTCTGAGAGTGCTGTGAGGGAGACATTTCACAGACACATCCTGATTTCACGGAAATTTCTCAGAATCCCGCCTTCTGAAACTTTTAAATGATGTCCCCCTGTTTTTATACATCAGCTCAAAGTTCATCACCATTTTACTTCTGAATTTATTGCTTTCGGCCTAAAGATAACGATTCTGTTATATTGTCAAGGACCATTGACAGGTCCAGGCTTCTGTTGCTCACTCCTATAAACAAACAAAAAGCATAGCTTTCCGTGTAGTTATTAAATAATAACTTTAGGATATATTTAGCCGGAGTATTTCATCTGGGGATGCACCAACACATCCACCTGGAATAGTATTGTGGGAAAATATAAGATTGATTTCTTCAGAACTGCAATAAAACAAATTAAATGGAGACATTTCAGCATAGTAGCTTAACCTCGCCAAAATCTCTGCTCTTCCAGACAACAATAAATAAATCATTAAATATCGATTCGAATAAATTGGTCAAATTGAAACACTTGCTAGTGTCAATGATTTTTTCAAAGTAATCATTTGCTAATAACATTATTCTTAACAAAAAGTGCAGGAGTTTGTGGTTAAAGTGTAGTCTGTGCAAAGATAAATGTTCACTCACTCAAATGCATGCCATCGTTTTGCTAAATTATTGAGAAACAAATGTTACTAAACATACAAATTGGAGTTCTGCCAGAAGAGATGTTACTGTATTGCTTTGAAGCATGGCAGCCTTAACAGCAGCCATTGGACATTTTGTCAAGGAAATGTCTGAGATATGTGGAAGTTACCCTACTTCAGCTGTGATGAGTGAAGTTACCTTAAGTAAAAGCCAACAAACAACAAGGTTATGTTCTGTTGGTACTGTAGGTTCCACCAACAGGTGAAATGATGCCCTATATAACCAGCAATTCAGCTTTGACAAATCACATTATTAAGAGTAGATTAAACAGCAGAAATAGCTGGTTTTAACCTTTAAGTTTCAGACATCAGTTCCCCACTCTATTAACTAACTTATGCATAAGTTTCATAGTAATAGTGGATAATTCTTTGTAGTTACTGGTAAGGCTACAATATGTGGACAAAACATAGAACTGTGGTTATGTTGCTACATATGAGGGTTTTCGGAGTACCAGAATTTTTGATAATCAAAGCACACACACACACACACACACACACACACACACACACACACACACACACACTCATGTTCCATTCAGGTGTGCAGTGTAACTCTCAAATGTGACATGTGGTCATTTCCATGGGAAGC
>JBBPCX010000088.1:1590802-1604630 GCA_037974365.1 Hydrocynus forskahlii | reverse complement strand
ATCTGAAAGCGTACCATGGGGATCATGCGGCAGGACCTGATGCAGTTGTTAAATCCCCACATGCTCATGTAGTCAGCATACTCGCCCCTCCTCATGAAGTACTGGTTTCCCATGAAGTTGGGGCGGTCGTACACCATCCAGCAGCCACCCTCGACTCTGCAGGAGTGGCAGCGGCTCATGTAGGAGTACATGTCGGAACAGTCACCGGTGCAGTCATAGGAGCGACCCATGAAGTTCCTGTCCTCGAAGAAAGTCACCTGTTTGGAGAAAAATTAGTGGCCCAGTGAGTGGAGAAAATGTGTATATGGAAAAGCAGTAGCTTTCCCATGGTTACTGAAACAAAACAATTTGAATTAAACAAATTTTTCATCTCTGGTACTTACCTTCATTTTGACTGGTTGGTTGGTTGGCTGGTTCGTTGACTGGTTGGTTGGTTGGTTCAGAGCTGATTCCAACTGGTGAACTGACATCCTGCCTGGTTTAACCCTTGCATTTATACCTGGGACTGGACCAAAGACTCTGTGACGCCCATTGTAAAAACTCCTGACCAAGCAACATGGCACAGGGGCCCACATAGAACTGAAGTGCTTTTACTACATTTCCATGTGACATGGTCTTCAGAAACCTTTAGAATGGATCCCACTGGCATGACAATACACATGTGCCTTGTCTAAAACGAATTGTGTTGGATCTTTACATCCTATGGACATACCAGAACTGTTTGTTTTGTCACCTTTGTCATACATGAAAGAACACTACCTGTCCACCAGGAATGTGCTTTTTAACCCCTCCCCCTGTATTTTGTCATGCTAGCATAATACTTTAGCAGTGACATAAGGCCTATTGGCTGTAAGAGTAGCTAATACGGTTTTTTTTATGATTTTTTTTTACGTTTTAAAGTTTCTCATTTTAGTCTTAAAGTCTTTAAGCTTCATTCAGATTGATCTATGCTTTTAGTTCCATCATTCAGAGGTTTAAAATGAATGTTCTTAGTCAGGAAATCAGTATAACGTAAAATGGCAGAGAGTTTAATGATTCGAAGTGTAGCATAAGGATTAAGCAATCACATTAATATCCCCCTTCTCTGGGTCAAATAATCAATCTCTAGATAGATAACTTAAAAGACTGTAAATATTACTGATAATATTTGTGTTCTTACACATCTAGTTTATATTTTTGTCTACATTGTAGAAGTTTGTAGAAGCTTGTAAAAATGAAAATGTTGAACATTTTTGTGTCAAAGTTATTCTATTATTTATTTATTTATTTATTAAATAATTCAGTTATAAAATCCTTTCTTCTCACTCGATGGTATCTTGTCACTTTTACTAAATAGTAAATATGCTTGTATCGTAGTGTGCCAGTATATAAATGCTTTTAGTCTCAACTTCTGTGTGGAGAGGTGTTTAAAAGGATTTCATATTTATACCTGATGAAAGTGGTTCAGATAAGAATGTTCCAGGAAATGAACAGGTTTGTGTTTTCATGACACCTGTTGTGGATGCTGGTGCCATTTATGTCATCTCCAGTGAGAAAATCAATAGGATAAATCCTTTGGTTTACCACAGAAAGATACTGAAAGTCTTAGTTGTCCTACTTCTATAATTCCTATGCAAAATTGTCTTACACTAACGAAATATTCATTGGGGCTATCCTGGCTGAAATTAATTTTACTAAATGGTGGGTTGTCATGGTTGACATTGTTGCATGTCACTGACGCCAGCATTTAAAACTGAGTGGGGAAACAGTGACATAACAAAATATCTTTTTCACTCTTAATCTATTATTTATTCATTCATTCATTTTCTGTTACTGCAGAGGCAGGGACTCACCCTGTGCGGGGCACCAGCCCATCACAGCTTTAATTTGTGAATAAAGTTTAAATAGTTGATTTAGCAGCGTCACATCATATATTTCTCATTATTTAGCTGTTTTTACAATAAATACCACCAGCAGAACAGTAATTAAAAATAGGATGTTCAAGACTGTCAATAGAAATTTTTATCCAACATAATGTTACTAATAATATGATAATGTTATAAAAATGAACAGTTAAAGAAGGAACAGGGGACATAAACAAACCAAAAAAATAAAAATGATGTCTTAATGGACAGACCTCCAATCAGCTACTTGTTACTAGGCAGTTTAAGCCTTTAGACTGGTCATTGTTGTCTTTATAACTGTTTTTTTGTGTTACATGCGGTTATTCAGTGTTCTAGAAGTGCGGACCACTCTCATACCTTTGTGACATAATTTATCTAGATAACATGTGGCTATATTGCCCATTCCTGGACATAATACAGTTATTCCTACATCTTTGCAAATAGAATGGGATGCTCATGTTCAGGTCTTTCCAAATTGTATTTGTCTGAAGCTGGAGAGACGCCCCTTTCTCTAACTGAATTTTGACCCATTCTGTCGAGCTGGCTGTCCACAGGGGATGATGGCCAGTCCTGTATTATGAGTGCAGTCATTCTAGTGACAGAAAACAGCCTGGAGCTTCCTAAAAGCTGCATTTGAGGGAGATGGACCACAACAAATGATCTACTTAGTCCAGAAATGCCAAAACCACTAAAATAGTTTGTGTGTGTGTTTGTGTGCGTGCATGTATATGGGGATGCAATATTATGTGTCAGCATAAGTTTTCATTCATGGACTGCGCAATTGGGAAGGCCTTTTTAAATCTTTTTTATTTTTTTGGTCGAAAATGACCCAGTCAGATTTATGTGAGAATTTTCTGGTTCAGAACTGGCTTATTCAACACTGAATGTGTGTATATATAGGCAAATGTTGAATTTCTAAGAGGTTACTTTCTATATTGGCCGGGAAAGTGACAACTTGATGTTTTGAGGGCTTTTGCCGCAGGATTGCTAAGAGGATCTAATTATCGCATCAACGATGGAAAGGATGGGTAAATAAAAATTAGGTAAAATTAGACAATAGCTATGAATATTTGGTTAATTTGATATAATCCAGAGCTGGTTTTGATCTCACACTGACGTGACTTTTATTGTGATAATAAAATGAGGTGAGATTAAAAAAAACAAAAAAACAATGTTTGAATGACTGTTAGATTACCGGATTACCAATATAATCAATAATGACATCACTCCTTAAGTAAAACAGAATTGCAGAACATTGTTTGGGACTCCTGATACTTTTCAGACACTTTTTAGAGTGACTCTTTTATCTATTACTGATTTTAAAAAATGCTTTAGCAATAAGCATTCATGTTTAAGGTGAGTTCATGTTTAAGGTGAGTCCCACATCTTTATCACATAAAGGGGACCAAATAAACAGGACCAAATAATAATAGACATAAACACACCGTTGTAGCCTCAGGAGTGAACTTCAATGCACACTCAAATTGAAATAGGATAATATAATGTTAAGGGCACATGAGAGGATAAAAATTCACAGTAACAGAGCAGGGATGTGACACAAAATAACTAATGTTCAGTGTTCAGGATTATAATTTGTAATCACCCTCATATGCCATTACAAACAGCAAAATACAAAATTATATTGCTAGTTCATAGGCTATGAAACATTAAAAAAACTGTTCAGTTTAGTATGAAATGCTGAAATGACACTTTAAGTTAATTTAAAAACACTGTAAATCAACAGCAAATGCTAATACAGAGTTTTCAGACTGCTTAGAACATCTTTAAAAGGACTTTGTGTTATTGTAGCAGCCCTGTTGTTCAGTATATTTAACAATGCTGTTCAGTAGGTCCAGCTTAACACTGGCTTAATATACCACAGATATATAATATATCACAGGCTTTATTTACAGTAAATGAGCAACTTGGTTACATTAAACCAGGGGTGTCAAACCTGTCCAGAAAGGGCTGCTGTGGGTGCAGGTTTTCGTTTCAAACTAGCAGGAGGCACACCTGATTCCACCTCTGTAATCAGTTGGTCTTGGTTTTCATTTATTCAGGTGTGGCTTCTTTTTGGTTGGAACGAAAACCTGCACCCACAGCGGCCCTTTCTGGACAGGTTTGACACCCCTGCATTAAACAATCAGTAATAATATGATGAGGCAGATTGTACATTTGACAAAAATAACTTTGAGAATGCTTCCTGAATAATATCTGACGCAGAGAGTAAGAGTCAGATGCAGTTTTAATTGCCTTGCAAGATAATAGAGTACTACGGTGAACTTCTTACAACATGAATAAAGATTGAAGATTGTTTTGACAAAATTAGTGACACTGCTGAATGCCTTGATTCATGAAAACACCCAAAAGAATGCTTGTTGGGAGTAGTGATTTATAACAGTGTTCAGAACATACAGTACAAAATGCTGTGATGGCTCCCAACTGCTGCAACTATTATTGCCCCCATCAGCCGGAGATCATGAGTTTGATTCCCAGCGATCCCACAGCCATCACTGGAGTCTAAGAGAGCATAATTGACCTCACTTTCTCAGAGGAGGCTCTTCCTCTGCCCCCATCACTTGGCATCAGCGTGAGTGTCTGTCAGTTAATGTTACAGAATTGTCGGTTAGTGTTCTCCTCCAAGCATGTTCAGCTGTCCAGTGAAAATGCATTTGAAAAGATGCAATGGTGCTTCAAACTGCTTGCTTATTTACATCTTTGCAATCAATAGTACAAAGGTCAGTATATGTAGGCTGATAATTATTAACAAATGGCATATTGTGCATACTAAAATGGTCTCTATGGAAGAACCCCTGATGCAGGGCCGGCTGTCTCTTTGTCATGACCAAGGTCAGGTCCTAAGCCAGTTAAGCTGTATGTGGATCAGTGTGTTTCCCTAGAGGTGCCACGAGAGTGTGTTTTAAAGGGCTCATCTATCTTCATCTGGGGACTGAGAGGAGTGTGTTAGTGTGCCTGAAAGGCAGTGGTCAGTGACACTAAGAGACTCAAAGATAATCACTGCATTCCCAAGGGAACAGGCCCAAAAGCACCTTTTCCCTGCAAGGCTTCAATACTTAGTGTGTATGTGTGTCTGTGTGTCTGAGGTCAGAAGATCAAGCTGTGAACACTACTTGTCAGTGAATCATGGTTGATCCCAGTCTAAATTTATCATCCTTCCCCTCGGATCAATAAAACAGGGACTTAATGGATGAGTGAGACTTGTGTGTGTGTGTGTGTGTGTGTGTGTGTGTGTTCATGTGTGTACCCAGGCCTTTGCTGGTAAACATGACTAAATTGGTGTATTAGTGGGTCTGGGGTTTGAGGATTGAGCTTTTCTTCCTGTTGACCTGTGAAGCTCTCAGACTGACTGTGCTTTGTTTAATGGGAAAACAACACACACCGCCTCCACTGCAGTCAGGGTCACTAAACCTCAGAAAACCCTGCAATATGTGGAAATGAACTGTCTAGACTTAAAAATAGCTTGATTACATAGATAAAATAATGATTGCATTGCTTCATCTTGCCATTGAAATATGCTTTGTAAAGTGTTAACCAATTAATGTCTTTATCACATGGTTAAAAGGTGAGTTTTTACTCATTCATTTATCACAATAAATCTAGTGTTTTGGGTACATGGGACTGCTGATATATACCAATACATGGAAACAAAGAAATCACAAACTGACTGTGAGTAAATATATGAAAGCTACATTTAATCAAAGGGAGAGAATTAGACCCATGAACATCAGTGAAATATAAGTCTGGTCCATGTTGTGCTTTGCACCGCAAACTCAAATGGTTACTGTCAGAGTAAATATGATGTGTAAACATTATCTCTTTTTGCAGAGATCGTACAACTATTGGTTGCAAAGGAATTGCAGGGACAGCCATAAATGAAAGGTGTAAAATAGAAAAAGTTTTGAATAACTGGATCATAAGATCAAGCACCCCTAAAAGACTGGAACCCTTTTGGAGTACAGTAGCCTGTTTGGGTACAGGAGCCCTGTTGAGGTACTACACCATGTGGAGATACTGGAACCCTGCTGGAGTCCTGGAACACTGTTATGGTGCTGGAACCCTGTTGGGGTGCTGGAAATGTGTTGGAGTACTGGAACCCTCTTAAGGGTACTAGACCAAGTTGGTGTACTAGATACAGTACAGTAAGACTGTTATGGTACTAGAACCCTATTGAAATACTTGAGTGCTGTTGGGGTACTGGGACACTGCTGGGATATACCATATTGAGGTACTAGGCCCTTTTGAAGTACTGCAGCAATGCTATGGTACTGGAATTCTTTTGGAGTAGTGGAGCACTGTTGAGGTACTAGATCACGTTGAGGTACTGGAACCCTGTTGAGGTACTGGGACAATATTATGGTACTGGAACGATTTTGGAGTACTGGAGCACCGTTGGTGTCCTGAAACAATGTTATGGTACTAGAACCCTATTGGAATTCTTGAACCTTGTTGGAGTACTGGAACCCTGTTGAAATTGGTCAGATTTTTCTTCATTTTCTATTTATTAAAAAAAACATGGTAGGGAGCAAATACTCATTCATTCATACTCAGTCATTCATACACCAGATGTGGACAGTAGGTGTAGTTTATGTGTATCTACCCAAGCAAGAAGAAAGACCCCAGCTGGCCTGATGGTGGCTCCGTATGGCAGTGTTTTACACTGTGGCCCTGAGGCCTTTGGTTTTATCTACATATCACTGAAGCTATTTAGCTCGACCCTGAAAATTTTGTTTATATTTTATCGAATTATCAAAATATCGAAAGAGAACTGTCAAAAGAGAAAAGATGATGCGATGAATTGTGTCTTTATTTCCTCTAAACTCAATAAAGGAAACTCAGGTGATTCTCAGGTGATACTGTTGTGTTTTATTTTATTAAAATAAATAAAATAGTTGAAATACATGGAAGTTAAACATTAAATAGTAATGAAAATGACTATAAATAGTAATAGTAATAAAACAGTTACGCTAAAAACCCTTGACAGTTTGAATGGTTTGGCCTGGCCTTTATACATGGATGCACAGCAGTAGTTTGTATATTGACAGGTTTGGTTGTGTTATGGGGGCAGATTCTCCAAAAAATGGGATGGAACTCTCAAGGCAAATCAGTTTATATATGTCTGTTTTGTACTATAACTAGTTCTGTGGCATTTTATCTAATTTAATGAGTTGTAGGATGAGTGAGTTAAAAAGTATGTTAAATATGAGTTTTAAAAAAGTTGTTTTGATCGAAGTTGTTTATGTTTGTTGTATCAGTTGAATGCCTTGATTCATCCAACCACCCAGAAAACCCCTATAAAGTAAAGTGGCCTCTTGTAGTCATGCGTGAACACACCACAGCACACCGTGTAAACAATGTGAAATTCTTTCTCTGGATTTAACCCATTCACCAAGCAAAGCAGTGGGCTGCCACCAACGAGGGGCGCCAGGGAGCAGTGTGTGGGGGTGGTACCTTGCTCAAGGGAGCCTCACACTAGCAGTGCTGGGATTTGAAGCCACAACACCCTAACCACTAGCCCACCCAGGATGCTTACAATACTCCATAAAACAGTCACCGTCCATAAAACTACATTCAGGGTCAATATGTCCATATAACTATAATGATCAGCAATATTATGCAGCCCTGCTTGATTGCTAACAAAAGTTTTGCTCAGATCCTGTGAGGGATGAGAGGGATGAGAAAGTTGGAAAATAGACTATAACTAAATCAAGTGTTATTTATTTATTTATTTTTAAATTCACAACACACCAGCTGTGGGGATTTAAATCTGTCTTTTATCTTACATCACTCTGGCTCCAAGGAACGCCACTGACCCATTTGCCTTCCATAGACAAGAAAAAATAGCTGTTACCCCAAATATTCACTATTTGAATAACTCTCAAAAGTAAACAAAAGACACTTTTTATCTGAGCTGACGTTTTTTTCTTCTTCCTGATTTCCTTTCTTTTAACCTTGAGCGGCAAGAGAGAATTGCATAATTTCAAACGGCCGGGTTAAGTGCTTGCACATACAGAAATCTTCCCGGTTCACTGGTTCTAAGGAAACAGTATCCGGAGAGGTCTGCCAGCAGAGCGGGCATGAAATAATGCAGCTACGAAGGATAAGAGCCTCTCTTTGCCTTTTCACCATAGTGTTCAGCGCAAATTAGATGTTTCTTGTTGAGGATAACGGTTCTGCTGTTACACAAGGATGCCATCACACAAAGTGTTCGTCTTTGTATGTGATTATTGTTCATTTTAAATGATTATTTCTTTTTGTGAGATTGTTATGCTTGCTTTCTTAGTGTGATCTTTGTATATCTTCTGTCTGAAGTCATCCAATCCTTGTCTGTTTTGAATGGTACAACTGAAACAAATATTGCAGCATTGACTACAACACTGAAAGAGACTGAAAACAGATTTTTACAATCTGGTAGGGTAGGGGGGCTCCCTGGCGCCCATCGTTGGTGGCAGCCCACTGCTTTGTTTGGTGAATGGGTTAAATCCAGAGAAAGAATTTCACATTGTTTACACGGTAATAAATTTGAGCAGCCCTCTTTCAAAAAGGTACCACACAAAATGCACCTGTTTTGGTGGAATGGTAAATTTGTCCCGTGAACTACAGCTTCCAAAGACCACAGCTACAGTTGAGAAGGGTGGGTCCTCAGTATCTCTTTTATACAAATGGTTCTCTTTTCTATTTTATAATGCAAAATATAACTACACAGCCTACAAAGGCTGTCTTGTCATGTCATCAGAAAGGCTTCCGCCTAAAATTTGACAAATGTTCTGCTGTTGTGAATGGTAGTAAGCTTCCAGGCTGATTAAGAATACATTAATTTGATTGAAGTAAAGGGTATTTAACAGCAGTTTAACTCACTGACAGCAGCGGCAATTTATATCCTGAATTCAGTGTACACCTTCATAAACACACAACAGAAGAAATGTATTGTTCTTTGTGTTTTATTGTAACCTTTTGAAGGTCCTCAAAAATTGTATTCAGGTCCGACTTGTATGCAACAGACTACAGGCGACAAAAACCTTGAATGATCCAGCTGCATCCTCGAATATCTGCATTTCTTGGCTGTGTTTGAAACAGGCTTTGCTGATGTAGTTGTCTAGAAATTCAGGCCACCTCGACTGCAGCCTCGCGTATGGGACAAGGTTAGTATACTTTTATATTTTATGGAAGAGATCAATAACAAAATTAATCCATTTATCATGCAGTAATTTGGTTGACACCTGTTGACTTTTAAATGTGCTTTATAGTTAAACACTTGACAAAACTTGGTTGCTTAGTGCCTCACTCAAGATTTTAATGCTGCAGTTCATTATGAAACAATCTGAAGTTTCCTTATCATTGCTGAATTTACCACTGGTGCATAGTTTGCCAGCTTGGTTTTTTTTTCAGAGAATATTCGGCTAGTCTTACATCAGAAGTCAGTGCCTGCAGTGCCTTTGGCTTAGAAAATCTCTCTAAAATTTAGACTAGTCCTTTTGAAGTGTAATAGTAATGCCAGTTTCTGACCACTCTTGTCATTAGTTTGCCTGCAGTATATACATAAGAATACAAAAAAAGAGTAGCTGGTAGCAAGAATTATGTGTAATTGTTTGCAGGGACACAGTGCTAATTGAATGTACCAGCTGTTGGGCCACCAGTTCCTCGCTGTGTCTTCACAAATGAGACCATCATTAATTTCCTGCTGTTTTTTTCAGTGGTTGTTGGGCTCTAAACTGTGCTTTTACATGCTATCTGGGCCAACATGGTGCCAGCAGGGCTTTCATTTTGTTCAGTCACGTGGAACTAGTGGCTCAAATTGCAGCAGGCTTTAAAATTGCATGCTAATGCCGAGCTCTGGAGCCGAGGTGACACCCTCAGGTGTTTTGCCACAAATGGGGCAGGGAACAGTGCTATCACCATGTCTGGTGATGGTTTGTTGGAGATGTTTTGAAGTTGAAGTAGTCAGGTTTACTTTTGCCCACATGTAGTGGATCAGCTAAGACATGTTTTGCATCTGAATCTTAGTTTTGCATTGAAAATGATCAAGTTCGAAATCCGTTCACGACTAAAATCTGACAGTTTTTGCACTAAGCTCATGATCGGCAGTTTGTTTTGATTTTAGCTGATCTGTGTTACATTTATGTGGCCTAAATTACATGAATAAGATAAGTGCATGAATTTGCTCAGTTGCTGCTGCTTAATCTGTGCATCGTGGTGCCATATGGCCAGTTGCCTCTTATTTTTGATGTAGCACTGTATTTGATTGTGCCTATTTAAATAGGCAAATGGTTTTTGGGGGAAAATTTCAAATAATCTTCAGGTCAAATAATGTTCATATTCCAAATTTGGCATATTCCAAAAATAAAATCAAAAATATGAAATAAAATAAAATGAAATATAACGTTAAAATGGTAATAATAATCTAAAAAAAAAACAAAACAAAATATGAGTGGTGCACTTCTAGAACCAGTATAACTGTGTACATTTGATTTTCAGTTTCGACTTGTGTTTTGTGAGTATGTATTACCCAAGAGCAGCTAAATGGTGGTCTTTGACCCTGACAGAGATATGAAAGTGTGATGGAAAGGAAAGAAAAGTGTCCCCTCATGCTGATGGGTTGAGGAACAACAGTGAAAGACCTGACACAGGGTCCTCCTGTAATCTGTGTGGGCGTGAGTGTGTGTGTCTTTTTGTGTGTTATAAGGGGTTCTTGTGATGTCTGTGTGCTAAAAGGGGCTTCTGTGAAGTGTATGTGTGTGTGTGTGTGTGTGTGTGTGTGTGTGTGTGTGTGTGTGTGTGTTTGTGTGGTGCAGGATGCTGATTGTGTTGCTCAAAGTCTTCTCAGATGGAGTGTAGGTGTGCTTCACTTTCAGGTGAATTCTGTCAGTCTTACACCAAATATAATTGGGCTTTCGCCTTCCTTGCAGAGGCTTTTTTCATGCTGTGTGGGCTAAATGAACAAATAAAGCACACCAGCCCATTTCCAGCAGGTTCTGTCTGCCAAAATTACGATACAAAAACATTATTTACCCTTTAATAGGCCAAACTGATATTTTAAATCCTAAAACAAAGCACAAATTAATGCTTATTCAAAGTAACACAAATTTCTACATCAAAATTAAAAGAGAACAACTATTTGTTAAGAACAGTGAGTCATGAGTGATTATGCTGCTGTATTTTGGTACAGATTTGGTACATTATTTTTATCATAAAATTGCAACAAAAAAAGTAGGAATAAAATTGGTTGATTGCATGTTCTGAGCAAAAACAATGCCTAATCTGAACAAGCAATCAAGCAATTTTCCCATTTTAAAGCAAATAAATCTTGCTTTTTGAGCTATATGTCTTTCCTTATTGGAGTACATCTTGCATACAGATCGTTTTGCTTGATAAAAGCTGATGTCTTATTTTTATTATTTTATTTTATTGATTTCTCTAGTTTTTTTGCTTAGACGTTTTCACAAAACAACAAAACAAGCATGTTGGGCTAAATTTGGTCCTACTGATTTGCTTGCATTTTTTCCATCCAATCTTGTCAGCAAACCTCCAGAAAAAGGAAATATCATAATGCTGTGTTGTTCATAGTAAATTTTGCCATATAGCCCATCCCTAACTTACATGTTTTGTGTTTACCAATGCTTTTTAAATGATCTCTGAGGGCCATGAATTCCCAAAGTCGCTGGAGATTATGTGCTAGCATTTAACCTTCGCCTGGGTGAGGGCTTTCGTAGCGGCGCAGACTCCAGCGCGTCCCGGCTCTTTTGATTTGTAACCTGATTTACAGTCCCCTAACTCCCAGCCAATCTCCGCCATATTGCTAAATCAATACGCCTGTTGACAAATGTTCCTCCTGACAAACGAGGTGGCGGAAATCGACTAAGAACATTCAGCTGTGCCCTGCTTAACTATCCATTTGTACATAGCCATGCAAGGATGTTTTCCTCGTGTCCAGCACCTCGACTCCCTTTCAATTAGAGAGACCAGCAACCTCTGTCTACCTCATCTGTTCCAAATGAGGACACTTGTCACTGATAATGCTATAGACAAGCCTCTCTTATGAAACCTTCCTGGGGAAAACCCACATATTGCCAAAGTGTTGCTCCTAGGTCATTACAACACATATCAGAGGAGGCTCCACCAGTCTTAGGACAGTGTGACAGAACGTGATGCAGAATTGATAAGGTTTTGTCAAAAATGTGTTCTAGAAGTTGTAAGTTTGTTAGGACATGGGCACATCTGCTTCAGACATGTCTCTGCTGTTCCTGCGCTGCTGTTTCTTATCTGCTTATGAAACACAGTATAGTCCCACCTACCAGCGACTCGTTTGGTTTCAGGTTTTGCAGGTAAAAAAATAATACAGTAGTGCGAGATTAAGCAATTAAAAAAAGAAAAGATTACCTAAAAAAAAATAAAGGGTTGTTTTAAAGCTACCTGTAGGCCTGTGTTGGATGTAGAAGATCATTTTCCTTCAAATTAAGGTATCCAATTGCTTTACTAAATTGGATGTCAGATGAAAATTAAGAGGCAGGAATGACATCCATTGCTCACAGTGAATTTATGGAGCTATTTGAGTGATTAACACGACTCTTCCTCTAATGCTCTCCCCTCAGACATCGTCATTTAGCTGAGAATTTAGCGCCTGCCGAAGGAGTGATGCAGCCTTCGTACTGCTTAGCCAGCAGAAGGAATTAAAGGAGATCTAAACTCTGCTGTGAAGGGTTTGTGTGGGAGACAGATGCTGAGTTGTCCCTAAAATGCAAAGGAATATGAAAGCTGGGCCCTTGACTTCTGCTGCAGAGCAGCATATAGAGGGAGATACTGCTCTGTAATTTCTTGAGGGATTCTGCCAGTCACCAAAATTCACAAACAGCAACAAAACCAAATGCCAAGCATTTCATTGTTTTACGTATTTAGATCTTCTCCCTGATTCAGACTGGGTAATTTGGCTTGTTTGGGGAAGAAACACCAATGTTTGGTGGAGCATGCTGGTAACTGGTACATATGATGGTGTTTGGTAGGGAATAGTGATTAATGGTGGAAAATTATGGGGGAGAACATTGGTGTTTGATGAAGAAAGATTTTTGGTGGATAGTGGTAATATTTGATGGAGAATAGTAATGTTTGTTGGAGAATGTTGGTGATTGATGGAACATTTTGGTGATTGGTAGTGAATGATGCCGTTTGACGGATAATTTTGGTGAATGTTGATGAATAATGGTGTAATTTTGGTGATAAATGGTAGTGTTTGGTGGAAAATGTTGGTGATTAGTGATGAATGATAGTGTTTGGTGGAGAATTTTGGTGATTTGTAAAGAATTATTGTATTTGTTCGAGAATAATCGCATTTAGTCAAGAATGATGGTGTTTAGTGGTGAACGGTGGTGTTTTGTGGTGAATGTTGGTTACTGATTATAGATGGTTTTGCTGGAGAATGATGATGTTTTAAAAGAGGTGTTTTTACTGTTTGGTGTCAAATGGTGGTTTTTGAAGTAGGTTTTTGTCAAATTGTGTTTTTTTAAATGGTGTTTTTTACTGTTTGGTGTCGAATAACTGTGGTTTTTGAAGGAGACTAAAGGTGTATAAAAATATGATTAACAGTGCTTTCATGTACTAATAATTAAGAGTCATTCCTCATCCTCAAAAATAAGAGGAATGTTCTTTTGCCGAAAATAACACAGCATCATGAACCCTAACCAGTTTTTTGACCTCAATAGTGGGCCGTTAGCCCTCTTAGTAATAAAGAAGTGCTCAGCACTCTGCTGACCTTTAATACAACTTCAATCTCATGACATGTCACAGTGACTCACCCTTTAGAACCACGGGAAAGCCTACAAGCCTCATATATGCTCAGTGTGTACTGGTATATAAGGCAGAGAGAGAGAGAGAGAGAGAAAGAGAGAGAGAAAGAGAGAGAGAGAGAGAGAGAGAGAGAGAGAGAGAGAGAGAGA
>JBBPCX010000088.1:1559102-1580160 GCA_037974365.1 Hydrocynus forskahlii | reverse complement strand
TGAGGTACAGTGAGGTAGAGAGGCAGGTGAGGTACAGTGAGGTAGAGAGGCAGGTGAGATACAGTGAGGTAGAGAGGTAGATAAGATACAATGAGGCAGTGAGGAAGAAAGATCAGTCAGATACAGTGAGGTAGTGAGTTAGAGGAGTGGGTGAAATACAGTGAAGCAGAGAGGAAGGTTAGATATAGTGAGGTAGAGCATAAAGTTGTGTTTTAATGGAACAGTTAATAGTAGCTCTTCCTGAGCTTTGTTGTCTACATGATTTTAGTAGCTCCAACAGACTGTTACTGGGAGATGAATCTCTGATGATCCTGGTTGCTCTGGTCCTGTATCTCCTGATGATCATTTAATCGCTCAGAGTGTTTCAGTAAAGTCTGATTCCAACAAATATAAATGATGTAAAACGGTCTAAAACCAATGCTTGCTCTCTTATACGCTCAATGTTTACTCAGACCTCCCTCCCTCTGTGGTTTTCCCCACCCATTTATCGCCGGAAACTATCCTGAAAATGTTTTGTTCTTTATGGGCATTTGCATGTGACTCCATTTTAAAAATCCCAGTAGTGTTTTAAAAATGCTTAACATGATGTTTGACACATTGAGCATCAACACAAACCGGGGAAACTTCCATACAAGGATTTGTTTTGATGTAAGACAGCAATTTACGATTTGTTGCACTTCTAGCACGTAAACGTGCTGCTCGCATTCTAAGGGTTAAAGAATGTTTACATCTCAAAAGCGAGATTTCTTATTCCTAACGGAAACAGGGTTGAGCAGTAATGAACCATGAGCCCATTCTCAGGTCCCTGCTCCTCAGTTTGGCATTTAGGAGTTAGTGTCCTTTCCATTCATCTTGCGCAACTGTACTTGATTCGGTTTCCCCTCTCACAGTCAGGCAGGCAAGATTTAAATCCCAACCACAGCTGAATGATTCTATCAAGGTTCTTAGTCAAGGATGTGGGAAGGCTGAGCGCAGATGGAAGAAGGATAAGGTGCAAGTGTCATCTGAGATACTTAATTTCTGTCTGCATAGATTGCAAGAATCAGGGAAATCTGTAAGAGCAGAGCACTTCTCATGTGTGATTTCAAAAAATCATCACAGACCAGAATTTCTATTCAATACAATTCATTCTCTAAATCCTCTCTCTTGCAAAGACCCCAAAGTATCTCCAGAAGATTGTGAGGATTTTTCAACTTCTATATAGGCAAGGTTGAAAACATTAGAATGATTTTCAACCTTGATTAGAATGAGGTAGAATGATACCCTTGGTTACAAAGCTGTTCGTCTACCACCCAGGTATTGAAATCTTTGAGAAATCTGAATTTTTCTCCCAATTTCCTGGCCTTGTTTCTCTGATGAAATGTTCTACTTCTGCTGCAGATGTTATTCCATCCTTGCTTTTAAAATAAATCTTTGCAATAATTAGTAATGATGTCCTGTCTATTACATACTAAGGTTTAGTCTCTGATACAGTACCTGCGTGTTTAAAGCATGCTGTGGTTCATTGTTTTCTAATGAAGCAAAACCTGGGTAATAAGCTACTAAGTATTTTCTGATATGTTTCATAATAATTTTTTCTGCTCAGTGAAAAATCTATGAGACTTTTCAGACAGGTTTGTAGAGCTTTTCATTTTACTCTGTTCTGTTAAAGGAGACTAGGGACATTTCACTGAGTGCTGATTCTGGTTATTGCTCTGTCCTGGTCCTGCTTAAGTGTTGCTTTTGACACTGTTGATGATATCTTTGTGCTGAGTTAAGGGTCTGCCACTTAATTGTTTTACTTCTTATATTAAAATTAGGACATTCGCAGTTGCTACTGGAAAATACTTTTATCATCTGCTGCTGTTATGTGGTGTTTATTTTAGGGCCTGTACTGTTTTCTTACGACACATTAAATGTAAACTTAACATCTCTTTTTATTGTTGTGCAGATGACTTACAGTTGTACCTCCCCTTAAGATTTGTTAGCGTTCTAAAAAGGAAAGGTGTCTATGAAAACAAAATGCAGTTTATTGTTTTTGGTCCTTCCAGTTCCTGTAAAAGTTAGCTGGACAATCTGGGCTTTTTAACACCCAAGTGACATATCTTGGGGTTATTTTTGACTATTTTTAAACTAATATTTGATGCTGTGGTCAGTTTCAGTCTTTATTTATTTTCTATGTATTTTGGAGCCCCTTACAGTTAGAACAGAATTCCGCAATCTATTAATTGATACAAAAAAAACGCAGATCAAATTACACAAGTTCTAGCATATCTACACTGGCTCCCAGTTCATTACAGAATCCAGCATAAGGAGACTTTATTTGTTTTTAAACCTTTATATAGCCAGTCTTGCACCAATATATGTAATGGATATGCTCTGTTAGTACACTCCTTTCACATTAAGGTCAGCTTCTCAGTTTCTTCTCACTGTTCCTCGACCTTGGCTTAAGCTAAAACAAGGTGGATATTTTTTCCTGTTGCTGTGCCAAGACTCTGGAACAGCCTAGCAGTTGATCAGACAGACATCCTCAGTGACCGTTTTAAATCCAAGTTCAAAACATTTTTATCGATTCACTTTTGAATGGTTTAACAGTTGAATGGTTTGTGTCTCGTATAAATGAGAGTGGTGTATGTGGAGATCTGTGTGCTGGGACATACTTCATCATTCATTGTTTTAAATATGCAATGTAAATAAAATGTAAAGAATTTAAAGTTAGAATGTATTAAGATATTCAATTTATTTTCCTTAGTGTTCCTATTTCCTATTTCCACTGCGGATCAACATATTCTAATATTATGAAAGGTTATGTAAGAGAAAAGACACTTGTTGCTAAAGTTAGTCATTTTAAGACATTTTCTTGTCTGCCTAAGACTTGCGCACAGATCTGCATGCAAGCAACAGATTCTTTTTCATGTGTACTTTGCCTATAAAGTGCTTTTGATTCTAAAACTGTTCAATCAGTGAAATACCACAGGACTTTTATGTGATTAGAGTTGGTCTGTGGTGTTCCAGTTTGAACTCTAATGTTCTAGCTTCAGTCATTTTCTGTCCTCACTGAACTCTTCCCGCCACACACTCCCCTCTCATTCCCCCTCCGCAACAAATGCATGATTTCTGCTCCGCATGAGCCGGCCACTGTTTTTATTTATTTCTCTAGTGGTGATAAAATATCCATGGTGTTCACCGAAGGCCTGCTGGCCTCAAGTTGAGCTGAAATTAGATATCTATAATTCAGTTCACACTTCAGATGACAGGGGCAGCCACAGTCAATGTTCAGAGGCCAATAAGGGATGGAGTGGAAGGGGAAGAGAGGAATCTTTCAACCAAATAACATTACTGGATGTATGTTTCATAAATGAAGTAGGCATTCAGTGAAATTGACTATGCATGGTGTGTGCTGACTATGTGCAAACAATAAACTGTAGTCAGGTATTCCTCCCGGAAAGTGCTCTGCTGAAGTTAAAAGGTAATCCTCAGCAGAACAGATACTTGGGCAACTGTTTGCATGCCATGTGTCCGACTCGGCTTGTTTAGAAATCATCTGAACGTGCTTGGAGAGCCGCACTCAACCCCAAACGCTGCCGGTTTTGGAAAATTGTCCAGACTGTCCTCCATGAGCGCAGCTCCTTGAAGTTATTGAATTTTTGGGCTCCAATATAGCTGGAGTACTCTTGACGCACTCTCAGACCAATATTGTCAGTTATTGCACATGGGAATGAGCAACCCCTCCAAGAAGGGTTGATAGAAAAGACAGGAAAAGTAGAAATAAACTATAAAACGATTACAGAGGATGTTAAGACGCAGAGCAAGTGCAGCAGAGCAGCGGAGGAGAGAATTGGATCCACGCATGCTATAAATTTTTTTCTGCTAATGGAGATATTGGTTGTTATCTGCTTTACATCACACATGGGAAAGGTGATAGATTTTACTTGGCAGGGTTAAAATAGTCAACCGTTCTTAATAAATTAAAGATGGGCTCCATAACATGTTTCCACATGCCATAAAATGACGTTATCGCAGCTTGGCTTCACCTGCAGAGGAAGATAGATTTTAGCTGACGGAGCTGAGATGATATGTGTGAGTGTTAATGAATTGTAGGTGACACCATAAGAACTATCTTAGTCTCGGTTGTGTTTGCCGTCAGTTTGCTTTAGCTGGCGGGAATGATGGATTTTACCCTGCAAGGAAGAGATAACCAGCCAGCACCAGTCATAAATGAAAAGAACAAGATAAACATTTTTTCTTAAATCTTATTTAATCCAAATGTAATAAATCGGCCAAGGAACGTTTTCAGTTTGCATTTTAAGTTTTGCTGTTAGGAGCAATGAGGCTTATAAGAGTTTGTATTTACAAATTAGCATGATGCTATCTGCATGGGTACTTCATCAGACATTATCCTCAGACCATGTGGAGTTGCTCAGTAGTCTCTAACAGACTTACATGGCTGGGTGACACACTGTTATGTATAGCTGTGGACAAAAGAACAACACATCTAAAAATAGCAGTAGCCAAAAATGAAAAAAGAGACCAAAATAGTATTTTAGATTTTTTTAATCGGAATTTTGCCCATTCTTTTGTCTATTTTGAACTCAAATTGAAGCCAGTTTGTGATAACTTTAATAATGTTAACAGGTAGTTAGGGGTTTCCATTACTTAGCAGCTGTTACATTAAAAAATCTAAGGCATGGAATCATGGTTACGAATTGTAGTGCAATTTTTTGAACAGAAAAAGTCTTTCAGACAGTGTTCATTGTCCATGTAACATTACTCAGGCTTTCTAGGGGTTTAAAGTAATAGTGACCATTTACTCCAGTTGTGGCAGATCAGTTGAGACATGTTTGCTTCTTTAGTTTGAAAGGCTAACGTGGCCAGCACTAGCCAAAGTCACTCAAATATTTTTTTAGAAATACTTCTCCCAAAATTTCTCTCAACACACTCAAACTGCATCCAGCTCCACATTAAGTCTAATCCATGTGGTTTACGACACGGTATGACTTACTATGAGTTATAAAAATGAACAGAACTTCACTGCAACAGGCAGCCATTTCAGACCTGGGCTGTTATTCATATAGCAGCTGTAAATAAAGAACTGTGTCATAAACCATATGGCCAAGTAAGCACCACTTTAATGAAGAGCTGGTTGCAAAGTTTCACTGATGTGTTTTTGGGAAACAATTCGTATCTATTGGGTGTCTGTTGAGTTCTATTGTTTATTAGTAATGGTAGCCTCTCAGCTGTCGTTCTAAACAAAAGAGGAAACATCTGGACACCAAGCAATTCTTGGCTGATCAACTACATTCAAGGTAAGTTTGACTATATCCGGAAAACCGTGTAAAGTAAATTTTTCGCTGAGCTATTCCTCTACAAACTGCCGCAGAATATGAATATAAACAGCTTTGGACAATCTTACAGTGACCTTGTGACCTTACAATATTTTTTTCCTTTTTAAACATGGCAATTTGTGGTCTAAATGGGTTGCAGTCTTCTTAGAGGATTTAACAGCATTAGCATAAAAAGGAGATGCTGTTTTTATAAGAAGATTTGACTGGGTGCTTATATTCCATGTTAGCTTGAGGCCGGGTCAGCTACATTACTTTTGAATCTCCAGCATACAACTGTAGGAGCAAACTTAAGACACCAAACATGTCTTGGCTGCTCATCTGCATTTGAGGTTAATTAGATTTTTTTCCCACCAAATGTTCACTTTAAAGCACTTGTTTTTTGTCACTTAGGTGTAAGAAAGTGTAACGGACTAAATACCATGTAATGACTGATGCGATGTGCGCTTATCTTTCCTTAATCCACCATTATGGAGCCGAGGAGAGCCGCTTGGGTGAGAAAGGAAGCTAAATGAGATTCCTCAGCGTTCGAGATGAACTGATACTTGTTAAAGTGGACCTGAAGTGGTCAGAGGTGTGTGTGTGTGTGTGTGTGTGTGTGTCTGTGTCTGTGTGATAGAGGAGTGGGTGCTGAGAGATCAATATTACGGCAATCATGAAGTGTTTTTTGAGGTGTAGCACTTCTGACCTTGAGTGGATAGATGCATGGCCTGGACAGAGAGAAATACAGGGTATTTGTGTGTGTATGTGTGTGACTGTGTGTGTGTGTGCGCTCCAGTAATTTTATGTACACGGTGGATCAGTGTGTCACTGAGCCAGATGGATTGAAAGTTTTGAAGTGAAAGAACCGAAAAACGAGGATAGATGAGCTTCCATCCATGCTCTCTCTCCTCTCTACCTTTAATGGTACCAACCCGTGTTAAATAAGGGCCTGTATGTCGACCTCAAAAGACACTGAGTGCATTTACTATTATGCTAGATAAGTGGTCTGCGCAGTGTATTTATAACAGACCCAACCAACCTCAGATCCATCTAGTGGGCTTTTTATCTTTAATTTACATTGTCTTTAATAGCTTATAATATATTCATCTGATCTAACATCACATCTTTGTTGTGTAGTGGTCTGCCACACCATTTTCAGGCATGGTCACTGAACGTAACATTTTAATGAGGCTCTGTTGCAGATGGTTTGTAATAAAATTGTTAAAATCTTTAACTCATATCAAAAAAAGATGGTGTTTCTGGGCTAAATAAAACTGAATAAAACTATTCCTTAAACATTGTTTAAGGAAGATGCAGGAGCACTCCCATGTAGTCAACTCTTATAATTCTGTAACATTCATCAGTCATGTAGTGCTTCAGATGAATGTCTTTTTTCCAATAGTAAGCTCTATTTCATATTTTAAACATTTAAGTCTACACATAGCCTTACTGATACTTATTATTCTGGCGCCATAGCCTCATCACAAGCAATTTAGCCTTGATCGCACAATGATATTTTTTAATATCTTTCTGATATGCTGCCATTAGCTGTAATCCTATAGAGTGAAACAAGCTGTATTCATTGTGCCGCTCCAGAATGACGGATCACAAGTCACAACAGCAACCTTAATCCCTATATTATCAGTCACGCGTAATTTGAGAAGCCTTTCATAATTTTACCACAGAATCTGACAACATGAAAGAATCATCTTCTCTTTTTTTTCCCCTTCCATCGTTGCCTGTCACGCTTCAATTCCAGTCAAAAGAGAATGGAGGACACAAGGCGAGGGGGGGAAAAAAAAAGCTCAGACATTGAAGCCTAAGCCTGCTTTCTTTCTTTGTAATGATTTTTAACAAGAAAGGTCTAAAAATACCAACAAAAAAAGACGAAGATGAAGATGAAATCCCGGTGCTACTGTTTTCACAGATCTCATAAACTATGCGACTGACAAGGCAAAGAATGTCCTGAGGCACACCAGTGAACATGTGATCCACATTATAATAAGCAAAGTTCACATTAAGTAAGTCTTTATTGAATAGGTAATGTAATTAACTCACAGCAGTCAGCACCGAGTAGCTCATTAGTGTATTTCATACCACACAGAATAACATCTTGCTCCATTGTGAAAAACTGTTTTAAAGACCAAATCCACAGCCGACACTGGATTCTTTGAATGTCCAGTCATGGGCCCTTTCAGTAGAAACACCAACCATGTGCTTCCCCTCACTGGCCATTTTATTAGAAACACCAGTCTGGTACAACCAGCATTGGCCACTTTATTAAAAACACTTACTGTGGACATCCACTTACTGGCCACTTCATTAGTCTCATGTTTTATGAACATTTCGTGATAATCACACCAGCAGAAATGGTATTTAATCTTTTCTTCTCTTATGAAGTTTCCTCTTTGAAGGAATGGCGGTTACATGCCCAGGCTGTTTAGAACATCATTCTTTTATCAGTGTAGTTTATAGGTGCTAGAGCAGTTAGCAGATCATGAATGTAAGGTAGACAAAATAAGATGGCCGTGTTTGAACTTGCCAGTTTTGGTGAGAAGTGTGGGCTAGGGAGCTTATTTCAGGATGCAGAAGAGCATGCAGTCAGTAACACTGTAATCCAGCTTTGAAGTTATAAAGGCGTGGACTCGTCTTGAGCATTATGTAGACAGGGCATTTTCTTTAGCTTAGCAAAGTTCCGCAGATTTAAGGAGGCTGTTCCAGAAATATTACACGTACGCTTCAAGTGGGAAACTAAGAGCGAAAAAATAGCGCAGGGATTTTTGACATCTGGGCTAAATACAACAGAGCTACTGTCAAAGTCTCAGAGTGCATTCATTAAAACTGGTGATTTTATTTCAGCTCGTGGACTCTTGATGAGCACCCAGCACTTGTTTTAATCAATTACAGCGTAATACAGTGATACTGGGTGCCTGTTTAATGTCAGCACTAATGCAAAGTCACATCACAACTGAATGAACTCGCGCAGCATTCACTTCACTGCTGTGCTGCTGAATTTGTCATTTTGCTGTCACATATAATGCAGCCTGCGCAAATAGTATTGGATCAGACATGTCAGCATAAGAGACTGCATTGAGAATAATGTCTGACTCACACACTGGGAAGAATTAGTCTCTTCTGTTACATCAGATGTCCTCATTTCCAATCTTCTGACATCTATGCACTGTAAATTTAGTTCTTAGCCAACTCTGAACCGACTGTTACCCTGTACAAGCTTCTCAGAATGCGGATTCAAAATCCCATTCTACCCAATGAGAAACTGTCTCACCCAGTTTTATCAAAATGTACACATTTTATGTAGTGTTGTATTTGAATGTTGAAGGTTACACTGTAAGTATTATTCAGGCATAGTTTTTTGGCACGTAAATTAATATTAACGTAGTCCAAAATGCATTATTGTTGTTTTCGCCTCAGTTTGATTTAACTATTACAAAACAGTCCAGCTCAGTTGAAGAGTATTTTGAACTGGAAACACTATGTCAAGAGTCTAAACAAACGTCTACAATTTCTGTTGAATGGGAAGTGCCAAGAAGGTCCTGGGTTTGATTTCTGTGTGGAGTGCCTGAGTTCCTTTCTGTGTGGCATTTACATGATGTTACATGCATGTTCTCCCTGTATCTGTGTGAGCTTCTGCCAGGTTTTCTGGTTTCCTCCCTCAATCCAAATACATGAACGTCAGGTGAATTCTGTCCAGGGTGTTTTTCCGCCTTTCCCCCATGACCCGTGGCTCCAGCACCCCCTGCATCCCTGGGTAAGGATGAATGGTGTGAAGAATAAATAATTGAATGAATGAAAAGAGATTTGGACAAAGATTATTTTGTTCAACATAGCGTAAGCCATCATAATGGGGGGGAGTGAGTATTACAGCAGATGTAATGTTAATGAGTCCACAGATTTCACTGGCAGATCTACCCAACTAAATATCTGCACGAGTTTCTGTTTTATCAACTGATTTTGTACAATGTTTTGTCTCCCGTTCATAGACCACTTCTTACTTTCTTAAAACCTGTACCACTCACCCATCCAGGGGTAAAGCTGTGGGCATCAGCAGCTTATTATTGTAGACCTTGTCCAGCTGCTCCTTTCTAAAAATAAAAACAACTTCACCAAACGAAGGACGTTCTTTGTGTAGCAATCAGGTTACCATCTTTCCTTAAATGTAAAAATAAGTGAGTCCTGTATATTCTCATACTTAAGTGCCACCTGAGATACATACATATCTTGTGTGTCATTTAATGTATCAATGTAAAATACAAAATACTGGTGTGAGAAAATGTAATTAGTTAAATTAATGCAACAAGTGTGTAACCCAATTTTAGACTTTTAGTAGAAGCATTTTTCTATAGACATTTACAGTAAATGCAACAGTAGAATGAGCCCATTTCCTACATCTCTAACTTTACAATCAATTATTTGTAGAAGTGCAAGAGACATTAGAGACATTAGCTTTTTTAAAACAGACTAGTGTACAACACGAGAAAAAGAAACAACATGTAATTTACCTGTGTCTACTTAAAACACTGTGATAATCTATATTTAGTAGTTGTACAGTAAGCCTGGAAAGTTCTTTTCTCATTTGAGAAATACACAAATATAAATACACAAAATTACAAGCTTTCAAAGCATTTTGCTATAAATTGTATTTGTTATTAAGCACTACGTTCTTATGTAAGTTTAAATTTGTTTCTAAATTTGTCTCTTGTATCATGTTCTCTCAAATATTTCGTTATGTGCCCCCTTGCCTTAATAACACCTGTCAGGGAAGAATTAGACCAGTCTTTTGATACTTCATTCATTTTAGCCCACAAACTGTGAGCCTATTGTGTGCCTATTTCTGCATTTCACTTTCTGTTCCAATCTGATAGTTGAAATTGAGGTCTGATGGTACCAGTTTCTAAGTGTCCCAGTCTCCATGTCTTTCAAACCAGTGACAAACACATTTGAACCTATTCACCCTACAGTTGTCATTTTATAAAATGGGAATGCCAATGTTATGGTCTTCTTAGACATGAAGCACAAAGTCACTGGGCTACAATGGAACTCAAAAGGTTGGTGTAATTCTTATCCAAAAATAAAAGGTGCTTGCATTTAAGTTTTTGTGTCTGGGGAGCTTATATCAGTAGTAAGGCTCAGATCTGTTTTTCCTACTATGACAACTTCCGCTGTGTGAAACACGGAATTGTGTTAAGAGTTATTTAGGCTGAGTTGGCACATAGCTGCTTTATTATCACTAAACATTTTCAGGGAAATGTGTCTTTATTATTACTACATTGAAAGGCAACAGTAAAAATCAAACATCACATCAAAGTATCCACAGAACTCTGATGGGCAATGTATGTTTTACAGTCATTTTTCTAAAGTAACAACCACCCCCTTCCCAAGCCCTCATTTTTGAAGGTCGTTGTGGAAGCTGCACTGAGTTTATAGGTTCTTGTTCCAGTATATTATGGGGGATTTGTTGCAGACTAATCAATTTGCTGAGAAGATTTTGAAACATGATACATAATTGAATGCACATGTCAATGAAAGGCACAATGTTTAAGGCTAAATTATTCAAGAAGCTTGTGTAGGTAGAATCTAACAAAGAATTCCAAGAAGCGTATTCCCAGTTTGGGAAAAGCTGCTGCCAGTTTAGCAGCTGTGGAAAAGGAGCTTTAGAGCTCTTACAAAGTTGTCATTTGGACTGAAGGATCAGGCCTAACATACCCTATGTCATCTTCTGAGACATTTTTTGTCTGAATTATGCACTACGTTCTTATGTAAGTTTAAATTTGTTTCTGGGACAAAGAAAGTCGATTGTGTCATGTTCTCTCGAATACTTGGTTACTTGCCCCTTGCCTTAATAACACCTGTCAGGTAAGATTTATGCCAGTCGTTTGAGATTTCATTCTATTTAACCCACAAACTGGGTGTATTTCAAATTTTTGTGCCTGTTTCTGCATTTCACTTGCTGTTTCAATCTGAGAGTTGAGATTGAGGTCTGGTGGTCTTGCTGGTTGCTCAAAAAGTCCCAGTCTCCATGACTGTTGAACCAGTGACAAAACACATTTGGACCTATTCAGCCTGTTCTATTGTATATTATGGTCTTCTTGGATATGTAGCAAAAAGTCATTTGGGCTAAAATGGAACTTAAGAGGCTGGTGTATCCGAAAAGAAATGGTGCTTGCAATTATGTTTGTGTATCTGGGGAGCTTATATCTGTAGTAAGACTTGGATCTGTACAAGCCAAAGTGTGAAATGTTAAAAACATTTTTTAATATCCACCCAAGGAGGGCAGCCAGTGAAGTGTGAGCAAATGCATATGCTTTCTTCAAGCCTGCTGGAAAAGCATCCCAGGTGACTTCTCATGCAGATGCTTGACAGAATGCCAAGAGTGTGTAAAGCTGCATCAAAGCAAAGGGGGGCTACTTTGAAGAAATAGATTTGCTACAAAAGGTATCACCCCATATTATACAGCAGGTGTAAATGTACATTTCCTATTTTGAGCAGTTTTGCTCAGCCGTGTGTCAGTCTCCCTATAGAGTGCTTCCACAACCTCAGTGCAGAAATAAATTAGCTAACAAACTAACACCTCTGAGTCTCAGTTGGGGAAACATTCACCCAGACAACTCCTGTACTTGTGACATTTACTTTAGCATTCTCTTTACCTTCTTCATAGTTGACTTTCAAAGTGAGGAGGAAGGATATTTAAAACCTGTAGAGACACACAGTCACACAAGTTGGAGTTTTCACTGCTTCATCTCACACAAATCAATTCACTAGCTTGTTACCAAAACCCCTGATGAGTTTCAAGTCATGTTAGAGCAGGGTAACTCTGTTTTCTAAAACTGGAACTGCAGATCATTGTGTCTGTTTGCACTTTTATCTCATTTGGATTATGTCCATGTAAGATTTCTCCGCACTTTATTTACAAATGGTTTCATAAATATATTTAAATGGGACAAAAATCTGATTACATGCAACTGTTGGGCATTCCCTTTCCTAACCTGTCAGAATGATTCTTGGAGTGTAATCTGAATCAAGCCAATCACATAAATAATTATGCAGGCTGGTTTTACTGCTCTCACATAAAGAGTAGTGATGCAGAAAAACAACCACAACTCAGGACACACTGGTCGACAAACTGTAAACAAACATTAAACAGGTTACATCGAACAACGCTGCCAAAAATGATTGCACTTTATGTACCACAAATTGAAATAATAGCAATAACAATAACAACAACATCATCAACAATAACAACAACAATAATAATAGTACTATACTGGAACTTTTGATATTACGCGAAGAACCAGTGAACAGAAACACTGAACACCAGAACAAACAAAACAAAACCCTGTAAGAAATACTGTGAAACTCTGCCTCCAAAACTGCAATGTTCAGGGCTTGGCCAGGCCAGGGACTTGATTAGGGAAGCTGATTAAGACTACACAATGTCACTTTATGTACAATCTGACATTTTAACTTCTTTCACAGGAAGCTTGACCTGTTGCCCCTTTTCTGCAATATTGAAGAAACACATTTAAACACAGTGTACTTCTCCTTATGCTAGAAAAACTAGTTTTGAGAACATTTAGCACCTCACACACTTCTGTCACATTTCTGACATGGTGCTCAGACTGACCTTGCATTTCATCCATTAGCGGGAAATGAGGGACCATTTTCAGACGACAACGCTGAAATGTGTTTCGACCAATTACCGACTCATATACTGTTGAGATGACTTGATTTTTTTTTCTTCTATTCATTACCGTTAAGGGATGCTAATGACGAAAAAAAACAGTACGTTTTCTGAAGAAAAAATCTTTTTCTAAAGTGAGTCATCATTACTCTACCAGCACTGAGCTCAATAACCAATATCCCTCCTTTGAGGTAGCAGAGTCTGTGCTAAAGGTGCAGCTTAAATTGGCTCACTCTCCCTGAAAAAGCCTTCTTATTTTTCTCCTTAACACACGGTGAGACTGCCGATGGTAAAGTTAGACTTACCCTTATTGCCTCTCTGCCCCTTTGCCCTGTAATAAAGAAAGCTACGGTAGCATTCGGGACAATCTGGTGATGGGCCCAGTTTTGTTGCATTATTTCCAATTTTACTGTAATGCTAATCTCACAATCAGGCTGGGGCAAACTGTGCTATTGTTCATATATGCTTGACCCTCAACCTCACTGTGTGTACCTGAAGCTACAAAGTTTTATTAGAAATCTGTTTTCATGTGTTGGCCTTCCTTCAGCCCAGTTTGTGAATATGGGTTCAGCATCAAGAGTTTAACCAGTTTTCTCCAGATGTGCGAATTTATTATACCATCATGTCTGGCTTTGTGAAATTGGTGTTTGTATAGAGGGTTTGTGAGCCAAATTAGGCATACAGATGTGTTTGTCTGAAAATCTGTTCCTTGTTAGTGGTTTGGCGTGTGTGTGTTTGTGTGGTTCCTCCTCTATCTTCGCTCGCTGAGTGCTACCTGCCCCATCTGCTCTCCGCACCTGAGGGCAGCCACCTGACAGCTTATTATTAAGCAGGTTGCGAGACTCTCAGACATATGCCAGTCTAATGGTCCATCAGCCGGCCTCCTTGTCCACTGTCCAGACAAGAAAATGCCCCGACCCACCGCACGCAACGGCTCTGAGCACTTCACGGAGACCAGATCCCTGCTCTCCAGCAGAGAAGGTGGAAGAGTTTGATGGATTGGCTCTATTAAGAACATATGGCTCTTTAGACAAGAGAGAACCCTCACTGTACGATAGGGACTAATTACGGTATCAAGCCGTCGTCATTTCACCAGCTTTATGAGCCTTTTTTA
Organism: Hydrocynus forskahlii; assembly: GCA_037974365.1. Taxonomy (NCBI): domain Eukaryota; kingdom Metazoa; phylum Chordata; class Actinopteri; order Characiformes; family Alestidae; genus Hydrocynus; species Hydrocynus forskahlii. The sequence goes on along the minus strand of JBBPCX010000088.1, from coordinate 1,566,044 downwards.
GGGCTCAGCTGCCTAATATGAAGTGTAAAGCTGTATTAGAGAGAGTTAATAGGATTATATTTATGCACTTGTGCTGTTTGATCTGTGTTCGGAGTTGTAAATCCATACACAGCGTATTGGATTTTATTAGCGAGATGATGTTTAATTAATTTCCGCAGCTGCAGACCAGAACTCCTGTGTAAAAGTGAGAGAGAGAAAGAGAGAGAGAGAGAGAGAGAGAGACTAACAGGAGGTTTGCTTGTGCAGACTTTTCAAAAAGCAATTGTTTATTGTCCCTCCTTGTAAATGGACCACTTAAACTTAATCCATTACTGTGTGTTACACAGTGTCAGAAACCACACAAGACAGTCGAGCAGAGATTAATTTATGCCTCAAAACGGTTTGAGGCATGTGAGGGATAAATTAAAGCATGCAGTTTGCTAATTATCGAAGCTAATGGGCGAGTGAACTACATCATCCCCATAACTCTAGTGGAAAGCCAAGGAAGCAAACATATCGTATACTGACTACATAACAAGTATACAGAAAAATTGTAGATTTGTTACTGGATATGTAGTAGACATAGTAGACACGTTAAAAACACTCTACACCAAAAGGTAACGCAATATATATATATATATATATCATGGAACCATTATAACAGAGGAGGGGGGGGGGTGTCCCCCCACTTTTCAAAAGCAGCCGTTTCATCCTCCCCTTCACCAAAAGCTAACACTATGCTTTATACATAGCTATATTTGTTTCTGCAGTATGTGATCCCCATAAGCTTATTCCCACGCGTCTGAATGAGCAGACACTGATGCAACGGCTACGGAGTGTGTGAGGCAGAATTAGTGACACTTTAGCTCTCAGAGAATGGTGTGCACAGGTTCAGGCTGTGGGTTGGCCTGAAGGCAACTCCCAGCTTGAGAGCACAGTCCATGAGAGGAGAAGTTTCGTTGCATCAGTCTTCTTCAGTCAAACAAATGAAACTGCTTAAAGAAGAGGATCAGCTGAAATGAGGTCCTAGCGCTGATGGGACATGACGGGCAGCTAAAGTGTAATGTAATTGGTCTAATTTAAAAATTTTCTGTGTGGAGCAAACCGTAATGGACCATGCTCCAATTATCCTTAATCCCTTGGAATTAAACAGGCTATTTTGTTACAGTGTATTTTAAGACTGACATTTGTAAATTTGTAAACGGTAGCCTCATTAAAAATGTGGCTTGGGCTGCTGTACTGCAAACCCTGTTAAACCCCCTTTAAACTTTTAGATCCTTTGGAAGGCTGTACTGATCTATTTGCCTCCCGACAGGCAGGAACATTAAAGGCGTATTCTCACATCTTACACTTCAAAAGCTCTGCAGGTGCAACACTCCTTATTACTTCATTAGAAATGGGGCTAAACCAGTATAGGTTGAACTTGTGGTCTTCTGTAAATGTGTTTAGGATTGTGATATCACAACCAGGGAGTTCAAAATAGGCTATTTTTGCAGATTTGTTTACATATATGTACTGTATGGACTGGTTGTTGAATGGTGTGTAGGATATCAAACTTTTTTTTGGTTTTATTTTCAAAAAAAGAAGAAATATTCATGTTTATAAGCTCTTTCATTTATAAGTCTTACATGTATTCTCTGCTTCTTATAAGCCACTTCGGAGGAATTTCAGAGCAGACAGATAGTAATATTTTATTTTATTGAACACTTTCATATTTTTTTGCTGCGTTTCATATTTTTTGCTAATGTGAAGCAGCAAATAACCTAATACGAGGTACAAAACTTTTCTTATATATAAATAAAACAATAGATATTGCAAGTGTTGCGTTTTTCCCAGGTGTTCTTGATCACCCTGGGGGAGAGACTGCTGAGCTAGGTCAAATTCTTCAGGGCCGTGACTCACCAAGGTTCTTCTAAAACTGTGTTTACTTTTAATCAAGACAGTAAAAAACTGATAATCTGACGTTTTTTTGTTTCCACAATCTGCTACTGACCCTTTATACAAGAAATTAAGATGAACCTTATGCAAAATTATGGTCGCCCTCATAATCCTTCAGTTTTATGTAACAAAATGTGTCACAAGACACCTTAAACATGTCCACTGAGTGTTTTTCCCACGTGACTAAGGCCAGTCCTGTCACATCTATGGAGAAAAGTTTAGCTTTGGTGTTGATATCTATAAGACTGCTAGTGATGCTTTCTTGTACTTAAATGACTTTTAAATAAGAAATATCCATGGAGCGTAACATAAACACTAAATGTACGACTGTACTCAACACAGCATGGTGAAATGATTTGAGTAAACTCCAGCTGTTCTGGTTTTATACACCCAGCTGGGCCAAATACACTCTTACACAACTCTCATGGTTGTGGCTTCTCACTGATGTTATGTAGTTGTTTTTGTCAGGAGCTAAAGAGAATTTTGACATCTAAGGCAGAATGTTTTTGGGGATTTATAGCCTCATAGGAAGGCTATTTTTAGATAGATTCAATTGAAAGTCTAAGATGCTTAGAAAAGCTTTTAACTCTTGGAAAAGCATGCTTTAATTTTATGAGTTATACACAGCTTACAATGACTGCCATTATAAAGACTATGAATGATTTAAATGTGCTTATTCAAATCTTAAAATCATTAAAAAGCTGCTTTAACACAAATTAAAAGTGACAAAAAACAATGACCTGTTGCTTGCCAAATAGTGAACCCACATTAATGTATAATGTTCAAGATCATGCTGGTTACTGATCTTACTTTGTCTTCTCCATCAGTCAGCTTCATCACTTATTCATAATTATCAGCAATGTTTATGTATGTGTTAGAACTACTTTTTATTTATCAATTTCAAGGTGTTTATGATCTAATAAATAACCAGTAGTTAAAGATTTCAGACCATTCATAGACCTTTTATAACCTGTTGTAATTCATAAAAACCCTGTAATTAAAACCTCTGTAATTCGTTACGTATCTAAATTTGTAACCAATTGTGTTTATGGTAATTCTATTTTAAAAATACAGCAAAAGATCAATACCAATGGGTTAAGGCCCTCACTCTGGCCTTCTGTGTCCTTGCCTGGATCTCTTGCTGTGTTTACAGTACATCTCTCAGAGAGCTTTCAGAGAGCCCTGAATATCCCAGACTGAATTTATTTACTTAATTTAATGTTAATTATTGATGACTGATTGAGACGGGCTTTTAAATATCCCCCAGGAGGCCGGCCCGCATGCTGCAGTGTGGGCTAAAGCTATTTAGAGAGCATCTGGGTCCAGATAGGCGGCCCGGGCGAAAAAATGTAAATGCTTGCAAAATTCGCCCCATGAGCAGAGAGGACTATGATAACTATGGAAATAAGTGAGGATAAACCGGGGTCGGCAAGATTCAATACATCAGTGCCCTCATCACATACACAGACAGAGTGAGAGAGAGAGAGAGAGAGAGAGAGAGACAGACAGACAGACAGACAGACAGACAGACAGAGTGAGAGAGTGTGCAAGAGAGAGAAGGAGAGAGAGTGAGTGTGAGAGAGAGAAGGAAAGAGAGAGACAGAGAGAGAGGGAGTGTGAGAAGGAAAGAGAGAGAGAGACAGAGGGAGTGTGAGAAGGAAAGAGAGAGACACAGAGAGAGGGAGTGAGAGAGAGAGGGAGGGAGAGAATGAAAGTTGGGGGGACTCAGAAGAAGAGATGGGGAAAGAAAGAAAGGAATAAGAGAAGAAGTAAAAAAGTGAAGCAGAGTGAAGACAGTAGGAGAAGAGAGTGAAAGGAACGAATAAGAAAAAGTGAAAGAGTAATAATAAACGAAGAAGACAGAAAAGGGAAAGGGACAGTGAAAGACAGGAATCGAGAGTCAAAAGAAGATATGGGGAAAAAGAAAGAAAGGAGTAAGAGATTAGAAGTGAGAAAGTGAAGCAGAGGAAAGAAAAAAGAGTGAAAGAAGCAAAGAAAAAGTAAAAGAGAAAAAAGATAAACAAAGAAGACAGAAATGAAAGAAGAGAGAAAGAGCAAGAAAGGCAGAAGAGAGAAAGAGAGAGAGAGAAAAAGAAAGAGTGCGAGTGAGAGAGAATCCTCTGTCTACATCAGTTGCAGACAATAAGAAAATGCAGCCAGTCTTAATGTTTACTGTATGGTTTAGGTGTGTGTGCCTGTAGATGATTAGCATGTGGAACTGCCATAATTAAGAGTCTGTGGAACGTCTCAGAATTCTAATTCGGCCCTCGCTACGCAGGTGTTCATTGGGTATTCATAGAATGCCCAGAGAGAAAGAGAGAGAGAGAAAGAGAGAAAGAGACAGACAGAAAGAGAGAGAGAGAGAGAGAGAGAGAGAGAGAGAGAAAGAGAAAGAGAGAGACAGACAGAGAGAGAGATAGAGAGACAGACAGACAGAGACAGAGCGAGAGAGAGACAGAGACAGACAGAGAGAGAGAGAGAGAGAGAGAGAGACAGACAGAGAGAGAGAGAGAAAGAGCAAAGGGGGAGCTGAGGGATGCGGTGGTTTTTAACTTGTAAGCAGTTATTGTAAGTCATTAGAGATTTTAGATTAAGAGTGGGATAATGGACTTAAGATGACCTTTGTGAAGTGTCACTCATACGAACCGAGCTGACGGATACTCGCCATCTAGAAATAAAACTGCCCAGTTTCAGTTCACGCCAGGTTTGTCACACCAAAAAGAAAACATATCTAGTTTAATTGAGTAGTAAAACTTCTAGCAGCAACTGCATAATATGATAAAATCATTGACTTAAGATTAAACAAATTAAATATGTTAAACATGTCAAATGTATATTTCTTTCAGCGTGTGAGTAATGAAATCATTGACAGATGATTAAAATAAGTAAATCTGTTAAGCATGCATGGTGTAGATCTATTGTAATGGATATATATGAGTCTAATATGACTCATTTCATTAACATACACTGAAAGTTGAAATATTGATCTATGTAGTTAACTGATATCTTACATAATAATGCGGCTGTATCTATGTAAACATTCTTTAAGAAGTTCAAGAGGAGAAAACTGGACTGGACATCTTTCTAATAAATTATAGTAAACATATACATGGAGTTGCCATTTTTAGAAACTCTTGGCCTATATAAGTGTACTGTTACAGATGGCGACCTGTCAGTTGCTGCACAGTTTATTATCCCCCCACTTCTAAAATATAGGGGAAAAAGACCATCATTGGACCACCACTGAGCAAGTATTATTTGAGTGGTGGACCATTCTCGGCACAGCAGTGAGACTGACATGGTGGGGGTCCATGATATAGTATGTGGCGCTGGTATGAACGTATCAAGCACAGCAGGGCTAAATGTCAGGTGTTTCTGATAAAAGAAGCAGTGAGGGTAGGTACAAATTAGGAAAGCTTATTATTAATCCTTAGAACGTGAGCAGCATGGATCTGTGCTGGAAGTGCAACAAATGGTAAATTGTTGTCGTACAGCAAAACACCTCTATATATAGGAGTTCTCCCTGTTTGTGTTGATGCTCGAGGTGTCAGGCGTCATGCTGTGCTTGGTGTTCCTGTGTCATGTAGAACCAAAGTTATTGTAATTTAAAAAACATGTAATAATAATAATAACCGCTACTGGGGTTTTAAAAATGGAGTCGCATGCAAATGTACATAAAGTACAAAAATGAATACATTTCTTTCATTTTAGAAACAAATTAAAAAACACAAGATCTTTGAACCCTAGAGAACTTTCACTCGCAGAGGGAGGGGGGTCCCGGAGAGCGGCAAATGTGTAGGACAGCAAACACCATTTTAGACTGTTTTACACCATTTTTATTTGTTGAAATCAGATTTTAGTTATACAGTCTGAGTTCTATGGGTTATGGAAGTAACACTGTTTAATGTATTCTCAAAAGTAGAAGTGTAGAGGTTTTGGAGGTTCTTGTACTTTATTGTAGAATAGTTACGCAAAACAGCCCACGGCATCAAGTACGTGGGTAGTCAGTTGAATGTGCGGCATCTACGGATTAAGCCATGCACCGTGACTCCAGATTCTTGCTAATTAGATTTCTTCCTTTGTTAAGAAGGAGAGTTCATTAGTGAAATCAAGTGGCAGCTTTGAGATCTGGAACAAATACCTGTAAGACTCAGCTTTCGCTCAGTGTCGGGGTTATTTATGGTGTATTTATCCAAAGTGTGCAGAATGTATAGCTTAACGGGGGAGATGTGGCAGTGCATTCAACATGCATTACTTTTACAGCTTATTTGTGTTTTGTCTGGGTCTGTTTCCAAAATAAAGTGTTCTTTCCTTAATTGCATCCGAAAATATCAGATATAGAACGGCACAGTATGTGCTTTAGACCGGAATAAATTACAAATATGTTCTCCCCAGTAGTTGGCTGAGTTGTTTTCGCTTCTTGTGCTCTCTTGCTAAGACTCTATATGAACTGCACTCTGAACTTCCAAGCCAAAGTGATGGTATTGACCTTCTTGTTTAGCCAAAGGCAAAGGCCGATTCATAATGCCCTAATTTTTGTGCACAGCGGCTCATGGGGCGTTTGTATCATTGAACCTAGCACAGGCTGACGGAGAGGTTCAGAGCATGCTAGGAGATTATATAAGGTGCAGAGCCTGCTATGTATCTTTAAAGGGCTCGTTTTTCTTTTCCCTGAGGTTTCCAGACCAAAAACGGTCATTTATTTTTATACGACCATTTTTAACCTCGAATGGTCCCTTAGAATTTATCAGGCTGTTTAGAATTTACCTTTACTGTCCCTGATGTATGTAAATGGTCTCTGTTAAGATCGGATGCCCAATGCTGCACTCCATTCAAAAAGAAGCCCACTTATAACATCTGTAAGAGAGAGATCAATATATTCACTTATGTTCTAAGGCAAATTAGCACATTCAGTTTGTGATTCTTATATTTGAATGATCCTTTCTCGAAATACCATATTAATGTGATTCTGCTGACTAATGATCAGGGTTGTGAAGCCAGGCCTGAGCCGCCAGGGCACAGTGA
>JBBPCX010000088.1:1532904-1534777 GCA_037974365.1 Hydrocynus forskahlii | reverse complement strand
AGAGAGAGAGAGAGAGAGAGAGAGAGAGAGAGAGAGAGAGAGAGAGAGAGATTAGCCTGCATGTGTTTAGGAGAAATGCCAGAATTTGTGACTATTTCAGCAAAATATACTCACTTGTCATACCTTTTGGAAAAAGGAATGCAACTGTATCCTGAGCCAGTTGTACATCATTTATTTCTATTTCTATTTGACATTTCTTTTATTACTAACATTCCTTTTGTTGCTTTAGGGAAAAGATAATAGCAATAAAAAATCCTTTTGAATGCCTCCCAAATTAGAGAGAGAGAGAGAGAGAGAGAGAGATGGAAAGAAAGTGTGATATAACTCTTAGGTAGAATAGTAGATTTGAGTTTTGTGTATTACAGAATTGAGCCTGCTACAACCACCACCATACTGTTCACACTTCTGATAAAACCTCACTCTTTATTGAATATTGTCAACTGTGAATAGCTGATATTAGCCATTGGGTAGCATTGCATACAAGTTTAATTTTTATACTCTATGTATTTATTAGCATTTAACCCAGGACCGCCAAAAGTGTGGCCTGTAAATTTAATCCTAGTTGTACTGTTGATGAGTAGGAGACATAAGTGAGGGAGGAAGGCTGTTTTTTTTTAGATGAGCTACAGCTAAAGCTAACACTATATGGTTAAGGGGTTTTGTTATCTTATACATAGGCTCTCAATTAATTATATGCTAGTTTTTTAAGATATTACTGGAAGCCATTATTATTTAGTTTTAATCATGTAGGTAATCTTATCATACACAACCACACTCAAGTGACAAGGTGCCTTTATTGTTACTGTACAGTGAGATTAGAGCAAACCAACAGATGCCAGAAAAAGTAAAATAAGATATACAAGTATAACAATAAACAATAGAACTGTAGTGCTAAAGGATTTATATAAAGTTATGTAAAATGTATACTGGAAATGTAGTTGCCTGCTTCAACAGAAGTGTCAATCAGAGTCCATTCACTTTTAGCAACATTAACATTCACTTATAGCAACATTAACATTAATTATTAACTGATCTGTTCTTTCAAATTAGTCTCATTAATAAAGACACAAAGGTGCAGATACAAAGTTGATCCTTTGCTCTTGGAAAAGTGTGTGTGTGTGTGGGTGTGCAATATTTTATATATGCAAAACCAGCTTTTCTATTACAGTCACATCAGCTGATTTAGCAATTGGAGCCACACACCCACACACACACACATGCACGCACACACACACACACACACACACACACACACACACACACACACACACACAGACTCCCACACATATGTGTGGGTTATTCTTTGCTTCTGTGGGTGTTGATTAGAAAACAGACGTTCAGTGTGAAACATGATCCTCACCCTGTCTCGCACTGTCGTTAATTTCTCTCCCTCCTCCATCTCTCCATCTCCCACATCATAAATCTGTCGTTTATTAAGTAGTTAAGTGAGTGAATCGGCCCGGCAGCAGTGACATCAGCGCCATTACTGCTGATTCATATGACAGTCCTGAGAGAAATGGGTTCAGAGGTGGAGAGGAGGTGTGTGTGTTTATTAAGCAAGGCTAGCAGGGATTCACCTTCTTGAATTAACTGAGTTTAGTATTTTAACTGAGTTTAGTATTTTAACTGTTTTATGAAGAAATGAAGAGAACAGAGATTAAACAGGGTGGAATCTTTCAAAATAATTAAGTTTCAGTTAAATTTAAACAGAAATTATTCTGTAGTGGCTGCAGTTTCCTACTCATTCACATAGGAGGGAATTTTACAAGGAATAGTTTGGGAAAACTGCAGCCACTACAGAATAATCATAGTCAGTTAAACAGAGCACGTTTTGTATCAGAAATGTCCTTCTTTAGGCTGCACTCACATCTTA
>JBBPCX010000088.1:1525404-1527904 GCA_037974365.1 Hydrocynus forskahlii | reverse complement strand
TTAGTGTGTGACTACACTCTAATTTTGATTTAACCTAACCATGATTTAAAGCTTTATCCATGGAAGTGGGAAGTGCAGGACATTTCATGACTGTTTAGCTGTGACTGCTAAAAATAATAAAAGAACATAGAGTAGTGTGAGCATGTTTAAGGATGTAAGGATGACGTTCACAGTCTTATTACAAAGTTAACATATATATGAATTGCTCTATATAAATCTCTTAAATTTCATACTAAATTTTAATTACAAATCACCACCTGAATAACTTCCCTCACCAGCCGTTGCCTGCTTTGTTTACATGCCACTAAACGCAAGCAAATGTAATTGTCCAGAGTAAAAGTGTATATAGATTTGTTGGCTAGTTCTGAATCTAAAGTGGTCTAATATTGTTCTTAAGGTTCAACTTGTGTAATAATGTCTAGCATTTTGAATGCATTTATTTTTTTGTTGCTGCTCAGCTTAATTGCATGAGGTTTGTCCACAACAAGAAAGATAACAGGAGGTTTATCAATGGTAAAGTGCGTCAGGCAGGTGTATTTTTATTTTGTCTCTCACCACATTAGTATACATTGTGGCACATTCTGTTTGATGTAGGCTAATATAAATAAAAAAGGCTTATCATTTATTGTGAAGCTGATGTATGCAGCTTACAATTTCACTCACTCTCTACGTAAACATCCTCCTGTGACCTTAACAACTTAACAACCAAAAACACTTGTCTGTGTCCTTGGTTTTGTCTGAAGAGTATGTCCTCCTACATTAATATGCTTCAATAAAAAAAACTGCCGTAGATGTGTTTTGGGGTTATAAGATCTTATTTTGTCCCATTAAGAATGCACACGCTGTTGTTTTCACTCATCCTACTGTACAGAGTCACAGCTGGTGGTCAGGCGTTCATATGCAGCCTGGCTTTTCTTTTCATTATGTTTTCTTCATTTCCTGCCTTTCCACTTGAGGCTGGAGTGTATAAGCAGTGAGTACAGTGAATATAAAAATCCTGGTTTTAACATTTGCTGGTGTTTTCTGTTTTAAGTGAACGTGGAGTTTTACTTGAACGGGCAGATGGCAATGGGTTTTCTGTGTGTGTGTGTGTGTGTGTGTGTGTATGGGGTGGGGGAAGACAAGTGTACGCCATCTGGTCTGATGGAGGAGAGAAAGAGGAAGGCACAGGTAATCTCAACCATGATTAGTAACAAAGCGTTAATTAATGTCAGAGGAACCAGACCAGGTAATGACATTAGTGTGAATTAGCTCTGATTACAAATGCCTACATGCAAGAATGTGAACACACACACACAAACACACTGAAGTAGTCGCAGTGCTGCACAGCTTGTGGTATGGCTGGTACATACATACACACATGGCATCTAAACAAACAGATACACAATTGTTTAAGCTGATTGCAGTTATTGTCCTCATTTGTTAACCTTCACATATATTTATATCAACAAACAGATGTACATGTAAATAAAAAAAGTCTGAATTGTTCCATAATCTGAATGATGCTATGGTATTGTTAGAGGGTATCTTAGGCCATGTCCACACGTACACAGGTATTTCTGAAAACAGAGATTTTCCATTTTCGTCTCAAAAAATGCTGACAAAAGCATACCAAGGCAGCAGGTGGCGGTATAACCAAAAACCGTACAGCATTGATGACCAATCAGAAGCCTTGGATGCGAGACGTCATTACCAGAGACATTGGGCAGTGTTGCCTTGTGGAAAATGCTTCCTTGAAGCTTATACCATTAATAAAACTAATGATGAGAAATAGGCAAATAATATGCATAATATATTTTATTTAAATGAGAAGAGCCTACGTAGAGAGATCTTTAGAGGTGCTTAGAGCCAGTTTATACAGTCAGGTTCTACACAGAAATGCTACTGTTAAGGAGGGCACAGGCTAATTCAAATCGTGCCATGCTCACAGCTTGTGGTGATTTTAGGACAGTGCGGATGTTTCCTAGCTTCAGATAACATTCTGCAAAATGCAGAAAAGGGCATTTTAGAGTCAGAAAACTTTACTGATTCTAGAGGAAAATGCTTATGTCGGGACATACATTCATATTAAAAGAGCTTTTAAGATATTAACCACCGTAAACCAGTGCCCCGAAAATAAGATACCACAGATAAACCAGCTTCCCTAACGCTAGGGAGCTCAGAATCCCAAGACTGTGCAGAAGGGCACGGTAGCGTGTTTCGACAAAACACCGGACTGGGTTAAAGTCACGTGGTGCAATTAATCAGCATTATTTTTTTAACACTTTTTTAAATTAATCTATCAAAATTAACACGTTAATTCTACATCCATAGTATAAACATGCCAAAACTTCTAACAAGGTTGAGAGCAGTAGTACTTTGTAAACGTCGGGCATTGTAGGTGAAAACCTAATGTAAACACGGCGCATACTGTGACATCATGAGCGGCGCACAGTATGACACGAAACAGTCCGTTTTTCAAAATCTTGGTTTTTCTTGTCCACACGTAAATTTCTAAATC
>JBBPCX010000088.1:1507904-1522904 GCA_037974365.1 Hydrocynus forskahlii | reverse complement strand
CAAAACTTTAACCTCTTAAACTGCAAACTTACTCCTGAGTTATTTACAAGAGCTGGATGAATTTCCTCTGATTTTATATCCTGGCAGCAATTATTAGTGTTATTGTGTCAGCACAGTGTTGTTCTTCTTAAGTTCATTATTTATTTATTTATTTATTTTTAATCCACCTAGAGCCACTTCTCTTCTTAGAGCTTTCAAAATATGAGCATGGCTCCAAAGTTGATATCAAGTATTGACCATGTCAAAAAGTCTCATCCATATCGAATTGGAGAGATAGGAGTTGTCGAGCATCGTTTTAAATCAATGTGGAGAGAAAGCCGCCCATAAAACCGATGTTTGGGTGTCTCCAAAGGCTGGTTTTATAGCATCCATGCAATCCCACTTCTTGTAGACACCTATTTTCTAGTATTTGATGCACAAGGATGGTATGGGCCAACACAACTGTCACCCAAATGTCCGGGCTCCCATGGACACCTGTTTTTTTTTAATTGATTTTCTCAGTGTAAATGAGAGCAGGTACTCTAGAGAACACACTTCTGCAGATTTTCATTTACTGAAGAAAATAAAGTGATTGCGCATCTTAAGAACTTGGCTGGTATCTGTGGCATCTCTGGTGGTTTCTAGGGTGTTGCACGAGGTTGCCAGGATGTTGCTTAGTTTCATGCTATGGAGTGAAACTAGTTGATAGGTTGCTGGTGGTTGTGTTATTCTGATACGTGCTGCACAAATGTTTTCTCACTATTTATTCCTAAATAAATAATATGTTAAAAATGCTGCTATGCGGAAACCATATATCCATTTATAAAGCCATTTACAAGCACACTATTCCTGATCAGATGGAAGTGGAACGGTAATCAGATGAAACATAATTGATATATATCAAAAACTGTGGGGGGCGAGTTAGTGGCCAAAAAAAATGCAAAACAGCGATGAAGAAGAATCACAATTAGAACAGTGTTGCAGTTCTGTATGAGTAGTAATACATGTATCATATATGGATGTGTAGCATGTGTATACTTTTTATTTGCCTGTGCAAAAGTTATGACACATATATTTTATTTATTTCTTTTCATACTCAAATAGAATGTGTGCATTAACATTTGCTGAAAAATAGCATATGGAAACATAACTTGGTCAGCAAAACATGCCATCTGACTGATAGTGTTCAATCTGTACAGCAGTTTAATCCGGCTTACAAGTTGCGGCGTGTGTGGATATGTTAAGCTGTTTTCAGGTTGTTAGGTATGTGTTGTGTTGTAACATGTGGGGGTGTGTATGTGTGTGTATGTGTTGATTATTCTGTGTGTTGTAAAGTATATTTATGTGTTGATATATGTTTGATGTGTGTTTGAAGGGGGTTCGTGTGTGTGTGTGTGAGCAGCTCCACAGTAAGGCAGGTTTAAATGGATTACAGCAGTGTATCATTGTGATTACACACACTCTGCTTGGATTGCACTTAGATGAATCGCATTTCATGCCTGCAACGACAGCTCTCGCTCTCTCTCTCTCTCTCTCTCTCTCTCTCTCTCTGATTCTTCCCGGAGTTGTCAGTGTGTTTTTCCGTGTGTGTTTCATGGTTCAATTCGGCTCATGTTTTGCGTCTGAATATGCTTCATTCTGGCTGGCTGAAGCATCAGTGTGGATGTCAATGCCGAAGAAATGTCGCGTTTTTATTCTCATTGAGAAAAAAAAGCTTACCTCTGTGTGAAATACAGGAAAAATTACAGTGTTTCCTGGAATTAATATCAGCTGAGCCCTTTTTCCCCTTCCTGATGAATTTTGCATCTTTGCCAGCTTCTCTGTGTGGGTTGCCCAGCAGTGATTTGGTTATCTGAAACGGTCAGCAGAAATCCTGAGCCAGTGAAAAATGCCTCATCTCTCTCATACCCGTCTGCCTGATTCTTGTGGGTCCTTAATTCATTTTATTGGGATTCGACTGGAGTAGTCTGGTAAAATTCAAACTTCTCTAGTTTCCCTCTCACCCTTAACCCCCATGTTATGTTCAGGTTTACCCCTTTATGCTTGGGGTTGTTTTGATCCCAGCAGTTAAAATTTCCTCCTAACTACCTAAATAGTGCTTTAAATAAAACACACATGTAATAGAGCTCCCACAGCAGGAAATATCAAAGTTCTGGTGAAAAATATATTTCCCTTTCCCACGTCATGTGATCTATCAGTGGTTCTCTCACTCCGACAGGTGTGATTATGTTCAATAAAGCAGAGGCGAGTTACTGACAGAGGTGGACAAAGTACTCAGATTAATTACTTAAGTGAAAGTACAGATACCACTGGTCAAATTTTACTCCAATACAAGTGAAAGTCCTACAGCCAAATTTTTGCTTACGTTAAAGTACTGAAGTACTTGCTTTTTAAAATACTTAAGTAGTAAAAGTATTTTCTTTCTCCACATTGTTGCATTATTGGCACAACACACACAATGCCTCTGACTAGCTTGTAGAACCTCTAGAATAAGGAATTGGTAAAATGTTACAGAAGAAAACATTTGTTTATTTTTAATTGTAATTCTGCACACCCCCATGAAACATCATGGTAGGTGTTCTGACACAGTGTACCATGTACATGTATGTAATGTACATCGTAATCAAGTTGAGAGTGAAACTGCTGTAAACGCAAATTAGCACGCAAAAAAAGAACATGAAAGAAGAAGGGAGTGAAGTATAGCCTTGCATGAGGACGTATACCCGTACCCACCCACCCACACACACACACGGACTAAAGAGGCGTTACATGTCCTGTCTGTATTCTACACCAGTGCGTGTGTTTTGAGTTATGGAGGCTGGGCTTCTTAGCCTAGAGGAGTGAGTGTGCATGACAGAGTGTGTGAGAGTGTGCACACGAGAGAGTGTGAGTGAGACAGCGCATGAGAGTGTGTGCATGAGACTGTGTGCATGAGAGAGTGTGAGTGAGTGTGTGCATGAGTGTGTGCCTGAAAGTGTGTGTGTGTGAGAGAGCGCGTGAGGCTGTGCACGTGAGAGAGTGTGTGTGAGAGAGTGACAGAGAGACAGAGCATGTTATGGGATTTTACTCAACCCTACAGTGCTGTCTACCAGGTATGGCCTGTGTGTGTGCGTGTCTATTTACGTATATGTATGTTGGCATGGAAAAAAAAGAACATCCGGAAAATAGAAACATTTTATCAAGATATGGCCATGGGTGCAAAAATGGCGTTGCAGAAATGCAATACCGGCATTGAACTTATTTTTATGGTTACAGAGTACCTCAGACGCGATGTAACTGATACACGGTTATCCCCTCCAAGCTGATCAAGAAACAGCTGGGTTCTGGACTTTCTCAGCAACAGACCGCAGCACATGAGGATCGGCAAAAACATCTCCACCATAATGACCCTCAACACTGGCACGCCACAGAGAAGCGTTCTGAGCTCAATGCTGTACTCCTTGTTCACACACGACTGTTTGTCCAGACACAGCTCCAACACTATCACCAAGTTTGCTGATGATACAAGCATTGTGGGCCTGATCAGCAACAATGACGAGATGGCCTACAGAGAGTAGGTGAGACTCCTGGCAGAGTGGTGTCAGGAGAACAGTCTCTCTCTCAACGTCAGCAAAACTAAGGAGATGGTATTGGATTTTAGGAGACAAGATGCGGCTCATCCCCTCATCTACATCAAAGGAGGTGCTGTGGAGAAGGTCAGCAGCTTCAATCTCCTTGGGGTTACCCTCAGTGCCAACCTCAAGTCCTCAGAACACACAGCAGCGGTCACCAAAAAAGCCCACCAACGACTTCACTTCCTCAGACGCCTAAAGAAGGCTGGGGTGTCCACCTTTGTCCTCTCTAGTTTCTACAGGTGTGCTATGGAGTCCACCCTCTGCAGAGCCTTCTTGGCACGGCAGCTGCACTGCTCAGGACAAGAAGGCTCTGCAGAGGGTGGTGAAAACTCCCAGAGGATTACAGGCACACCACTCCCTGCCATAACGGACATTTACAACATGCGCTGTCTCAGAAAAACTAAGTGCATCATGAAGGATCCCTGCCACCCTGCACTGCCACTTTTTATTTTTCTGCTATCCGGCAAGAGACTCAGGATGAGTCAGAAACAGTTTTTATCCCAGTGCCATCAGTCTATTCAATACACAGTAACTGTGGTTCTCTCTCTGTGCAATAAATCTGTTCTTCATGTAAAGTGCGGATATTTCTTATATGTTTTATGAAACAACTGAAACACCCTTGACTCCAAAGAACACCGATGTGTACAAAGTCTGTACAGTTCACTGAAAACATGTTGATTTTGTGTTAAAACCCAATTTGTTCCCAATTGTTTAGGAAATTTAATTTCAACCAAAGGAAACAATGATGTCAGTTCTTCATTTAGAGACATTAAACACTGAAATGGGGTCAAATGGACCCCAAACATAAAAGGAGGGTTAAATGTACTGAATCAACCAAGACATCTTTGACGCCAATGTACCCCGTAAGTGTTAGAAGCCTATACCCCATGACGCCGACCGAATCATCACACCCGCATGTCAAACCGTGTGGAGCAGGTCGGTAATCTCTAAATGCTTATGTGGTTTCTGACAATGTGACTCACTGTTATCTATAAATGTGGATAAAAACAATAACAGCAGCCATGTACTACATACAGATATAGATATACATATACATATACACATAGTTATAGTGGATTTTGAAGGTATCAAAGTCACAGCAAAAAGGTCATTTTTATGATTGTGTACAAAATTTTTGTAGTCTATCCCATAATCCTCCAGTGTGCGTTGTGTAGTGGGAGAATCCAGGGTAGGACACTTATTTTTGCCAGACCCTTTGCTCCAAACTCATGCATCACTGTCCCTTTCCTAACAAAGAGAGGAAAATCGCAGAAAATAAAGCTCTGGAGTAAGCTATAGAAGCACAAACCCTAGAGGACCAGAGATTGCAGACCTTCTGAAAATCCTGCTACTTTCGCTCTCTCTCTGTTTCTCTCTCTCTTCTTTCTTCCTTTCTCAGCAGTATTTGTTCTCTGTTTGGTGATTATTTTGCATTTTTTTGTGGGGGCGTGGGTGGGCTGTTAGGGGATGGGGATTCAGCTTTCCTATGCAATAACTCCTCAGTGAGTTTCTTAAAAATAGCGATGGGATGTTGTTAACTTGTTTATTATGATATCAGGGACCACCAATTATTGCAGTATTATGGCTTTTTTTTTTTTTCAATATACTGAAAATGTAGAAGTGGCCCCATGGTGGCGCAGTGGGTAGCACTGTTGCCTCACACCTCCAGGGTTGGGAGTTTTAATCCGGGTCCTGGTATTGTGTGTGTGTGTGTGGAGTTTGCATGTTCTCCTTGTGGTGGTGTGGGTTTCCTCCGGGGTCTCCGGTTTCTCCCACTGTCCAAAGACATGCACGTCAGGTGCCCATTGACCCCAGGATAGGCTCTAGGTACCCATGACCCTAGTAAGGAGTGAGCAGTTCAAGAAAATGAATGAATGTAGTGTAATTGTGCCACATGTATTGTAGTCTGTTTGTTCTGTTTGTTTTAATAGAACTATATTTTTAAAGCCAAACAACCTGTTTACAATTTGAATATATATGAATTTGTCCTGGTCACAATTCATAATTAAGGCTGTGGCTCTGTAAATGTGAGGCACTGGTACATACTTTGTAGAGAAACTGTACCAGTAAATCTGTTTACATTTTCCTTCTTTAAGAAGCTGGTGCAATAATATAAAGCCAGTTTTATTATTTTGGATTTGTGTGGCTGTTTGACTGTCATTACTTAACATTATTACTTGCTGACCTTTAATATGATCGTTTCACCACTGCCTCTGGACAGCATTAGGGTTACTGCTGCTTGAGTGTGACTTCTCTGTATCGTAATGTCACATAATGTGACCTGAAAAATTAAAATCCGCACTTTCTGGAGGATTTATTTGCTTGTTTCATCGAGCACGTGAAATAATTAAACTGGTTTTGTGTAGGTCGCAGCGTAGGAAGCAGCACAGTTTACAAACACTTTTCACTTTTTTGCTCTTTAGCTTTCCATTTTTACGCCTTAATGCTTTGTTTTAGTTGAGACAAACGCCTGCAGGCATATTTATTAGCTGTATGCATGAACAAACAACAGTAAAATGTCACGAAAAGCCTGGAAAGTTTTGTTTTGTAAAATGAAAGAGAATGTGTTGGAACTCACCTATGCTCTAAATGTTGCAGGCGATATGTTTTATGACATTTAATTGCATGATATTAGTGTTCTGATGTGTTACAATATGCTACAGAATGCTTTTCTGAGCAGATGGATATGATCAGTACTTAAAGCATACTTTATTACAAAGAGCATAATTACTTCTTGCTTAATTAGATCTACTGCAGATAAGACGTAGTGTTCAGAATGTAAAATGTAAGTGTAAGCAGTTTTTGATAGTATCTTATCAAACCTCAGAAAAAGCAAAATATAACACATTGTCTACAGAGAAAATTCAATGTTTTCTCAATATGTCTCAAAATGTTCTCAGAATTGTCTCAATATGAAGGCCAGCCTCTAATTACTATATTGTCACCATTATTTTAGAAATGATAATTAGTTGCAGCCCCACTAACGTTTTTGAACGGCAGTCAAAGCTGCTTCTGATTTACTCAAAGGGACATACACTACAGAATGTTTGCATAATGCTTGTTAGTTGGTTAATCAGAAGTCAGTTTGTTAATTGATGCATTCCTACTAACTTGCCAGTAATACCTACACTGGCTCTCATTTTCCTCTCTCATTCTTTTTGTGGATGATCATTACTTTTCAAGACAAGCGTTTAAGGTGAGCTTATGGCAAAATCACGCACACATGTACAGAGAGGGTATTAATCTCACTCTAAGTGCAGCAGAACAGACAGTTGAATCTCTAGAGGGGTCATTAAGCTGGGTAGACATAGAGCAATTTGAACAGACTGACCCTTATGTCACCCTCACAAACACGCACACACACACATACACACGCACGAGGGTCACCATACAGCTTCATGCTTGACCTTTGTGGTTTACCACACTCTCTTCTCTCCAGTACGGTGACCTCTGAGCACAAGCCATCTGCTGAGAAGGGGTCATTATTTTGGGGTCAAATTCTGCCACAGCCAATCATGCGTCTGATCAATAACTAATGGGCCAGTATGAAAGTGGTAGAGAGCCGTTTATGTGTGATGAATTCTTCATACACTTCTAGAATCAGTTCTTATATTTAATAAGTGTGATGGTGAGACAAATACAGTATCCAGAGAGCTACAGTATCCAGAGAGCTTTATTTCTCTGTACTGCTGATTGGCTGCTACCCTGTGACGGAGCTGCAGTCCAGAATTTCCCCCGGGGAGCGTCTTGAGTGTTCTTGTGTTTTTCGTTTTGTTCTTCTTAAAGCCCTGTTTTTTTATTACTGCAAATTAAATTAAATTATTACTGTATTTACCTGCTTATACCAAAGAAAACGACAGTGCATACCAAAGAAAACCAAAGAAAAAAAAAATGTGTGTGTGTGTGTGTGTGTGTGTGTGTGTCTGTGTGTGAATTGCAGTGATCATCTCTATTTATCTCTCTGTATGTTTCTCTGTCCCTGCTGTGTAAATATGAATTTAAGTGTGTGCTGTGATCTCAAAGCTGCTGTAATTTGAGAACTCACTTTCTCTCACTCTCCCACTTGGACTCACGCCTCTGTTTCTCTTCTCTAAGGCAGTTCATCAGTTCATTTATTCCACCGCCCCTCTGTGCCTCCACTCATATCCATACTGGAGTCCATACTCTGCATCATTTCAAAGGGTGAGAGAAGACAAATCAGCTGACTAACACTTCTCTCTCTCTCTAACTCTCACTCTGTTTCTCTCTCTCTCTCTTTCTCTCTCTCTCTCTCTCTCTATCTCTATCTCTGTTTCTCTCTCTCTCTCAATTTGCTATAATTCAATAAGCTTTATTGGCATGACCATATTTACTGGCAAAGCACAACATGTCAACGTAAAGTTCCGTTGACTTATCCACAGCCCTCTAGCAACTGCACTATTTCATAATTTCTGTTGCCAGATTGGGCAAGCTTTCAAAAATCCCATTCAGTCTAATGAATTTATGTTGGGAGTTTGTACAAAATGTTGAGTTTTCAATTTAAAGTGCTACTCTATGTGATTTAGTTGCCTGTCCAGACTAGACAGTTTGAAAACAACATGACAAATTTTCCACAATTCTAACATTAGCATGACTTTTGCTTTTTTTGAGCATATTCTGGTATCACCAGTCCTTAAGGATTACTGACCAACATGTTTCATTACAGAAAGAGCATTATAAAAGTAGTTTAGTTCATTGAACACTCCTTGAACACTAATTCATTTAAAGCTGAATAGAAATCATTCAATCATTTATCACCTAAAGTTTTTGATGTTTCTTGTTTTTTCAAGATACATCCATCAAACTTGGTGCAAACCATTCAGTCGCCTACCTAGTAATGTGTAGGTCCCCCTTGTACCAAAACAGATCTGAACGGCATGGACCACACAAGTCCTCTAAAAATGTGCTGTGCCAGGTAGCACGAGCACATGTGTAAGCAGTATTGAAAACGGTGAGATTTAGACTTCATGGATCAAAGTACTTGGTCTGCAGCAATGTTTGGGTAGGTGGTATGTGTAAAAGTAACATCCACATGAATGCGAGAACCCAAGAACTCATCTGTCAACCCTCATCTGTATAACCCTACAATTCTTTCGTTTATTCCTTCACCCTCCCACAAAAGCACAATGATTTTCCTGCATATTAAATTTTCAAGCTAGAGCACATGATTGTGTTCCATATGACTTAACCCATCTATATGAACCTGCAGATCTTTCTTTCACATCCCTCACTAAAGAAATCCAGTGATTTCCCTACTTGAGATTCAATCACAGCATTTTACAGACAGACTCAGGTTCTGACCCAGAGCATATAACCATATTTCATAATGAGAACATTCCTCTCTATCCTCTCTTTCATCTCTTCACAATCTCATAGGATGTTATTGATTTCAATACTTTTTGAATGATCAAGACACATAAAATTAGAGAAAAGATCTGTCTTTTGATCTGAGGCACTGTCTGCATAAATGGAATATAATAAATAATGCTTGCTTTGTGTTCCAGCTCTGCTAAAACTGAAAGTCAGTTTCATCCTCTGTCACCAGTACTGGTTTACTGGTATCAATGTTATTCTTCCTATTGTCTTTTCTTTTCTCGCCTTGTGTCGATGTGTGTGAGAGCTCCAGCATATTTAATTTTACTCTAAACAAAACCAAAAAGAAATAAAAATGATCTGAGACCAGTTACCCTCTGGTTATGCCTATCACAGGCACTTTTCTCTGAAATCCGAAACTGACGCAACCATGAATCCACCAGCCGCTTCTCTAAGAGTGAGATGCTTTTTGGAAATGTAAGCTGGCAGTGTGCTTTAAGTCAAATTATTTCAGCTAATGGAGCTTTTAGCCATAGACTCAGCCTGTCTCTTCATGTTGAGTCAGATTGCTAGCACTAAAGCTAGAGAGTGCTGAGAGGAGGGTGTGCTTCTTTTTAACCAATTTTTAAAATTTATTTTGACAGTTTGACATTTTAGCTGTGTTCTGTTCCGTTCTATTCTGTCCTAATCTGTCTTCATCTGTTCTGTTTTATTTTGGTCTATTCTATTCTATTATGTTTTCTATTCAGTAGGATTTTGTTCTATTCTATACTATTCTTCTCTATTCCATTCTATTCTATTTTGTTTTAGGTTGCGTTTTGTTCTGTTCATTTCCATTATGTTTTATTTTGTCGTATTTTATTCTGTTCTGTTCTATTCTGCTTTATTTTAGTGTGTTCCATTCTACTACTATTTCATTCTTGGAGTGGTTTAAGGATAGCTTTTGTAAGTGCAGTTTCATGAGTGTGTCATTAATATGTAAATGTTTTTGTGTGTTGCTGTACAGTGTCTCTCTGCATGTATTTCATGAATATCTTCCCCATGGTTACACAATGGATAATGAGATCACACTAACAGGAGGGAGTCTACCTCTGTAGAATTAGATTTAGTCTTAGTTCTTTGTGTGTGTGTGGCTTGCTCAGTATGGATAAAGATCATTATTTTCTGTTACTATTCATACTGTAGACCCCTCTGTCTCTTACATTTACATTTACAGCATTTGGCGTTTGCTCTTATCCAGAGCAACACACAAGAGTGCTTTGTAGTCCACAAGAAAATGCCTTTCACACTAATAAACCTAGACATAAAATTGAGAGTTAACAATAGACTAAGATTCTACCAGAGATGGAATCACACACACAGAAGGCAGTTTTTAAGTTATTTGTGATTTTTGTAATAGTTAAGTTACTTAATGACATGTAGTTGTTATCCAAAGTGCTCAGTGAAGAGGTACCATTTGAAAACTGTGAGTCTCAGCAGTTCTGACCGTCACCAGAAGTTTGTTCCACACATTGGTGCCAAAACTGAAAAAAGTCTTGATGTACTTCTTTGACCTTTGAGAAAAGATAGAGTCAAGACAGACTGTGTTTGATGCTCTAAGAGGGTGAGCTGAGACCTGTGGTTTGATCAGTGCTGAGTAAGTCACAGCTGGATCATTTTATCTTTGTGGTTAAGCATTAGAGTTTTAAATCTAATGTAAGCACCACAGTAAGCCAGTAAAGGGGTTTGCAGTAGTGGAGTGGTGTGGGAGAATTTTGGTATATTTAAGACTAGAAGTGCTGCTGCATTCTGAATCATCTATAGAGGTTCTGGTGGTCTTCAAAGTATAGATAGGAGCAGATTACAATCCAGCCTTGATGACACGTGACTGGATGAGTATCTGAGTGGCATCAGTAATGACGAATGGATTAATTCCTCTGATGTTAAAAAAATATATACCTGCAAGTTCGGGAGATTGTTGATTTCCCAACTTGAGATTCAATCACAGCATTTTACAGACAGACTCAGGTTCTGACCCAGAGCATATATAACCATATTTCATAATGAGAACATTCATCTCTATCCTCTCTTTCATCTCTTCACAATCTCATAGGACGTTATTGATTTCAATACTTTTTGAATGACCAAGACACGTAAAATTAGAGAAAAGATCTGTCTTTTGATCTGCGGCACTGTCTGCATTTCCTACCAATTACATTTATATTATTGGACGAGTGGTTTGATCAGTGCTGGACGAGTATCTGAGTGGCATCAGTAATGACGAATGGATTAATTCCTCTGATGTTAAAAAAATATATACCTGCAAGTTCGGGAGAGATTGTTAATGCAAGATGAAAATGAAAGATCTTCATCTAAGAGCTCTCCTAGATTTTATGCTTTTGGTGTGTTAATGACGACAGCATTTCCAAAAGTGAAGACTAGGTCAGGTCTGGGGGATACATCTCTTGGGATGTAAAGGAGTTTTACATAATGTCATCCAGGAGGAAACGTCATTCAGGCATCCAAAGATATGGGCTGAGATCCGAGAGTCACCTGCACGAAGAGGGAGGATGTGTTAAATGTCATCAGCATAACAGTGGAATGAGGAATCGTGTGAAGACATAATATCACCAAGAGAGCAAATGTGTAAGGACAAGCGAAGCGGGGCAACCACTGAGGCTTGGGGGACACCAGTGGTATGTCTCCATGGTAGAGACATAGATGCTTTGCATGTCACTTTCTTACTGTGACCCTTAAATCAGGACGCCATCCATTGCCATGCAGAACCAGTGAGTCTGAGTTTGGTGAGTGAAGCTAGGAAGATCTGATGGTTGACTGTATAAAAAGATGCAGAAAGATCTATGAGAAATTGAACCAAAGATAGTTTAGTTGTTTTGGCCGCATGAGTGACAGCTCCCCAGTGACAGCTAAAGGTGCAGTTTCTGTAGAAAGTGCTGCCTTGAATCCAGACTGGTTTGGGAAATGAAGCTTGTTTTGTGATAGAAATAGGTTGAGCTGGGTAGATACAGCATGCTTCAGAACTTAGGAGAGGAAGGAGAGAAGTGATCTGTAGTTGTTCACATCAGTGATGTTACATGTGGTCTTTTTAGGATTGGTGTGCATACAGCTAATTTGAAGGCCTTTGGATCATGGATTGTTTCCATGGAGCCGTTTATTATGTGAAAGATATAAGGGTGAAGTTCCGAAGATATGGTCAGACGTGTGAGTGATGGGTCAAGTGGTGACGTGATAGGTTTGCAGGATGTCAGGAGCTAAAGAATATCATCTGTGGAAAGTGGGGTAAATGTGGTCAGTAGGTCGAGAGTATGAGAGAGGGGTGATGACTGCAGGGTAGGATCGTCGAATCTTGTCAATTTTTTTATCAAAGAAGGTGGTAAAGTCATCTGAGGAAATGAAAGAAGGTGCAGGAGGAACAGGAGGTTTGAGAAGTTAAGATAATGTGGCAAGGGTTGGATGCATATTCTTCTAGCTTGTCTTTAAAGAAGTGGTGATTCTCAGTGGTGAGTTTAGATAGAAGATGCGGATATGAGAGGAAATTAGAGTTAAGATGTGATTTCAGTTCTCTGTGGTTGTTATGGAGCGCATCCAATATCCACAGTGAAGGACGCATGCTGCATGTCGTCCAAGAAGGCAAAGGACAAAGTTGGTTGAATGAAGACTGGAGAGAGCAGAGAAGAGAGTTGGTAGTCATTTCCACCACTGAAAGACAGGAGGGAGATGTCCCAGGTGTCAAGGATGACATAATGGTGGAGGAAAGAGTAGGTGGAGAAAGGGAGTGAAGATTGTGGCGAGCCACTGAAGAAAGGGTGTTGGAGTGGTTAGAGTAGGCCTGGAGATGACATGTGAGCAACAAAAGATGATTTTTAGAGAAATAGAGAGGAGTAGCCAAAATGTTCCGTGCAGGAGTGGCTCTGGTGAGGACAAGGTCAAGGACCTGCGTTATGGGTTGGAGCAGAACGGTTGAGGTACCAAGAAAAAATTGACAGAAGCTCAAGGATGCTGCAGATAGTGTGGAAGTCACAAAAAAGAATGAGTAGAGAAAAAGGATGAGTGTGGCATTCTTCAACAGTCCAATGGCACACTTAAGAGTGTGTAGAGCTGATACTACAATAGATACTTTAATTCATTGCTGAATCTCTGCCTATCTACCTACATACTTACCCACCCATACACACACCTACCTACATACCTACACGTTCATCTAGAGCCAATATAACCAGGATCATTTTTGTAATTGTAGTAAGATGTAAATCAATTAATGCAATGAAATCATCAGGGTTTTGGTTTCTGTGATCCAGCTATGATCCACTTGTGATGCTGTGACATATGGTGATATATCCCATATGGTAGAAAGTCCTTCTCGATCTGTCATAAACATACTGGCCCTATGTGATGTGTGAGCATAGGGCTATGTATCGTAAACCATGTCCGTTATCGACATTTAGAACTCGCTAATGATCTGGTGCCCAGACATCAGTTATTGATTCATTTCTTTGACTCTCAGGCCCACTTCATATCTGCCATTAACATGCATCCTGGGTGATCTGATCACAAGTGACAACCAAAATGCACAGACGTTTACATGTGGCATTTTGAATGCACCTCGGGTGACCAGCCGATCAGATTTCTTACATAATCTCTGCTGGCGGGACCTACTATGGAACATTACTGCTGCACTTATTTTCATGGTCTGCTATATTGGTCAAATTGGATAACATTGGATTTCTAACAGTCTCGAATTGTTATAATTTTTCCACATGACATGATTGATATGGGCAGTTGCTGTTGAGGACATACTGAGACACTTTAAGGTTTCCACTACAAATGTTACATGTAAGGACCACCTACCCAAACATTGCTGCCTAGGTACAACCCTTCATGGCAACAGTATTATCTGATGGTAGTGGCTTCTTTTTGTAGTTATAGAAACATGACAGAGTGTAAGATGTTGACTTGGGCTCTAAATTCCCCAGATATCAATCCGATTGAGTATCTGTGGGATGTCCTGGACAAACTAGTCTCATCTATGGAGGCCCCACCTCACATCTTACAGAGCTTTAAGGATGTGCTGTTAAGATCTTGGTTCCAAATATCACAGCACACATGTCAGAGCTGTTTTGGTACCACAAGTGGTGTCGCCACAATATTACGCAGGTGGTTTTTCTGGTTTTTGTCTTTTAATAAACTACCCGACCAGATGCATTTTCACAGATTCACAAATATATACCATTAACAACTGCATTGGTAATAGTTTCCTTTTGTTTGGTTTTGGCTGACACTTTTTTATTTGGCGAAGCAAATTCAGAACGTTTCACATTAGCTTAAGTGTCACAGCTTCCTCAAAGATTTCACAGAGCTGCAGAACAGAGCTATAATCTGTCACATGTTGTTAATTTTATAAGAATCTCAAAATCTAAGACAGCTCACTTTTTATTTTTTTATTTTCGGTCAAAAAAATGTATAATCCCATTATTAGTTGTCCTCAGATGTCAGCTTTAGCTTTGACCTGTTGAGTCTCATTTGATCTCTGCTTACCTTTAGATGTGTAGAGCTAGAAAGCTTCACTCACACATTCACATACTGACAGTGAGAGGAAGAGAGCACTTCCATTATGTTTTACTGGAAGTGAGTATAAACCACAGCCTCAGTTCCTTCCTCAGTAAGTGTCTATTGAAAGCTATGGCAAACTCGCATTATGCTTTTATTTAACCCTCACTTCTCTCTCTCTCTCCCTCTCCTTCTTTCTTTGCTCTAATGTGTTTTTTTTTAACACTGTCTGACTACTTGGAGAGCAGCGTATTATAACCCATTTTGGTGTCCAAAACATGTGCCAGTCATGCATGTAAAATCTGTTCAAATAGATTTATAACCTTGTAGTACTTTTTTTTTTACAAGATTTTCAAAAATGCACTTTATTTTTAAAATAAAAACAAACAGTGAAACCCTTAAGCTAATTGCATTTGCCTTGGCCAAATAAAAAAGCCTTTAACTTGAAGCTTTGGCAGTCACTGCGTTAGCCTAATCACTTTTAATAGCAGATATTTGCTAAGTGCCGACATTATCAATGTGGGGTAAT
>JBBPCX010000088.1:1470891-1484053 GCA_037974365.1 Hydrocynus forskahlii | reverse complement strand
GAAGACATATTTGCGGAAGACACACGCACACGCACACACACACACACACACACACACACGCACACGCACGCACACACATGCACACACACACACACACACACACACACACACACACACACACACACACACACACACACACATACACTCACATACTTGAATCCCCGCTCTAGCAGGATCTACTATCAAGTGACAGTAGCCCTAGAGGAAGTCTCTGGTGCTCTAACACACAGTGGCTGAGTTTTATCGCTGATTGCACAAGCACTTCCCTCTCTTCTACCATGTACCAGACATGAAATGTCATTTTTTCACCCTCCTTTCTTTCCCACTGGAGAAGAAAAGGGAGCTTTGCAGAAGTGAAAGTTCAGGCTGTTTGGAGCCTGGCTAGAAAAGGCAGCTTTAGCACTTGACAGGGTATATGATAAGTGCATGTGTGTGTGTCCATGTAGGTGAGTGTGTGCGTGTGGGTAGGTGGGGGTGTAGGTTTATAATCAATAATCCAGTAAGTCTTGCCTAAAGACATTTTTCTCTGTGTGTGATAGTGTTGTTTTGCAAGCAAACATTAGAATAAATGTAAACAAAAATAAAGCAGAAAAGAGCATCAAAAAGAATTTATATGTTGTGAGCGGGTAAGGGGTTTGGTTTCAGTTTTTACTTTGATGCCTCTTGTCATTGCTTGGCTTTGTGAAACTCCATCAGCAGTTCCTGATTTAATTTAATGAAGGACTGATTGAGTCAAACCAGGTTTCTGATGGAAACTACAAGAAATACTGGGCGTCCATGGCAACATGGATATGCTGCACATAAAACCACATCAAATTGCAGGGGTGTGTGTGTGTGTGTGTGTGTGTGTGTGTGTGTGTGTGTGTGTGTGTATGAGACACATAACTACAGACACAAACTGTTGGATTCTGTTTCATTCTCGAACATATGAAATTATTTTGAACAATAGCTCCTTGAAAAGATTTCAATTGTGTCCTGGTGTTTGCCTGCTTGTGTAAATATCTGAGCTGATTCTATGTCACATGCTTTTGTCTGTCAAGTGAAGCCATCCTGAAAGAACTGTCATAATATTCATAGTGAACCACGTGGTGTTTAAGTCAACTTTACTGAAAACTGTGCAAAACTTAACACCAGAATTAACACCAGAACACAGAATTGCTCAGGAGGAGAAAAACACTGAGGGAAAATGATTGAGCTCTGTGTGAAAATGCGATAGATTGATAGAGAAGGAGAGTCATCGTCGCTCCCTCCTAGGGAATCACCATTTGGAACATTCCGACTTTGCTCTGGCTCAGCTCTCGCATCGCTCCTCATTCACCGTCCCACTCTAGGTTAAGTGTCTCTGAAAACCATGTGGTTATACTTTATCAAGGCATGTAAACCACAGTACAACTACTACTGATGTAATTACACATGGATTACAGTAGTACAACTCATGTAGTTGCAAGTTAAGTAGGTTTGTCATTTTAGCCACCATTCAAGATTCAAGATTCTTTGTCACACACGTAGTTATACAAGTACAACATGCAATGAAATGTGCATCTGAGTCGACTTCTGTGCAGTAAGGTTAAGATGGGTAACTAAGGTAATAAAACATACAGAAAAAGAATATTCCAACTAAACAAATATTACAAACGTTACAAACAGATACAAGATCTGTACAGTGTGTAAAATGTAACAGAATAGGAATATCTGTGCTGTAAAGTGCAGTGTGCTGGTTTGCTGGTTGACAAATAGACTTAAATGACAGCAGGTGAGATACAATGAGGTAGAAAGTTCTTTGTTATGTCCCTTGATATAAGTAATGAAGTTGGAGTAGCACAACTAGACGCAGATCGTGGTCAGTAAAAGACAGAAACCAATATGTGAGTAGTACATACAAGAATGTGTATCTACAGAGTGTCACAGAGATGTACAAGTAGGTGTATAATCAAAAACAGAAGAGTAAAATCTAGAAGCACAGACTGGGTCCAAAGTACTATGACAGGTATTGTATTCTCGCTGTGGAGTGTGCAAGAATGCAGAATAGAGGCAGACAGAAGTAAATCAGAATTGTGCAAATAATGGCAGCAGTAGGACAGAATGCGCAGTATATAATAAATAAAATGTATTTATGCATTGCATTAGGGGAAAGAAATTCAGTTAATGGGTGCTTTTGTGTGTGTGTGTGAGTGAGAGAGAAAGAGAGAGAGAGAGAGAGAGAGAGAGAGAGAGAGAGAGAGAGAGAGAGAGGTAGTACAGGTGATGTTTCCGTTCAGTTCTGCATGTGTATTAACTTCAGTTTTACTGTAAATTAAAGCGTCAAGTGTATCCTAATAAAATTATGTTTAATTACATGAGTACAGTCCCTAGTTTTGGTGAATACAGTACAGTACCTGGTCATTGTGAAGTTGAACTCAAGCTGCCAGTGCTAATTTAAAAAACTGTATCAGCTGTTATTCCCTTTTGCAGCTTTTGAGTTCTCTGTCCTGATCCTGTTTTTTTTTTCCTGTGTCAGTCTTCACCTTAGTTTGGGTAATGGATTTTCCTAGGATGGCATTCTCATCCTGTGTTGTGGATTTTGTTGCAGCACTGATAGAACATACGGTTAGCATAGATATATGGCTTTGTTTGATTATGTCTGGACTTCACCCTGTTTAGAGACAGAAGAATCCTGTTTAAATGGATTGTCACCACAGAGTGGTACATGTGGAGTAGAAGGCAAGTCATTAGTTTGACCTATTACACTAAAATGCTGCTGTTATCTCTTCTATTATTGAATAATATCCATTATTCATTCCCAGCATTAACCTGCTAGTAACCACCTGACCTTGACTTGTAGATGCAATGGACATGTGGTGTATATCTACATTCCTGTTTATATGTGTGTGTGTGTGTGTGTGTGTGTGTGTGTGTGTGTGCGAGAGAGAGAGAGAGAGAGAAAGAGAGAGAGAGAGAGAGAGAGAGAGAGAGAGAGTCTGTTGTATTTGTCTGCTGTGCTTATCTGTTGTGATGTGATCCATGTGTGTTATTTTTTGTTGGTGTGTATATGTGTATGTTCACACACTTCTGTGCATGTGCATGTGTGTGTGTGTGAATGTAGAGTGTGTGTATATTCTCATTTTGTGTGTTTTTTCTGTTTCTATTATAGTGTGCGTGTGTGTGTATGTGTGTGTGTGTGTATGTGTGTGTGTGTGTGTGTGTGTGTGTGTGTGTAAGTGTCAGTCCAGAAGGGCTGAGATGAGATCTGAGGAGTCCAAGCTGTTTCCCAACTCAGCAGCTGAAACACACATGCACACGCACACACACACACACAAACGCACACGCACATGCATACACACACACACACACACACACACACACACACACACATACTCCGGCTGCAGCTCAGAGACTGGGCCACATCATCATCTGTCTCTCACACACTGATCTCACTGTAAAACAGCTTTAAGATATCTTTAGAAAATATCCACTAGGTCACACCTGCCCTCCTGCTGCCATTGCTGTAGCGCTGCAGGCTGCTTTCTGCACTTACACACACACACACACGCACACACACACAAACACAAACACACACACACACTGCTAACATTTCCACATACTGCACTGTGGGGAATTTTTTGATGTTTTAGTGGTTTTCGAGGAAAGTGAACAGAAAGGCATAACTCACTGAGGAACCAAACTACTCACGTCTCACTGCAATTCTTCAGGGGCAAGTTATCACAATTGACTGACAACAAGAAAGACAGAGACTATCTGGTATATGCAGTGCTGTGTTGTGGTCTCAGGCACTTGTCCAAACTGTTTAAAGCTATTTATCTAAGCAATAAGGGACTTTTTCATTAAGTTAACACTATAATAAATAAGTAAAGTTGCCCCTTATAGTGAACACACAACAGCACAGTGTGAACAATGTGAAATTCTTTCTCTGCATTTAACCCATTCATCAAGTGAAGCAGGGGGCTGCCACCAATGAAGGGTGCCCTGGGGAGCGGTGTGTGGGGACGGTGCCTTGCTCAAGGGTGCCTCAGTGATGACACAAGCAGATGGGATTCAAACCTACAACCTTCTGATTGCAGGGGTAATACCCTAATGCCTAGGCCACCAGAAGCTTTCTTGTATGCAAACTAATAAGAAAGCATTATGATTATATATCAATTATATATTGTTTTCTTCAAATAAGGTTTTTGAAGTGAAAATCTTTTATAGGGAACAAGTTTAAATGTGGCATCTTTTTCTGCAAATGTTAATGACATATTTCTGATTGCTTAGTTTAACAAATGGAAAATAAAATAAAACATGAAATGTGCCATAACCGTTGCACAGTCAACATCCCGTGTGATCTCATGGTTATTCTTAACCTTTAGTTTATTGCTTGGCTACTGTTATAAGCAGCACCTTGTACTGCAAGAATGACAGCATAAGAGTAAACAGTAAAATATTTTAAAAGATGCAGATGATGAGTCAATTCAGTGCCGACCTGCTACAAGGACCAGTGAGAAATGCCTGGAAAGGAACAAGGAATGTCTCACTCAGGGTTTCACTTTTAAATTGGCTTTTGCGATGGGTATTGAAATTGTTACCCCTTCACCAGTCTCTAGACCAGGATTTTTCATTTTAAAAACTTTTCTGATGTCATGTATAAAGGATTTTTTTAAAAGAAATTATACGGAAGTCAGCAGGGGGCTGGATTATGTTTTTGTTTTTTTAGTATTTATGGTTGTCAGGTTAGGAAATCATTGCTAAATTGTTGAACGCATTGAAATGTAAGACCCTGATTCATCACCAATCCTTCATTCTTGCTTTTGGCTCAGATTCAGAGCGCAAAATTCGATGTGACTGCACCTTTAAGGCTGCTTAGAGCAATTTTGGATGTGAAATGTTCTGAACTGAACTGCTGCTGATTTGAGTTTCACTGCCTGCTGTACAGAGAACAGTCTTGGTTGGAGATTGGCCAGCCTTTAGTTTGCAATTTTTTTTTGTTGTTTGTTTGCTACCATTGAATTATTCCATGCTTTTTTCTGCGTTTATGGTACTTGAGTCTGAGGGAGAACAAAAAAAAAACAAAAAAACAAGCTGTAACGTGTTGTCGTGTAGACATTGTGAGAGGCCCAATTATTCGGAGATTCCATAATCACCCGTATGCAAAGCAGGCATTTAATTAAGGGAGTATTAAGGAGAATAAGCTCGGTTGTAAGCCAGACGCAGCGTAGCGGATTTGGCACAATGATTGCCTCCTGTAAAACTGCTCCATAAAAACCCGGAGCCCATTACCCACAGCCGCGAAAAGCGGCCTTGTTCAACAGCGGTCCAATCACACGGCTAATTTCGCTCCACTCTTCTCCTGCTTCCTGCTGCACTAAGTGCCTTTGGTGTATGAGTGAAAGCGTGTGAGCGTCAGATGACACACCACACTTTGGCTTAACATGACTGAAGACAAGGACATGGCTGATTTTCTGCAAAGGTGCCACCAAGTGACAAGCAAACATGTACAGTCTTATACACCTATGCAAATAGTTTAAGGCCACTTTTCTCAATGTGTGATAGGGTCTTTCTGCTAGCAAAGTTAACATTAGAATAAATGCAAACAAACAAAGACAGCAGTATAAAGTATCAAGATTTGTTTTGTTTATAAAAAGTAGTTGATACGTTGTGAGCTGGTGAGGAGAACACAGGTTCGGTTCCAGATTACTCCTCGGTTCCTCCAGCCATTGTTTAAATTTGTGAAACTCCATCAGCAGCTCCTGATTTAAGTTAATTTAATGGACTGACTGAATCTAACCAGATTTCTAAAACTACAATACTGGACTTCCACAATGACACACTGAAATACTGAATATAAAATCACTGCTTACTGTATAATGTTATTTGTAATTATTCTTTTTATTTTTATTTAGTATATTTGGTAATATTGAAGTGAAGTAAAACACTCATTGCTCATCTAAACAGTTTTAAACATTCAGATGTTTAAATGTTTAAATGTAAGATTTTGCACAGTGCTGTAACCAGCATGTTTGTTTACAGTTGTGTGTGTGTGTGTGTGCGTGTGTGTGTGTGCGTGTGTTTTAAGGCACACCTCATTGTGCCTTGTAACACTGGCCACTTTATTAGAGAGCCTTTATAGCTCCATTATATAGGTGTTCAGTTACAGACTGTAGCCCTTCTGTTACTGCACAGTTTATCAGCCCCCCTCTATCCCTTTCATCACTTTTCTTTCTGATCACAGGATTGGTGTTTTCCAGATATTATGTGGGTGGAGGGGCTATTCTCAGTATACCAGGGGCAGTAGTGGTCATAGTAATCAGTGTGGTACTGGTTTAAGCACAGGTCCCACCACCTAAAAATATCTGTGGTCTGGAACTGATCACTGATGTAGGACTAGAGGATAACTAACAACAGATGGGCTACAGTCTCTAATTGTGTACTAGCAAGGTGGAGCTACAAGGGAAGGGTTTCTGAGTGTATTTTGAGTGTATGTTCCATTAATGTAAAACGTTGCTGCACTAGGAGAACCAGTTGAGAGAGAGAGAGAGAGAGAGAGAGAGAGAGAGAGAGAGAGAGAGAGAGAGAGAGAGAGAGAGAGATGGAAGAAAGCATATCTAGGGGTGTATTTTGACAGCAGATGTAACAAGCAAGCAAGCTGATCATACTGGTGTGTGTGTGTTCAGAAGCTAGAACACACACACTGTGCTCCTGACCATTACAGCAGGGAAACCTCACGGGCCAGTGAGCCTCATGCTCCCCCCACTGAGCAGTGTGTGTATCCCCTGTGGATGACTGTGTGTTTATATGTTTCCCTGTGTGAAGAAGGAGTGTGCCCATGTGTGTGTGTGTGTGTGTGTGTGTGTGTGTGACGGTAAGTTTGGCAGCATGTGCCTGCTGTACTGAAGAGAACACTCTCTCCTAGTGGTCTCGAAGGCTTTAGGGAATTAAGTGTGCGTTTGTGTGTGTGTGTGTGTGTGTGTTTAAAGCTTTAGCTGTGTACTAACAAAGCACACACGTAGCATTGAGCTCCTGTCCAATTGCGGCTTTTTACCTCAAAGTGAAGCGGTAGCTCTCTCCTCTCAGGAATTGAGAGTTTCCAACTTTTATTTAAGCTCATTTAAGGATTAACTGAAAAAAATGCACTTTTAAGAACACAAACACTTCCTGGTTTACATACAGAAGAGCTGCCAGTGTCATTTTTGTGGGATGCAGTCCTTTTTCTGCGATCAAATGTTGTGTAGAAAGTCTGCTATGGTATTTCATGTTATTTATCTGCTAAATGTGTCCTAATCTTTAGCAATTTCCAAAAGCATATATATATATAT
Organism: Hydrocynus forskahlii; assembly: GCA_037974365.1. NCBI lineage: Eukaryota > Metazoa > Chordata > Actinopteri > Characiformes > Alestidae > Hydrocynus > Hydrocynus forskahlii. Next base: position 1,476,764 of record JBBPCX010000088.1, on the reverse strand, counting down.
ATTAGAATACATACATGTTTTCTTAGCTCTTCTGTCATTGGACATCTTTCAAGTATTGAAACTTTCCCTTTTTTTCCCAAAGCAGGACTAAAGTAGTTTACATAAGCAATTTCGGCAGACAGCGTTTTCAGTGAGATATAGAGCCTAGGTCTTTTATTTCTCTTTTTTACACCTCATCCACAACCATGTGGGTCCTGAATCCTGAGCTTTCTGTCAAATAAAAAGAGCTGTTTCTTCCTCGTACATGTATCTGTGCTGATAAGACCAGTCCCAGTCATTTGTCAGCTGTCAAAATTAGTATTGAAGCCACCTCTCCTGGCCTTATCGGCTCTGGCAGTTTGGACTGTGTATATATGCAGTTAAAAGTTGACCTCCTTCAACCTGACAGCTGAGGAGAGAGAGTGTTTCTTTAGGAAGAAAAGAGCTTATGTCTAGTGGACACTTTTCCCCCTGCCTTATCTGAAACAGGTAGGACTTCAGACGCTAATCAGCTAATGCTAGCCCCAGATTGATTAGCCATTGTAAGACATGCTCGAATATAAAAGTTGACACATGGAAAAAAAGCTGTGACCGGAGAGAGCAGGCAAGAACTGGACAGAAGCTTTCTCTTTTTGACAAGGGTGATTTTCTCATCAGCAAAGGAGGAACATCCAGCCTTAACTTTTGTCTTTCTTTCTTTCTTTCTTTCTTTTTGTCAGAAAAGAAAGCTTTTGTGCCCTTTTACGCCACCAGAGTGGAAACAGATGTGCATGCATACAGTGAGGGCTCCACTGAGCAGAAGGGATGTGTGATAAGATTGCCAAGTGATTTCTTACCTACAAACCACAAAAAAAAACAAAACATGAATTTGTGATCACATTTCCCTTGCCTCTTTGTTTTTAGTTCCTCTACACAGATGACAATAAGAGTCAAATCAAGGTCAGTTTGTTTTCTAAAGTGTCACAGTTATGTAGATGTGAACTTTGTGCTTTTAGCAAAGAGTAAGGATGCACCAGCAGGGGAGCTGTGCTGGTACATAAACATTTTCAAAATGTAGTCTTTGGGACCTCCATTAGCATTACAGAAAAATACAGCATTCGTGTCTGCAGGGTTACAAATGCAACATGGTAAACACATCGGCTAGGGCTGAGATATGATATGATATGATGTCCTAGATATAATACGTATCACAGTACAAGGATCACAATATGAGACGATGACAAGATGAGACTTTTTTGGTCAATCTTTATGCAAAATTTAGTTTTGGTACAGTAATAATGGCTTTTTAAAATTAGTATTCACATTTAAGAGAAACACAATAATGATGAGTCAGTAATGCTGGGGGGGGGTCTTCTGTGCTTCTATTTAAAGATCTGTATTTACACATGTGGATATCTTGGGCAATTAATGAACTCCTGGAGAAGCAACTGATCACGTGAACAACATGTGAATTGCATTCGTTTGCCAGTAAAGGTGGAACATTTAGGTCCTCAGGTGTCCATGGCTGCAGAAAATGTTCTTAAGAAAGGCCAACACAAAGCCGAAAGGCAAGTCTGGAAAACGTCAGTCACTTGTAAGACCAGAGTGACTAACATCGCTCAAATCTACCATTTGGTTACTGTGATCTTTTTATGCCTACCTTTTTTGCAAAACTTTATGTACCATGCAGTTTAAATAGCATTTTATGATTAGCCTTCCCAAAATATATTCATAGGGTTTATAATGAATAAATACCCTATGGTGAAGTTTCCATAATGACCATCAGATGCTGGATGCGAATTAGCCTCTTTACGGCCTGTGGGCCACAAATGGTGCTGATTTTCTGGAGGAGCGGGATTACAAAATTGGTCCCATGCAGAAATGTACTTCTAATAACTAAATTACAGATGTTTTTTCACTGTAGGATGCTGGTCAGAACAGTGAAGGTTCTGCACCTCTAATCACAAAGGCAGCATCCTGGGAAGTACTAGTCAGTATTTTTGGAGTATTTATACCTGCATGAGAGATTCTGTAGCTGTAAGTTTATCAGTAAACAGCAAAATGCTGTTGTTGAAAATCAGGGTTGCCGAACTAATAGTGTAATTCTGAAGATTTTTCACTGTATTCTTTTGTCTCAATAGTTGAGTGATGACAAATATTCACTGGCATTTAAACCTTGGTGATTCATACAAGTGATGCCTGTGAAACCGATCTGCCTCCAGCCATAGATCATTTGGTCATGTCTGGCACGTTCTGGTGTTCGTTTCTCTGGTCCGCATCTCATTGTGTTCATGTTGTGTCTGTATTTTCAGTTTGTCCATTTGCAGTGTTTTTCCACATTACATGAGCCGTATTTCTGCATGGACACGTTTCCAACTATTAATTTCTGAAGTCTACCTGTTTCTGAACAGCCTAGGTTTGCATGTCTTGCCTCCATCTGCCTGGGGACCATTCCCTGCTATGGGTTATTACTTTGATTACTGGAAATGGTCTCACAAACATGCTCAGCATTTACATCCTAGTGCCTTGGGCTCTCGTTTAGTACACCTATACATATCCGTTTTGCCTCCTTTATCTTTACTGGTACATTTTAGTCAACACTACATCCTTCCAACTCAGTAATAGCCTCATGCAAAAACAAAAAAAAACAAAAAAACAAAAAAAAATTACAACTAACTAGAGTCCAATAAATATGCTGCTGTGTGAGGTCTTTTAACCCTCAACCCTGAGGGCATTTTTCCTGTTTCTGAATTGCATGTTCTTTTCTAATAAACAATGTGTAATGGACACGTGTTTCATATGCATTTTACATCCTAGACAGCTAAAAAAGATTATTTAATTTTACAAACCTTTTGGAAATATCAGAAAATCTGTTAGAAAAATGCCTCTTAAACATCCACAAATATACATATTAAACATTTTGGAGTCACATACATTAGTATTGTAGTAAGAAAATCAAACTGTGTACAACAATTTACAATCACAAGTAAAAGGATTTTTTAAAATTTACAATTGTGTGTGATTGGGCTCCCAGCATGTGTTTTATTTTATAATAAAAAATAAAAATATGTTATTTTGACTTTTAAAGTACACCATTTTTAAAGTTACAAAAAATATAAAAATCACACAACGTACAATCACAAAATAAAGCTGCCTGTGATGTCTGAAACCTCCACTGTCGATCCAAGCATACGGAGCATAGCTCCACATAAGGTTTTAGCAGCGGAGTGCTTTTGATGCGCTAGCGCATTGTTCAGTGCTGAGGGTTAAGGAGTTCCCCAAGGTTCCACTTTTGGCCCTTTGCTGATTTTTGCCTGCTTCTCGATACCTTTTTAAAGCTGTTATTTTTCATCTCCATTTGAATATTTTGCTGCCTGCACTTCTTTAACACCCTCTAATTGTCCCTATTGTTCAAACTGCTTTAAAATAGACAGTGTTCAGTTTGTGAAGTGCTAGTAACATTGTTAGTAGCATTATTGAGTGTCATTTCCACAATTCTTGTTTCTGATTCTCATTTTTGAACTGTGAATTTTGAACTAGTCTACCTGTTTCTAAACTGCCTTTTAAACTACCTGCTTCTAAACTGCAACTCATTCAGTTGATTTTTCCTTTCTATCTGTAGCCTCTGACTAGCTGAGCCCAGTAATTGCATTGCTCAGTGAGGGCTGGTGGTATTTTAAAGAGTCAGCCAGGTTCCACTCATCATCCATTGCTGATCATTGACACCAGTTTGAAGTCATTGCTTTAATCGCACCTTAAATCTTTTGCAGCTAATGAAAGCCTTCACTTCCTAGTGCCTGCACATATTTGAGATCTTAACACATCAGTATAGCACTATGAGCAATTGTACAGTAGATTAGTACTGTGCAGTTTGAAGTGCTGATCCATATTTTAATGCTTACTGTTTCTGGTTTATGAAGTGTTTCTGTGCTTTCTGGGGGCCTGTTTGTGCCTAGAATGGAAATGGTCTAATAAACATGAAATCCTAATCTTATTGCTACAACCCTTACTATACAGATTTTCTTACCTTTTTTGTATTTGTCAGTAACTTCTATTCAGCATGCCATTCTTTCACTGCAGCAAAACCTTGCTGAAGATTCACATCTCCCAGAGCAAAATGAATTAATTGCTGTAAGGGTTGGTGATCTTTTAAGGAGTTCCCCAGGGTTCCACTTTTGGTCCATTGCTGATTTTACCTGCGTATTGGTGCTGTTTTAAATCCCTTGGTTTATTATCCACATTTACATCTTTCACAGTTAATCAATGCCTTTTTGCTGCCTCTGCTTCTTTGTAATCTCGACGCCTCAAATTATCATTATGGATCAAGCCGGTGTAAAATCGCTGGTGGGCAGTTTGAGGTGGATGTTTTTGACTCCCGTTTATTAACCTATATGTATTGGAAGTTAAGTTTGAGGTAATGACACTTAATGGCAAGAGTTCAGCCCTCAGTGAGCTTGAGCTGTGGAGAGAGAAGAGCATTAGCCGAGAAGCAGCAAGATGAAAAGAGTTTGTAAATGGGTCAAAACGAGGCTGAGCGTGTTCTGAGTAGCTTTGTTTTTCCTCGTCTCTTATCCGGCTATAATGAGGGAGGAGATGGTGAAGGATATTTCCTCCTCATGAGGAACAAACTCAGCGGTATAAGTGTGTGAAGTCAGTCACCAGCTCACAGATATCCTCTCAGGGGCGCACGTGCTTGCCTGCTTTCATGTCTGTTTGTTTGTTAGTTTCAGGGCGCCATGTTTTAGCCCATTAGTTTTAATGATAATCCTCTTTATGTTCTGTAGAAGGAAAAAAACAATTGCGCAGCGTGAGGCTGAAGAAAAAGGCCAGCATCACGGACATGACTAAATCCATCAGCCCTGTTATTTACAGTGGTTTTAGAAGAACCAGTGATACTGATATTGCCATTGGTGTTTCACAACCTATAATTAACAGCATTAGATGAATTAGAAACAGTACATTTTATACACAGCACCTTTTTGTTTTTTGTTTTTCTTTTTGCACATACTTCATGAAACTATACAGTCTACAGGCTGCATCAGAGGAAGCGTTCAACCACACGTTTATGTTTATGTTAATGTTGCTAACAATTAATGAAAGCTAGTAGTCACCAGCTAATAAGTGTCAGTTGGGTTATATTTGTTGTCAGCAACATTGCCATTTCTAACTGACCTATTACGTAAACCTGTAGTATTATATGAATTATTTTTTTCCCGTGCATTTACACAATTGGTTGAACCAACTTATAATATTATATATATGGTTGCTGGGTTACGGGAACGCAGGTGAGACTGACGCCGCCCCGTCTGGCATGTTTTTGTTTGGTATTTTTTAAGTTTTATAATTTAATGTAAATATTCATCAGATCAATACACAATATTGTATAATCTATATATTTTACTATTATTACTCGCAAATCCACCGCTGGTAAGTCACCCAGGAGGCAGCTGTGGCCATGAAGGCAGCTTGCAAGAGCGCTCCGGCCACCGGCGCCGTGAGGAAACCTCACTGTTACAGACCCGGCACCGTGTCTCTGAGAGAGATCCACCGTTACCAAAAATCCACGGAACTGCTGATCCACGGGCTGCCCTTCCAGCACCTGGTGTGTGAAATCGCTCAGGACTTCAAGACCGACCGCCGCTTCCAGAGCTCTGCCGTCACAGCCCTGCAGGAAGCCATTGAGGCTGACTGGGTAGATCTGTTCAGCGAGGCTTAACCTGGTGGATCTGTTCAGCGAGGCTTAACCTGGTGGACCTGTTCAGCGAGGCTTAACCTGGTGGATCTGTTCAGCGAGGCTTAACCTGGTGGATCTGTTCAGCAAGGCTTAACCTGGTGGACCTGTTCAGCGAGGCTTAACCTGGTGGATCTGTTCAGCGAGGCTTAACCTGGTGGATCTGTTCAGCGAGGCTTAACCT
>JBBPCX010000088.1:1447277-1470791 GCA_037974365.1 Hydrocynus forskahlii | reverse complement strand
AACACACACACACACACACACACACACTCACACACACACACACACACACACACACTCACTCACTCAAACCACCACACACACACACATACACACACACACATTGCAGTCTGTTCCACTTATACAGGACCACTCGTCTCTAAAGCATGCTCTTTACCAGCATCTGCCACAAACCGCTCTTTGAATTATGCCATAGAAGAACCATTTTGTAAATGAACTGTTAGAGTGTGAAGAGCTCTTTGAAGCCATGAAGAATCTACACATAATGTATGATTCTTTCAAGAACGTTTAAGTTTCTTCAGACATTATAGAAGGTTCTAGCTCTTTCTAAATGTTGACTCTGTTCTTGAGAAGTTGTAAGTTGAATCCCTGATGATCCCACAGCCATCCTCACTGTCTCTTGGTGGGTGGGGTGGTCCTCCCCCTCCCCCATCACTCAGCATGAGTGCAGGCATCTGTAAGCAGAAGTGGCAGTGGCACAGTATTCTCCTTCATGTTATCTGTACAATGACATTCCGTTAGCAGTTTGGAAAGATGCAATCCCTGGGGAGTCCTGGATAGCGATTTGTATATGTGAATATAAATACTTTTTTGTTTCAAGAACCACATACTGAAAAGCTAGATAGGCAGTGCAAAATGGTGCTTCTATGGTAGCAGTCAAGGAACGCTCCCCCAAAAAATGGTGCACTAAGGGGAGGTTTTTTAAGCTTCAAGAAGCTTCTGACTCTGAAGAATCTTCAAAAAGCTGTCCACTGAAAAAGATCTTTAAGTCAGTGGCTCTCAAATCGATGCTCAGGACCTCCAAATGGTCCATGTTTTTACTCCTTCGTGTGAAGATTGAGGAGAAACGTGGGTCCCTGAGGACCAGTTTTAGAACTACTGCTACTTCAAGGAACTCTTCGTATTAAAAAATTTAAAGTATTTAAGAAGACACTCAAACATTTAGAAACCTTTAAGCTATTTTTGGAAACTTCAGCAAAAGAAAATGTGTCTCATCAACTACTGTCGCCCTAAATATGTAATTTTACTTCTCTGTTGTTCTCTCTCTGTCATTCAGGTAAACATTAAGTCTTTAAACTCCATCAGAGGAGCAGAACAGTATTTAGAGTTGTAATAATTAATTAATTCATCTGTTCATTCATTCATTCATTCACTTTCATGCTGTCCAGTGTGGGGGTAAATTGTGGGGTGCTAGAGCCAAAAGGCAGAAAAACGCCTTAGACAGATCTCTACTTATTAAAATATGTAATTATGTAAATTAACAAAAAAGTTAAGACTCTATATTAAATATTATAACACTGCAAGGATAGAGAAAGAAACTAAATTTATAAAATAAATAAAGAGTTGTGTAAAGGGTTGTGTGTAAGTATGGTAGTACACTTTCATGCCTGATCTGGTCTTTTGTCCTTTGTCTCTCTTCTCTCTCTCTCTCTCTCTCTCTCTCTCTCTCTCTCTCTCTCTCTCTCTCTTTCTCTCGTCCTCTCTCTCTCTCTCCACTTGATGCCTGTGCTCCCTCTCTAAGCCTGTCCTTGCCCTGCTGACCATTTTAACGGCAAGAGCTCAGCCCGACACTTCTTTTCTTCCTTTTTATCCTCCCGTCCCTCCCCCCATCATACATCATAGATTTGTACAGTAGAACTGAGCTGATGCCTCCATGAGAGATAGAGACGGAGAGAGAGATGCTGCATACATTAGTGAATTTCCACCCTAGAGCAGAGTCACAGAGTTAATATACATGCTGTGTCCCAATTGTATAAAAGCACTGATTGAACTAAATGCTCACAGTAATTACATGCAAACAGCAGGGATGTATGCAATAAACGTGTTGAGATCACCCCCTGCTGTTTGGATGCAAAACATGGGCTAACAAGGTTAGAGATGATGTACAATGCCGGTCGTACAATGTAATGTACCATATTACCCTCATATTCAGTGAGATTGTTCAAAATGATCACTGTATTATTACTAAAGAAATCTGAAATGAAACATTTATTACACTGTAATTTATGGTCTATTGCACCAGTAACATCACCATGTCACATTCCACAAGATGGCATCAGGACTGACTTTTGTAATTCAGCTTTTAATTCAGCTTTTTTTAATATTCACAGTTTTCTTTCCATCGAAACCTCTGCACATTTCAATATACAGTAACTGTCTATTTACTGAGTGAAAATAACATGTGGCTTGTATAAAAGTTATTTTCAGTTAAATTCAGTGATTAAATTACATAGTAGTTCATATTTCTGTTTTAAATGGAATTTAAATGGACTTTCTATTCATTCTTACTTAGAGAATCAACAAAACATGTTATTTGACTAGGGTTGTGCAACTTTTATGCTATATATTGCACTGATATAGATTGCATTGCTGACTGTACTGTGGCAACATGGCATCACATCAGGCCATGAGATGCGATGTTAGCTGCCTTGCTACAGTGTTAGCATTAATGCCACAGCCAATCCTTGTCTGCAGCGTTAAGCTACTTGAGCTTACTGATTAGAAGCGTAATTGCTATAGACAGGAGTGTATTAGCATAGCTTCTAAGGTGGCTGAGACTGTGTTTCTGTAAATCATTAAACTAATTATATGAACTAATTAATGAGCGTGCTAACTGGGCGGTGCAAGAACACAGCGCTCTTTGTTGGCACTCGGAATGAAAGCACTCATTTTTAGATCATGCTAGAAGAAAGAGAAGGAACCTTTTGATCTTGCGGGGTAAACAGCCATTCTTGCATAATTAGCTGGCGCTGGTAAATAAACAGAAAGCTCTCCGGAGAGGCCACTGAAAGAGAGAGAGCACGAGAGAAAGAAAAACTTAGTTTTAACCTTTTTTTTTACTCCTTTTCTTTTACATTGATATTTTCTTGAGAAAATGAGGACACAATGCAGTTTGCCTCACTGAAATAACAGATGAAAAAAGAACAAGAGACAAATGTGCCTCATTATCTTTTGTCCCATTTTTCTAACTTAGCTGAGACCGTTGTCACAACAGTCAAGGGTTTTTATGGCATGAGAGATGATAAGGACATAATGAGCCTCTTGAAGAGAAATTAATTGTTAAGTAATAAGAAACCATCCACGGTTTGCCTTGACTTTTGGAAGTAATGTGGCGTCCATCCTCCGTCATTGATTGGTTTGTTCTGGAGGTGCACGCAAGTGTTATCTCCTTATCCTCTGTTCTCCTTCTGCCATCGATTGCTCAGGTCTGGCAGGTCTGGCAGTCAATGGGTTCAGTTTGAGCTTGTTTTGAACACTTTGTCATCGATTGCTCGGGTCTGGGCTTGTGCCGAGGCCACTGCAGTTCTGCTCAATCAATCAGTGAATCAATTAGCTACCCTGAGGGTCCAACACAAACAGAGCAGGCAGATTAACACTTTTAGGCCTGACCTGAGCTGAAGGCCCACAGAAGCTGCCACCATCAATTCACAACTGGCATAATGATATGGTTTAGGCGTCATGCGCCTATAGAACATAGTCATTTATTTACAGTAGTATTTAAATATTGTCACTATCACAAACCTTACGTCTCTGAGGCGGTGAACCTTATAGGAGGAGGACACCTTTTTAACTCTAGTGAAATTTCAGTGTACTTTTGATTCAGTTCTGTTGATCTGTTTTTCATCAAATTGTTCATACAACAACACATTGACATTGTTGAGTGCTTAGGTTTTAGTTTCCTGAATGTGATCTTCATTAGGATCTTCATTAGGACAGCTGATTTAATTGGCCACTTGACCTTTAGACTCACGTAATAGTCTTTAAATATTATAATAAAAGTTGAAAATGAATAAGATTAGGAAAAAATGCTTTGTGAGCTATGTCTATGCAATATTTAAAATGTAAATTGTACAGTTATGAGATTGAGGGATACTGCCCATATACAGTATATTGTCCCTGAGAATTATGAATGCTGGATTGATATATTAACTATTGACAGTATTTAGTTAAGGCTTCTCTGGACTTTGTATATGTATATGTATTAATCCTTAAACATAGTTTCTGTCTTGCTGTTTTTGTCTTGCTGAACAAGAGCACACAGTTGTTATAAGTTGATCTCGGGGGGAAAAAAATACAAGATAAATGTATTATGTATGGCCCCTTTAAATGGATTGAAGCTAGTCTTTTTGGACTACGATGTTTGGTTGGATGTGATGTGATCTAACTCTCCCTCTCTCCCTGTCTTTTGTTTCACAGGGAAATTCGGAGGAGGAGTTGTATTCTTTCATTCCTCTGGTCGGGGCAGCTCAGCCATCCTGTCGTCCCTAAACTGGTAAGATTAAGCACCAAATGTTTCTAAGGCGTTAAATGTCAGAAGCACACACTGTCTTAATCTCACTAAATTATCCCAAAATGTCAAACGACAGAAGCTAAGCCACTTGCTCTAAATGTTATTTTATGTTGGCATTAAACACAGTGAAGGTCCAAATGTACTTCTCCAACAGATCAGAGAGAACAGCTATTCACTTTAAGACAAACACGTCTTTGCTTGTACTTGAAGCTCAGTGACTGTTATCTCTCTGAGATCGGACAGCTACTAGCCTAAAAACAGTTTATGCCATCTCTGTTAGCTGGACATAAAGCGACAGTAGAAAAAGCAACATAGACTGGTGGTGTTCTGCAACAAAGTCAGTGATCAGCGTTTATTAGTAGTTGTTATCTGAATGACTAAGGCCATATTCACACATGGCATTAACAAGCGTCTTGGGTTTATTGTTCGCAAGCAGACAGCTCTAAATACGTCAGCTCACATCTGGAGTCAGAATGTGTCTCATGTGTCCCGGGTGACCACTTGTGATCAGATCTCACCTTTTAACTGGCGGGAGACAGCAACACACTTCTCAGGTGTAGTCTGCTGGAAATGCGAAGAAGAAGAAGTAGAAGAAAAAGAAGAAGAAGGAGGAGAAGAAGAAGAAGAACAAGAACAACAACAATAACAACAGCAACAAAAGAAGAAAAAGAACAATAGAAGGAGAAGGGCAACAACAAAAGAAGAGCAAGAAAAACAACACCAAAGACAAAAAACAACAAAAACATCAACAAAAGAAGAACAACGACAGAATAATAAGAAAAAGAAGATGCAGAAGAACAACAACAATAAAAACAACAAAGAAAAAGAACAACAGAAGAAGAAGAAGGACAAAAACAAAAGAAGAGGAAGAACATCAAAAACAAAAACAACAACATAAAAGACAAAAAACAACAACAAAAACAACTACAAAAGAAGAACAACAGAAGAAGAACAATGACAACAACAATAACAATAAAAAGAACAAAAGAAGAAGAAGAAGGACAGAAGACTAAAGTTGAGTAAATGGCCCTTCAGTGTGCCCCAGTACATGTTTATATAAACAATGCTAGAAGAATGTGCTCATATTCAGCACAGACCACCCGCAAATGTGGAGTGATTGGATCTCAATGTGTCTTGGGTGCGTTCACACCTGTACACTTGTTATTGGATCATGCAAAGGACTTTGTTTACAACTTAACTACAGAATGGGTACAATAATTCACTTCACCTAGCTGGTCACTCACACTACACTCTTACCAATAAGAGTTCTACGGAACATGGTGAGAACTCTTTATTTTAATTGTTATATTTGGTCAGTCAAATAAACAATTAGAAGGACTGAAGTCCATTTTTTCTGTGCTTTATAACTTTCAGTGAAAGGAAGTTGAGCACTTAGTAAAAAGAATCTCCCCTCTTTGCATGAAGGGGTTGAACAGGTAAGGTCGGAAAAATAGCCACACACAAGCATTCACAGAATGCCCTTTTAGATTAAAGAATCCCAGTGATGAATTTATGCTAAATGAATGCTAAAAACATGTTAATGTATTCATGTGAATCTTCATGAGGCGGTTCATGAGTGATTTCTTCCTCTTCTTTTTAACTGAGTTGATTTACATGATGCTTTGATGTTCCTCTGCTGCAGCTGAAAGTATTTGCTGTGTACTTTCAGAGATAAACGCTGATCAATAGGGGCTGTCATTGTGCCAGGGCTGTTTAAGAACTGGATTCTGCTGCATTTAACCAAACTGTACGTTAATGCGTCTGCATTGTACATTATTAACATGGTATCATATTATTATTTATTTAATGGCATTATCTCGACAAAAACAAAATCCTAAACGATGAGGGAAAAAACAAAAAAATAGATTAAAAAAATTAACTACCAAGCCACACTAATGAGAGGTGTGTGTTAAGCAACTTGTATTCAGTGAAATGTGAGCCACTTCAAAAGCACCACAAATGTCACAACTTCACTTCATTTTATATATGAAAATAAAATAATAAGTAAAGTAAAAATAAACCACAAATAACTAGCACCAAAGGCCATGAGTCCAGACACTTTTGAAATATTTAAAAATGAATGTTAACAGAATGAGTGATAAAATTAATTGACATGATACCACCTTTCAGTGGCTGTTTTTTTTAATAAATTGGGTATGAGACTGTGATGGACCTTTTAAAGTTCAATTCTATAAGGCCTAAACCTATAAGTGAGTGCCTGTTTTTCTTATCTATCTATCTATCCATCCATCTATCCATCCATCCATCCATCCATCCATCCATCCATCCATCCATCCATTTATTTGACATTTTAACTGAACAAATAACAAGCCTACAGAAAGTCTTAAATAAAGGTTTTTGAAATTGGACTGCAGATTCAATTCATATTAATCATAAGACCTTGGGGTTGTGAAAAACAACACACGATAGAAACATATTTCGCATTGTCATTAAGCTCAGCTTCACTACTTTGAAATGGGAATGTTTGTTAAAGTTTGTTGATATCTCAAACTGATGTGAAGTTAAGTTTAAATGATCATGTCATGATCATGTCTACAGTGCAGTGTTCACCCTTGAAGGGCCAATGAGCTTCTAGAGCCCTGAAACTGTTATCAAGCCTTTCTGTTATGTTTTTAATGGAATTGCTTAAATAATAGTTTGTGTTTAGTGTGTGTGTGTGTGTGTAACTGGATACACTCCACAATACAGTTACAATACCGTTAACTAAAACAGCCACAAAAACGACACAGTGGCTGAGGTAACATGCCTTCATACCTGATCTTTCAACAGAGGAAAATGTGTTAGAACAGGATGACGGGTGAGAAATGAACTGTAGGTGAATCAGTAACGGCTAATTAACAGAAAGTAACAAATCTACAAGGAATGCTTTGAAGCTCTGCCCCCAACGCGACGGCACAGATTATTTTTGCGAGCACTTAGCTTTTCCAAACTCTTGGCTTCTTGCTTGTTTTTTTCACTGGAAAACGAATACATATACATGTTTTCTCACAGCACCATGAAGTTAATTAACTTGGAGTTTCTGTGAATTCACTTTATACTTCATTTATACTTCAGCTCTTAGAAGTGTGACAATCGGCTCTATTTTGAGACTATCCCACTGAAGTCCCAGTCCCTATAACATCTGCCATTTTGTCGATGCTCTGATCTTCACTGTGGAGTTTTGGAGCATGTACTTATCATGGTCATGTGCACTGTGATCCATCCAGGAAAGTAAGAGGCAAATCCAGAATTTTTTTTTCTGATCTACGCACACACTTTTGTTATGTTTTACACATTCCCTTTGGTTTAATCAATCAGGACTGAGACTCTCTCTCTCTCACTCTCTCTCTCTCTCTCTGGAGAGCAGGTCAGTCATGTGTCATTAATTTTGACTCTTTCGCCCTTCTGAACACTCCTGTGTTCCTTCACCATAGCTAAAGTCCTCAGGTTTGGATTTTCTACGGTGTCTATACAATCTCCACTCACCCCTTCAAACCCTGAACACTGACGCTTTTCCGGACTGGCTGCATAGACTTCCTTTTTCCTAAAACACAGTACTGTGACAGGCCTAAGCCCAGGGGATTTGAGGTCAAAATGCATTCATCTGCAGAGTTAGCATCAGTTCAAAAGAAGGATCCTGTTTAGACTTGTGCCACCTTTTGGTAGAGTTAGTTTGGTGCAGATGTGAGGTGAACATGATTACCCCTTAGAACGCTGAGGGTATTTTTCCCGTTTTTGCATTAGTTGTTCTTTTCTGATATTTACAGCCTTGAACAAAGTGTAATGGACAAGTATGCTGTTTTTAAGCACAACCCATCCATTGATTATTTTCATCATTTAACCAACTATTTGTCACGTGCAGTCCTACTTAGTAAAACATAAAGTTAAAAGCTTTTCCAGCAATACCCCCCATTGTGCTGCACAGAAAGCCAATCACTGACAAAAGAATATCTAACAATACAATCTAACTAAATAGAAATATATATTTTTTAAAAAGCAAGAAACCACGAGGATTAGTTTATATGACTTTAGTGGAGATGTGACCACTTTTTGAACAGGTTATGAGAAATGTTGTTGATGTGTTTGTATGGAAACAATTAGGGTTTGATTTTTGAGTTCTGATGTTGTATTAGCCATACATCATCATCTTTTTCTTCTTCTTCTTCTTCTTCTTATAATAATTATTATTATTTATGTATGTATGTATGTATTTATTTATTTATTTATTTTGCATTCCAGAACATTCTCCAACATCAATACCTGACCTCAGTAAAGGGTGCAATCAGATGCTCACTGCAATGTTCCATAATCTAGTGGCCATCTACACCCCCCATCCCCCAGACATTTACATCATCTTTCTCCCTTTCTAATCTTTCTTTCTCCAGTCGTTCTGAGCTGTAATCACACCCTGCTGGGGCATGTGAGGGGTGCGTGTGTGCAACCATCATGAAACCCACCTGACCTGTTCAGAGGAGTCTCCACTTTGGGTGAGTAAACATTACTGTAACAACATTGTGTTTTGCTGGACATGCCTGCCTTATTAAGCCCTCTGAGGTCTTTTCCCTGAGTCACTTCAGTACATCCCATTCTCCTCTGGGTCACTCATAAAACGTTATCTGCTTCTTTTATCACTTGGGAACCATTTGGAGGAAATGTTCATGAAATTTTATCTCCTTAATAAAAAGTGCCAGGCTCGTTTTGAGAGTGCCCCAGCTTTTTACAGAGTAAAATGAGTTTGAGAATTAAAAGCTTCACATATGGTCTGCTGGAGTGCCTGTAACTCTCCGCTACCATTAGAGTTCTCATAGTAAACTAAAAGTAAATGATTAAAAATGATTAAAAAAAACATGTTTTGAGATATTAAAATAAACCCTACCATCAAAACTTAGATAAATACATAACCAAGGTCAAAGATGGAAGGAAAACAAAAATAATAGTAATTAAAACTAATTCACAGTATAAGAAATTGTTATTAGAGTACATTAATTTTTTAATTATTTAATTATTATTATTATTATTAGTAGTATTAGAAGTTAACCTTCATGAAAACTGAAAGTGAACCAACTGCTAACAAAACCAATTTAAACAGTATCAAATGCTAATTGCCTTTTTTACTAATAATAGTGCAGCAATAATTCTGGCAACAAGATAAAACGTACTGTGTTAATGTAAATATAGCTATACAATATTTTAAGTTTTTGTAGCTTAGGCCTGGAATGCAGCACAAATATAGAAATAAAAGCAACATTAAATATACATAAAAAATGTTACATGGTCAGAACAAAACATTACTACTACTACTACTACTACTGCTACTACTACTACTGCTACTAATTGTAATAATAATAATAATAATAATAATAATAGGGGAATTGCTTAAAAAAAGTGTGATTAATGATTATTTATTTATTTATGAAAAATAGTGGAACTGCTCTAAAAGCAAAAGAGTATAATCTCAACACTCTGGCTAGCTGACACTTTCTGGCTGTTATTATTAGAATTGCTATTTTCCCTCCTTGTTGTGATGTAATGACACTTGCTCTGGTGGAGTCATTATGAAGTCGCCCCTCTCTCCCTCCCTCCGTTGATCCTGCTGTTCCTCTGTTAGCAGTGGGTGCAGTTTGTGATCTGATTACAGGGCCCTTTACCAAAAAATGTGTCATGCAGGCATTGCAAAAGACAACAAAAAAAAAGCCGAGACTAATGCGGACAGCACAAAATCCCCCCTCATGGCACTTCATGAGCGATGGAGCGGTCGCTGCTGGGTGAGTAAGGGTGCATCCATATTAAAACGGCCTTTTGGCAGAAAACGACTGCGATTATCAAGCTGTTTGTTTTGTTTTTGTTCGGGCGTCCAACTCTTCCCTCCCATTTCAAGCTCCATTTGACTCTGAATGAGCTCATCGATTTCTCATCCGGAAAAATATCGACGCCGCTGCACCACCTCAAACGAATCTCCACTACACTGCTGAATAGGGCTCATTACGCCCGATCATAATTAAACTAATTATCTGTTCTAATTCACCACCACTGAGAGAGAGAAAGAGAGAGAGAGCGAGCGAGAGCGAGAGAAAGATGTAGTCTGTGCTTTACAGTTGTAATCCTCTTTTGATTAAGTATTTCTGTAATCCTATAAAGTCTCGTGTTTCAATGTCAGTTTTATCATCGTCATAATGTAGCACCCTAATATTAATGTTCTAATATCCAAAGGGCAAAATGAAATGAAAGAGGGTATCATTTGTACTGTTTTATATAAAGAATAGCCATACTTAGTCTTGTACATATTAATACAATATAGAATAACTAAAGCAATAGTTTAACCAAAAAAATCTGATTTAACCCTTTGTTACTTCAGTCATCCAGGACATGTTTGGTGTTTGCTTCATTAATTTTACACTGGACATCCTTACTGTAGTCAAATTTGAATTGTCCTGGTTTTATCCCATCAAAAGCCTTGATCACGTCCTCCGCATTGGTCATTTAACATTTCTGATCAAAGTGCCTGGCCGGAAGAAGAAATGGTACCGTTACTTTTGGTAACTGCTGTAGCTGTGAAGGTTCAGAAAAATAGTAGCAACGTCAACAACAGCCTCTTTGCCTGATGACCCAGTAACTATGTCCGGCATCTCCTTCGCATTAGACTTCTATTTTTTCCCTTCTTCATCCATTTTTATTTATTTGTTTATTTTTCTTTCTTTCTTTCTTTATTTATGTCGACCGCTTGTGGCCAGCAGGGGCTCCCATTACCTTCTGGGGCCTATATATTTGCATGCTGGTAATCACAGCCACTGGCTACAGGGCTAATGTATCTAACAAGTAATGGAAGCTAATAGCTCAACAGTTATCACGCCTAAGGAATCACACACCCGCCTCAAACCATGTGGAGTTGTTCAGTAATCTCTAATAGACTTGCTTATTTGGCTTCTGAAACTGTTTGACTCACTGTTATCTGTCAAACTCAGGCTTCAGGGTGGCTACTGTTTTTAATCACAGTATGCACTTTGTTAAATTTAGCTCATGCAATGTGAAAAACAAGAGACTGCTGCTTTAATCCTGTCTACAATGTAGCCTACACTGTGCTAACATAAAGAAATAAATAAACCAACTCTTGATGCGATGGACAACAGGCTATTGATTTCTGTTAACTAGCATGTCCATAGACCCTTACTGACTCTACCAGCCTGTGCTAGAAGCTGTATTGTGACTGGTGAACACAGAAAACCATGCACTTTCCAATAAATGTCCAGTGTGCCAGAAATCAATAGACCACCTTTGTAACAGCAGCCACACATTTCCTGAACTGCTTGATCAGGCCCAGGACCAGAGACTGAGGCATGGCTAATCATGATTACAAATCTGTGCTTTTTGATGTGATGCAAGATACTGAAGTAAATGTGAACTAACATCTAGTCTACATCCAGGCTAACATAAACACACAGATGTCCCTCTTTTATAGCAGCAAATACACCAAATAGTTAAGCTAGTAGGATCTTTGGTATTCACATCTGTCGACTGCCGTGGGCACTGTGTTGTAGATGCATTGTAAAACAAATAAATGCTGCAGAAATCAATGGAACATTGTTTGCAACAGCAACCTCACGTTTCCAGTCTTGAGCTGCTTCATTGGGCCCAGTAACAGATACTAACGGTCGTAATTCAGTGATCTGTAGCTCATTTTCATCACATTACTGAAGTGTCTGACCTTCCGCCGCGTTGAAACTCCATTCATCACCCTCAGCGGAGCCGTTGAAACGCTTTTCATCTGTTCTGACTGGATCATTCGCTTCACTCGCATGTGTCGCTTTGCATACATAACATTAGCGTACAGCGGCTTAGCGATGCTAGCGCTAGGTTGCTGACAGAGGCCTGGAGCCGTGTGCTTTCTTCACAGATTTCCTTTCATTTGTCTTTGCAGTGTCTTTGTAGTTTATCCAAAAGCTTTCTAAGTGTTTTTTTACTTGTTTACTTTATCAGTCATTAAAAATACATCAGAATCCAGGCAATTAGCGATGCTAGTAAGCTATTAAAATATCACAAACAGCGACACATTGAGCACTGGTGATGACAGTAGGTCTGATGAGAATTCGCTAAGGCACAAACTGAACCATGATGTCTATATTTAATGAGCAGTTACAGCTTTGTGTTTCTTTTATTCATGTATTTTACAGAGCGTGCTAAAATATTGTCTCATTTTTGTTTATTCTCGATTATAGAAGAGTTTTCTATCTGAAGCTTCACTGGAACCATGCTAAGAAACACCTACACATACACACACATGCACTTCAAAATGCAGTGTGTCCTGGTACATTTTGTGGTCTGCAGAATCTCTTTCAGGGTTGCATGAATTTTGCAGCACAGGGGAGTTTAGGTCTTTTTACTGCATTAATTATTACACCGTATATATTCCTTCAGACTGAGGTCAGCAACCTAAACTAAACTGAGACAGAGAGAGAGAGAGAGAGAGAGAGAGAGAGAGAGAGAGTAGAAAGAGAAAGAAGAGAATGGACAGAGAAGATAGAAAGGAAGAAATAGAGAGAAGAGGGTAGAGAGAGAGTACATCAAAAGACAGAGAAATGGACAGAGACAGAGAGAATTAATTAATAATTGGGCTGACACGATTATTCGAATAACTAGAATAATTTGATTACAAAAAATGTTTGCGACAAATTCTTTGCCTCGAGGCTTTGTTTAATTTATGTCACCAAAGTCCATCTATTTAAAGTGTCTCTGCTATCGTATCACTCCCTCTTTGTAGACACTGCGCAGCTCTGGTATCACTGTTTCACACGGACTGTTTATTTTGCTCTCTGTGGAAATGGCGGAAAATGAAGATCCCAGTGTGCGTAAAAGACAGAAAGTGTCTAAAGTGTGGGACCATTTTACGTAAGGTGGACAACGTAGTGCAGTGTATACACTGTAAAACGGACCTGGCCTACCATAACAGTACATATAACCTTATATATGGGGAAGGCGTGTTTTGAGATGTAACTTATCAGTGTGTGTGTGTGTGTGTGCGGGAGGGAGAGATGAGGAGTGTGCATTTGCCCTCTTGCTACTTATCCTGCCTCATCACTATCGACTCATAACACAGCCTACAAATAATTACAGATACTGCACGTTCTAACTAGCGTTCATATCAGTTAGCAATCATAAAAAAACGTTATCGTGTGGAGCCTCCGAGCCGCGTGGAGAAGTACAGTTCATGTGAGGATGCTTTCGGTTCAGGCGCTGCAGCTTTACTCTACTCTACCTAACGACCTCATCTGGATACAGCAGGAAACTGAACTGTACTGTTTAAGTTGGATTATTAGTAATACTTTATTCTCAGATGGGCTATTTTTCCTTTTTTTGATTAAGATAAAACTACTGTAAGGCCAAACTGGCGGACCTATGTTTGTGAAGTTGTATTTCATAGTTTTTTTCATGTACATCATAAATGTTTCACAGAAAGGTTCATTAAATGGGCTTAGTTCTGGAGCCAATAAGCCACAGGTTTTAAGGTCTGAGCTAATAAAGGTGTTGAGTTTGAATAAAAACCTTTTTTGTGAGGAATAACAGCCAGTTGCTTGATCATTTTAAGAGGCCTTTCATGATGCATAATACACTATTGATACAGTTGATTAAAAACACAAAAGTATGATTTATCCGATTGCTCGATTAATCGTTGAAAAAATCGTCAGAATACTCGATTCCGAAAATAGACGATAGTTGCAGCCCTAATTAATAAATACACATACAAAGAAAAAAAAAAGAATTGAGAGAGTAGTGAGAGAAAGAGAAAAAAAAGAGGAGCTAAACCGAGAGAGGAAGAGGATAGAGAGAAAAGGAACAAGAGGTAAAGAGCACATAGAAAGGAAGAGAGATAGATAAGGTAAAAATGAGACAGTGAGAAAGAGAGAATAAGAGAGAGAGATAAAGGATGTGTTTAGGCAGAGGAATTCAAAATGAAAGCCGCTGCACTTCCATTTTCCTGGAGCGTGTCAAACAACCACCGCGTAAAATATTAACACCATGAGGTCATGCGAATAAACATGAAACCTTAAATGTCATCTTAAATATGTGGGATGGTGACGCATAACCCTCCGTTTCATACTCACTGAGATTAAAAGTGCTTTAAATGGCATCACGCCAGACTCCAGGAACCACTCTAGATTTAAATGTCACTTTCATGTGTTTTAATACTGCTTAAAGTGGGTCTTGAAAGATTTATGAAACCTTTAAATTTGTCTTTATTTCTGCATAAATATGGCCTAAAACATCACATGAACCTTTGCTTTCAGCAACTGTGACCTCCTTGTGCAGCAGTAACTACAAAAGAACATTTCTAGTTGCTGATTAGTCCTGCACATTTCAGGTCCACAACATTTTAAGGTCAGGACTTTGTCTTGGCCATTCCATAATGTTAACTTTGTTCTTCTTTCACCATTTACTGGTGGATCGAGCAGTCTGGTTAGAGTCATTGTCTTGCTCCAGTCTTAAGATTCAGTTCACAAAGAGATATTCTGACATTTGTCCTTAGAATTCACTGGCATACCTCAGAACATATTGTTCCTATGATGAGAGCAACGATACCAAAGTTCAGCAACGTTCAAACCATGGAACTGCCATCACCATGTTTCACAGATGGTATTAGGCAGTGTCTTCCTTTCTCCAAATTGTTGTTCTCATTTAAACCAAAAGCTCTGTTTTGGTTTCACCCATTCAGAAAACATTTTTTTTTCCAGAAGACATCTGGCTTGTCTGTGTGATCCTTAAAAAACTGGACTGTGATGTTCTTTTTGGAGAGCAATAACTTTCTCAGTGCAGCCCTGCCAAGCACACCAGTGTTCTCCTGATGGTGAATGCATGCATGAACATTAAGTGTCACTTTTTGACACTACTGTATATTTTTCTGACAATGTGTGACACACTGTCTTCTGTTTATACAGTCTCACAGCTAAGAATGGCTGTAGCAGCCACCATGAAGTCTGAATTTAGTCCAAGTTATAGCCATGCATTAGAATCCTATCCCCACATTTTAAAGTTGTGGACATGTATTTTATTTTATTAAGAAGGATAATTGTAAACATTTAACAGAAATCACATAAGCGAGTTTATTTGTTGTCATAGTTGTTCTTGTCAATGTCTTTAAGTTAATAAAGAAGCAATCTTTCAGGAGACCATCTTTTTTTTTTACATGCGCCTTTAAGGTCAATTTTACCTTTGTCTTTATTCCTTTAAACGATTTAAATCTTCCCCCAGTGTAGTCAGTGTGTATGAATGCATTATGGTCACAATAAACTGGCTGATCGTGTAGAATTGGAGCTGTCTGTGTGTTACTGTGTTGATTACTATATAAAACAGAAGCTCAGTGCTACCTTTACTGTTGGATACACTGTGATAGTTTCTGAATAAGTGTGCTTCTATGCTCAGAATGCAATTCATATCACTGTGGAAACACCTGTTATTGATTTGTTTCATCAGAGAAACAATAAAAGGCCAATGAGGTGTGAAGTATATGGCATAGTCATTTCACCACACTTCAAGAGCTCATATTCTGCCTTTTCCTGCGAAAAGGCTGACTTCATATGCTTTAATGTTCAAAACTTTTTTCTAACTTAATAATTTTTCTACCTTTTCTTATCAACCTTTCTTTTTAAGGTCCATTGATATGCAGGGCCACACTCTAAAAACTCATGGTCCAAATGTGAAAATAATTGTGAAATAATACACACAGAGAACACATTTCATTGTGACATTTTCTGCACATTTAGTTCAAAACTCATTTAGTTTAACTAATTGAGAAATAAAAATTTTATTACATTCATTTTGCAGACGCTTTTATCCAAATGGACAATAGGAGAAAACATTAAAGTTTCATAAAATGTGCTATTACAGGTCACAGTTTATGGATTATTTTTCCATCAGTATGTTACATTCAACAAATAAACAGCAATTGCGTGTTAAAATGTGTTCCCTGTAGAGGATTCATGCTTAACTACTTAATGTACTTAATTACACTTGGAAAATCAACACTTGACACAAACTTTTGCATAGGACTGTTGGTGCGTAAATAACTTTATTAACGAAGCGTGTTTCTGTTACAATATGTAATAGAAGACTGTTACAGGAGTGGACTGAATTCATTGCTTGGTCGTGTGTGTAATTCTGTGCGCCAGAGCAAGTACAGGTTAAAACGGGCACATGGAGAAACAGCAGCAGATGAGGAGACATTAGCCGTGATTGGCTTTGCTGTCAGTGTGTGTTGACTGAAAGCTTGAAGTACGAGTGGTCGGGTATCCGTCAGAGCCGCTGTGTTATACACACACACACACACACACACACACACTGCACACACACAGACACACACACACGCCCATCTGCTGACAGCCAGTGCGGCAGACGCGGCTAATTTTAGCACCCAGAACACCTTCAAACCCCTCACATACTTGACAGTGCGAAGACACAGAGACACACGCACACACACACTTCAGCGCTGCCTAAGAACAAAGCTGCGCCAGGCTGCATCCGTCCCCATTATAATTAAAACTTCCTAAAACTATGACGTCATTTCCCTGAGAACGCACTTCTCTTTACTGCTCTCTTCATTATTTATATAGCCGGGAAGAGAGCAGTAGTGCTAAAACCTCGCGAGGGTGAAGAGAAAGCCTTTCAAAAGGCCTTGATTCAGCGCAGGAAAACACACAGCAGGAACGGAGAACGATTTTTGTTCAACAGCTCCTACTTAACAGTTGGTGTTGACTGTGGCACATTTAATTATACCACATTTTAAGAGCTCATATTGTGCAATATTCTTTTAAAAGCTCCACTAATTATGCTTTTATGTACCCAAAATAGCCATTGTTTTTACGAGACTATCTCGTAATGTTCGTTAATGTTCGAATTACACATTACACGTATAGGATTTGAATGTGTGCATATACAATTTGCACCTGTTTAAATCCATTTTTCTCAGTGTGTGATAGTGTCTTTCTGCCAGCAAAGTGAACATTAGAATAAATACAAGCAAACAAGAAAGCAGTGAAAAAGGATTTGTTTAGTTTGTTTTAGTATCAGGATTTGTTTAGCTTGTAAAAAAAGGAGTTGATGTTCTGTGAGCTGGTGAGGAGAACACAGGTTCGGTTCCAGATTCCTCCTCGGTTCCTCCAGCCGTTGTTTGGATTTGTGAAATTCCATAAGCAGCTCCTGATTTAATGTAATGAAGGACCGATTGAGTCAAACCAGGTTTTTGATGAAAAATGCAGGTAATACTGGACTTACTGCTGTCGGCATAATAGACTGCTATATGTTAATACATCTGGTTTTGTGACATCACAAAATACACCAATGTGTAAATAACAAGTCTTACACTGAAGAGTAACAGTAAGCCATAGTTGCCAAGCAACACTGTAACTCAGCATATTGATACAAAATTCATTTAGTTTATAGTGACGCGTAAACGAGGGCTTCCTCATTTCCTACTTAATTAAACATGCAATTTCATAATTCTTTTTAAAGTTAATAATTGTTTTTAAAGCAAAAATAAAGTAAATAACTCTGCCTTCGTTCTTAAAACTCTTCTAACTTGAGCACATGTACTGGTTATTATGAAATTTCTGCCCAAGTGCCTTTACTAATGTTACTTGTACTCAAGTCATTTAAAGAGATAATTAAAGATATTTAAGATGATCAGACAATGCTATTTGGAGAGGAAACGTTTAAGAAAGTGAAGCGGAAAGTTGAGAAGCAGCAGAGGAACGCTATTAACTTATAACCTCCAGACACAAAATGCTTGTCAATCAAGAAAAACGCACATTTGATTAAAACAAAGACAAAGGAGCATTGAAGAAGGCCTATTCACTGACAAAGAATGAGTGCTAATAGAATTAATGAGACAGTTGTGAATGAGTGGTATTGAGGTGGAATAAAAACCATCTGCAGACTTTTCAGTAACCTGCGATTGTGGCTCTTTCAAGCTTTACGGAAACTGTTGCTTTTGTTATAAGGTTTCCAGTAAAAGACATTCAAACCATGATGGACTGGAGGCTGAATATTTTTTAATGAATACTTGTTTCAAAGTGTGTTGCTAAATGTAGAAAGTATTCATTGTTCTGTATTGTCCTTATTATCATGCAAATTAGTGCTAGTGTCTTGGCCAAATGGCTTGGTTTGTTGATTTCTCAAGTGTAAATAAGCACACAATCTCTACAGATTTTATTTTAGTCCACAATTACTGCTTCTTTGTTGAATTTAACATATCGGGTGAAAATCGTTTAATGTAGTCTGGGCAATAGTTGGATCACATGTTGTATTTTTTTTTTGTCCCCCAATATGTTAAATATGGCAAATAAACACAAAACACTACCGTCCAAAGTGTAGGTGTGGTCTTTGTAGAGGATGGGAATTTATGTATGCTTAGAAAACGCAAATAACATGATTTAACCGGGGCTGCCAAAACTTTTGCACACAGCTGGAGAATGTAGTGCATCTTTTGCTGCACAATTTATCAGCCCCCCCTGTACCCCATGCATTAGTGGAAATGGAACCCTCACCTCAACCAACGATATCAGGACAGTGGTCCAGTGAGCCATGAGGTGTTTCTAATAAAGTGACCAGGAATTTTTATATTTTATGTGGTGTTTCTGTAATTTTGCACAACCTGTTGTTATAGTTTCAGCCCTCGTATTCGTGGACAGATAAGACGAACCACAGAAAAGTGTAGTACATCAGAGGAAACTGCACTAAGACATTTCTCAATACCACTGAAGCAGACTTTGTGTCTGCATTCTGATTTCAGCTACTCTAGAGGTTCTCAGGTTTATCAGGTTTCATAGTATAGTTCAGTAATAGTTGGCAGCTGCTGCAGAATAATATTACAGTAAAATATAAGTTTTAAAAAAGGGAGAGCATGAACCACACCATACTGAATAGATTTGTATACAAAGTGTGAGAGAGCAGGTGAGCATTTTTTTCACAGGTTACACCATATCAAGAGACTTGAAACACAATTATGAGACTCAAAAGAAAATAAATGTTACTGAGATTTGCTTTTATTTGAAGGTTTATTTATGTGGCGTTCTCTTGCTGTGTTCCCAGTTTCTGCCACCAGATGGCAATATTGACCTTTAAAAATTCGGCATGTGTTAAACGCTTGCAGTTTTTGAACCACATTTTCATGTCTATTTTATAAACTTACATTTCCAAAATGATTTTTTCTTTGTTTTTTCCCCCTTTGTATTTTTAAGATATTTTATTTAGCTAACTGTCATATGAGCGACAATTTGACTAGCCCCAAGATATTCCACAAATTTTTCATTAATTTATTTACTCTTCAATAAATCCACAAGCAGCCTGTGCGGGACTTCAAATTATGCTGCTTGTTAGTGTTAGTGTTTACCTGCTCTTATATGCCTGATTTTACTTTATAATGCGTGCAATGAGTCGAATCAGGCGTGTTAGATTGGAAACAACACACAGATGTGCAGAAACTGCAGTGATTTCTGGTTTGATAGAGCAGTTCTACCACTTTCATCCAGAAGATGGCAATATAATCTCTCTCTCTCTCTCTCTCTCTCTCTCTCTCTCTCTCTCTCTCTCTCTCTCTCTCTCCCAAACTCACGCCTGCTATTGTAGGGACAGCGACTGGCCACTTATTCATTTATTTTTTTCTGACCCATGCGGAGGGTGTATCCCTCACACACACCTGAGCACGCATGATGAGGTGGGATGATACGGATAAAATACAGATTAAATGACCAGTCATTCTATAAGGTGTGTGTGAGTGTGTGTGTTTGTGTGTGTGTGTGTGTGTGTGTGTGTGTGTGTCTGTGCACGTTATTACATCCAAAAAGGCCGTACAGACACACGCTCACACTCATGCACACACGCTTCTCTATAAGTCTGTCTGTCTGTCTTCCTGTATATCTCTCCATCAGAGAGAGAGAGAGAAGTCATGTTTTTCTTTTCCAGTCATCATATGTTCTGCACTCTGGATCAAATATAGTTTTTCTGCTAGAGTGTGTTCATACACACCTCTGTAGAGAAAGCATCCTTTTTAACACACATCACAGGCTCTTTTAGATATATGTTCTTGCTTCCTTCGTTATTTAGGTAACGATGTTTGATAAACCACCCATCTGGAGATAAACAAAAATTAGTTTTTTCACTGATTTATTCAAGAGACTAATCCATCGTATTGCATCAGATCCTTCCATGTCATTTTCTCTGCTCGCGTCTATGTCCCTACTAAATAAACAAGTAAATAATAAATAACTATGTAATGAATAAGTAAAATGGTAAATAAACATCTTGGCTCATAGAGACGAGACTAAAGTTTTAACACTCTTTTCACTCTTGCTCATCACACTGATGACATTAGTTTTAAGAAAGACAAATTAGCTTTTGTGATTCTAGCCTGTAAGTTCTGAATGATTTGAGTGGCATCAAATGATGAGGAAAAACAGAAAGAAAGAAAGTGAGAAGGAACAGAGGGCTGAAACTTACAGGCCGTGGCTGCACACTTTTGTAGTTTAAGGCTTAAAAGAACAGCAACCATTCAGCAGAAACAATAAAGTGCGTCACTGGGGACTAGAAACCATCAAGGTAACAAACAAAAAAATAAAGCAGGAGGAGGAGGAATAAGGTTCCAAAAATATAGCTGCTGCAGTTAAACCGAGGCCTGAAGCGTCACCAGGTCTGGTGGCCGGAGGAGGAAATCAGTGGGAGTTTCCTAGAGCTGCCGTGTGACGCTTTAAAGGCTTTCAGAAAATAGAAAGTTAACACTGATTTACCACAGTGAGGATTTACTGTTTCATCAGGATGTGTAGGGTTCCTGCAGTTGACATATTCATTATTATTATTATTATTATTATTATTATTATTATTATTGTTAGTAGTAGTAGTAGTAGTATTAAGATAATATAAGATAACTTCATTTGTCTCAAATTCATGTCATTTGCATGCTCAGTGCAACAAGAAAGAATAAACGATAATAATACAATAGAAGTAAATAAGACAGTAAACAATTGTGCAGCACAATTACAAGAACAATACTGTAAGAAAATAACAGTGAGACACTGTAATGCTGATATTATTATTATTATTATTATTTAAGAAGTAGTAGTAGTCGATGCCCTAGAAGTAATATAAGTAGTATATTAAGTAGCATATATACTATTATAATAATTTACAGCTATTAAAAGCCACCAGCGACTGAGGACTGTTTGTTCTTTGTGCCGTGTATTTCCCACCTCGTTATGCTTGTTTGGAGGGGGTCCAGCCCGCTGTGCTCTGAGCATTCTCAGTGTGTGATTTAAACCCTGGTGTGTGTTTGTGCTGTGCCTAGACGGGAGAATCAGCGTGCTATTCAGTTTCTAGAATAGAAATGATGATGAGGAAGAGTGGAGGGGGAAGAGAAAGGGAATGAAGACACACACACACACACACACACACACACAAATGTGTGATAGTGTAGATAACTTTTGACTTCAGCATTTTAGATGGGAATAAGTCATTCACACAACATATATGTAGACATACATACACACACACACACACACACACACACACTTATGTACACTGAAACAAACACACTTTTAGAGTAGATTTGCAATTTAGTTGGGGCTAATAACAATTTAGGCAGGGCTAGTAACAAGTTTTACAGAACAGTAGGATCATCTCTCATCAACGTTAGATATTAGGCGGACCCAGGAAAAGTTAACCTGGCACAGCTGCAGTTTTTTAAGCATGTCTTCCTCTATTTAATAAGACTGTGAGAGGACCAGGCCCACCCAAACATCTACCCTGCATTGAGATGTTCTAAAAAACTTACTTTGTGGTCCCTTTATGCAATCGGACATTGACATCGGGCATAATTTCACCAGATTAACTCTCTCATCCTGCACGTTTTCTGTCATTTCAGCAGATTACAAATGGATCATTGCATGCAGCTATGCATTACCACCTCCAGGCTATAATCTCATCATTAGAAAATGATATACATGCTCTTCTATGAGATATATTCTCATATTTTAAAGCCCAGCCTACTTAAAGTCATTTCCGTATCATATTTTTATTCCCCACCAACTGATCCCTCTCTTGGAACCTTTTTCTAACATAGTCATTTAAAGAATCATGTTAAAATGATCCACCTACTGGTGTTACTTCTCTATAGTACTCGAATTTTATATTTGTAATGGAGATACAACAGGTAGCACCTTATTGTTGCATACACAAAAATCCAGTATTTTACTTCTTGCTAACAGTAAAAGCTTTCATGAACATTTGAAGCTCAAATGTCCCAACATTTTTATTCATCTAACCGATAAAAGCTAAAAAGCTCTAAAAATATCAGTGTTTTCATCATCATGTACAATACAAGGTTTGACATTTCTATCATTTTGCTTCTTCATGAACAACATTTCTAGCATTTCTATCTTCATGACTAATAATAGCTCCAAAAATATCAATGATTTCCTCCTCATGTACAATACAAGGTCAGACATTTCTCTCCTTTGCACCTTTATAAACAGCATTTCTAGCATTTCTGTCTTTATGATCAATAAAAGCTCAAAAAGCTCAAAAAATGTTCCATTTTTATGAAGCTCAAAGCATTGGGGCATTTTCATGTCTTCTTTAACAATTGAAGCTCCATTTTTCTATCTTCATGAACATTGGTAGCTCAAAGAAATACCATGTTCTTGAACAACAGAAACATGTGTTTGGGTCCTCTCCTGCAGCAAAGCAGAGGAAACACTAAAGGATTCATGAAACAGTTGTTCAGATTCTGAGCTTCAAAGCCTGACTTCATGGAAACTTGTTGTGCTGTTAAAAGTAATAAAGTCCGTATGGTTTATATCTTCACTCGGAGAGCTGTCTGAAATCCCCAACAGAAATGTTTCTGCCTATGAAGAGCCTGTCTTGGAAGCTTTCAGAACAGTTATTAGGAAATTTCTAAACATGCTCACATGCAGTCAAGTGAATGGTGTGGTTATTTTATTTTCAGACTGGAACACAGAAGCCATAACAGAAATACAGTGTCATAAAAATACATCTCTGTTAAAGGTCAAAAGTATCAAAAAGTGAAGATCACTTCAAGTTCAAGTCCAATGAATAGTATGAAATGGTACAAAGGACAGTGCTGAACTGTGGGAGGTTTAAAAATGGCAAGGCTACCCAGAAGTGGGAAATAATTCTGTAGCTCCATGCAGGACCTCTGGTCTGAGCCTGGTTGGTCAGGTTCGTCCTAC
>JBBPCX010000088.1:1411843-1426539 GCA_037974365.1 Hydrocynus forskahlii | reverse complement strand
GTCCCTCCTCAGCATCCTTCTCCCAACACACTCAGTCTCTCCTCAGCATCCTCCTCCCAACACACTCAGAGTCTCTCTTCAGCATCCTTCTTCCAACACACTCAGTCTCTCCTCAGCATCCTCCTCCCAACACAGTCTCTCCTCAGTATCTTTCTCTCAACACACTCAGAGTCTTTCCTTAGCATCCTCCTCCCAACACTCTCAGTGTCTCTCCTCAGCATTTTTCTATTACCACACTCAGTCTCTCCTCAGCATCCTGCTCTCAACATAGTCAGGATCCTTCTCTCTGACTTTTCCTCCAAACTCGAGCAGTCCCTCTAATAAACTCATTCCTGATTCTGTCCATCCTCGTCACTCCCAGTGTAAATCTTAACATTTTCAGCTCTTCCTGAAATGTCAATAAACACAATTTTCTAATTAAGATGTTAATCCCTGAGGAAGTATTGTACAGCTTTGTAATCAGAAAGCTGAACATCAGAATAGTAGCTGTCAGAATGTCTCTAATACCAACACCTTCTACTGAGCCTTTCTGTGTACCAGATCATAAGACATTAATTGTATATTCTTTTGAGAAATATCAATTAAAATAGCATACAGTAACCCCCAGCTTATATGTGGTTCAGCAGTCGCAACTTTAGTCCATCGCTTTTTTTTTTTCTGAAAACCGAACTAGTAATTGTTCGCTGAAACCCCTGCACATCTCGGAAACTGCAGATACCCTTCGCATTTTTTTTTAGCTTTTGTGACACCCGGGCCTTGTCAGCTGCACCCCCTCGTCCTCGCGTAGGGTTGTTTATGTTTGGGCACGACGCTTAGCAACCCAGCAAGAGGATGAGGGGGTGTGGCGGACAAGGCCCGGATGTCACAGCTTTTTTCGTGGCAATATATAATTTTTCATATATTAGAATGCTACATTATTAAAACAATATGTAATTGACTAATTTTGTAACATAAACATTAATGTAAATTCAGCTACATTTTCATATAAAAAATAACTATACATTTTTTGGTACTATGGAGAGAAACACACAGAAAGCGAGTCTAGGGATGGTAAAATACTGCTGTACTCAGAGGCGGGAGGTTTGAAAGTAGCCAATCCAAGAACTATTTATTTTTTCCTTACTGCTGATTGGCTGCTGCCCTTTGACATATCCCTCGCAGCGGCAGTCCAGAATTTCCTCCCTGGAGCATTTTGAGTGTTCTCGTGTTTTTGTTTTGTTCTTCTTAAAGCCCTGTATTTTTATTACTGTAAATTAAATGAATTTATTACTGTATTTTTTATTACTTATACCAAAGAAAATGACAGCACATACCAAAGAAAACATGCGTGCATGAATTACAGTGCTTTCTATACAGGAGTTATATCGGTATGTACATTCTAGCACTGCAGGAGTTCAGTGTAAACTGTACAGTACGAATACGGGTATACATTTACATTTTAAGGGTAATGAGTTTAAAATTAAATTAAAGTCGTTTGGGAGCATATTTGGTGGCATATTTTACACTATACATTTTTTACACTATATATTTTTTTTTTACCATATCACACCGACATGTTTTTTCTGCATATGCAGGTGCTCTTTTTTTGTAAGTTTTTCCTCTCCAAATCTCTGTATTTCACTTTAGACTTGCCAGATTGCGAAAGCAGGAAGTGTGTCAGCCTGGTGGAGTTTGAGCGCCTGACACCGGCTTAAGACAAGACTGGCAGCCATTACTGTCAGAAAGGGCCGCCCTCTGCAGAAGGATGTTAGCGCTGGCCTTGCTAATCTGCAGGCAGCAGTGCCAGTTTAACACACCAAGGCTCCGTAATGCCACGATTTACACACTTCAATTTGCCCAGGCTTCCAACAGCCAAGAGCAATGGCTATGCTGAATTACTCTCTCTCTCTCTAACACACACACACACACACACACACACACACACACTCTTCTTGGATGCTATTAGTGGTAGGAATCCTGTCTTTGGCTGTGGTGTTGATTGAAAGCTGTGTTTATTGATTTCATTGTCACTGAGCTCAGCAGAGACGCTTTCCGCTGCAGCTGCCTCCTGCCTCACCCAAATCCATCTCTCTCTCTCTCTCTCTCTCTCTCTCTCTCTCTCTCTCTCTCTCTATCTTTCTTTCTTCCTCTCTCTTTCTCTCTCTCCCCCTCTCCGTTCTTGTGTCACTCAGTAAAATAACTCTTGCTGGATGATTCATCTTTCAGCATATACACAGAACCCAAAGCAGATTCTCACAAGATCTTTAATGTTTTCTCTCTTTAAGTTTGGTGAGAGCAGCAGACAAGCCACCTTATTAAATCCTCCTGTGTCTATACTGACTGTCCATTTTATCAGCTCCACTTACCACATATGTGCACTTTCTGGTTTACGGTTACAATCCAGTCTTTTTCGCTGCATCGTAAGCAGGTATTGCATTAACATGGTGGAATGTTTGAGTGTGTGTATGTGTGTGTGTTTCATAATTTCGTCATCTTCCTCCTATATTCTCTGCTATTATTCTCTGCATCTTCTTTTCCTTCTTCTTCTTCTTCTTCTTCTTCTTCTTCTTCTTCTTCACAGTGGGGTATCAGGTTTTTTTTTTTCAGTCATCAGACTTAAATCAGTCGTATATAAAGAAACAAGCCATCAGCAATTGGCTTTAAATTTAAAATGTAATCAGAGCAGCAACCATTTAGCAATCAGTGTTCCTTCATAAGGAGAGAGAGAGAGAGAGAGAGAGAGAGAGAGAGAAGAGAGGGAGAGATTAAATTGAGGCAGAGTTTTAAACAATATGGATTAATGACATCGCTAAAACTTGCACAGCACAATCAGAAAGTGGAGAGTTTAAATACTCAGATGTTTTGGCATCATTACTTCCATATTTGTTGTATTAAACCACAAGTTTTGGTCCTTGTATGAGCAAAAATACAGACGCATGTTTTACAGAGGTATGTTAGGCCTTTTCGGTCAAACCTATGATCTATTTAACATACATATATTGATATGTATTAGAGCATGTATCAGTTTTACAGAGACTCTTTATAGAGTCCTGGCGTAGAGCAGCTTTTAGTCTCTAACAACTGACTGAAACCTACTACAGTCAGTGATCCACATTCTATCTATATATCGATCTATCTATCTATCTATCTGTCTATCTATCTATCTATCTATCTATCTATCTATCTATCTATCTATCTGTTTCTCTGTCTGTCTATCATCCATCCATCCATCCATCTATCTATCATTTAGCACTGATCACTGCATTTTTTGGAAAGCTAACCAGTTGGATGGATGGATGGAGGGATGGATGAATGGATGGAAAGATAGATAGACAGACAGACAGACAGATCTGAGAGAACAAGAAAAGAAAAAAGAGCTAGGTAGAAGGTAGAAGGTGAGAGCGAGAAAGTGAGAATGATATTTTTGAGGTATGTTTGGCAGTATTTGGAGATGTGCACCTGATTGGCTTGTTATTTACCTGTTGAGGGAGAGCATGTTGGCGAAAATGAGGTATGTTCGAAAATCGAGCTTTTTAGCCACATTACTATTTTTACATTAACCAGAAAATCTCTGCTGTATCAGGCCTCTGCCACCAATGGATTTCTTTCTGTCTGTCTCTCTTTTTTTTTTAGGTCAGTGGCAGCCATGTTCTCATTTATCCCAGTGCTGTAATTACCATAAGAGTCGAATCATCCCTGATAATTATTTCTGCGCAGCAACTCCTGTAATAGGATTCCCTCTTTTCCTCAGCCCTCCTCCAACACAAACGGATTTTGGCACGCTGTCCCAGCATATCTCGCTGAAGTTAATTATCTCAACATTGCGGAGGGAGACTTTTACTCCATCAAATTTCCCCACAGTCTGGCTGAGCACAGGCTACTAATGACTTTTCGGGTTTTGTCGATTTCTTTTTCTTTATTTGTTTGTTGTAAGCCTGCACTAACGATTATTTCTACAATCAGTAATCTAACTATTTCTCCTTCTGCGGTTTCCTCCCCCTTTTCTCGTCTTGCCGTCACATTCAAATCAGGTTCATCAATGCAAAGACCAACTCAGTCAGTTATAGTGCAGATAGACAGAGCATTAGAGAACTAGAGAAAGAGCATTATGAAGCAATATAGACTGCTTTTTAAATGAAGCAACAGAAACCTTCTCGACCTTTACACTGCTTTAGTGTACTTTGATCTGAACATTACAATTCATCACACATCACTTTTTTAAAAGACACAAGAGAAGCCCCCTACACTTCCTGCTGGATATTACAGTCTGTCAATATGATTGCATGAATTACTGACTATTATAAAGCACTTTCTGTTAAAAACAAGCGAAGACGTATTGCCTGTTTTGCCACCTGTGGTGTATTACAATCAGTCAGAATGAACAATATAAAGCATCATAGAACACAGCTACTCTATAGTGACTCATGGACAGTAAAGGTTCGTGTTGACATTTCTTTCTCAGGATTAATTGATTAATTTAATAGCAGTATTTATTTATTTTTTTAATTGTGGTAAACACTAAGTGAGATTCAACTGATTGTTGCAGTCATATTTTCATCATTTTATAAAAACGGCTCACTTAACAGTTTAGTCGGCTTGCTTCTAACAACCTGAGCAGGATTTGTTCTGATGTCAATAACATTTGTAAAATGTTTGTACAACTGATGATAGTGTGCACAGAAAACATTTTTCACAAGCCTGAAATGCCGCATTCTCATTATTGTGTTCTTAAGGTATAGTGGCCATCAGAGTAGGTGAAGGGTTTCAGTTTAGTGTTGGAGATACTTAAAGTTAGGAGAAACATGAGCAGTTGAGAAGAATGAACAAAAGAGTGAACGGCCGTCACTCAAGCACAGCTAACAAAGACATACTCACACTCCACATCTGCCCGCTCACCTGAAAGTTCTCCCCCGATGTTCCTCTGCTGAAAACAGGTCAGCTGTGAGCACCTGACTGTATCTGAAGGGATCTCAGGATGGAGCTTTAATTAACGAAGCATCCTGGGAGGAAAAGAAAAAGAAAAAAAAAATAATAAAGAAAGCAAGCAAAACATATGCTAAGGGTTACACATCTGGCAGCCGAGAAAAAACAACAACATAGGGGTGCAGTGGCCGATATGAACATTGTATTGAATCTGTGAAGAAATTATTCATCCAAGTGTAAGTAAAAGCCCAGGTGCACCACCGCCTTTAACGGTTTCTCAGAAATTTCTCTTCCTCTCTCTTGCCCGCTCTCTTGCTTGCCCTCTCTCTCTTTCAGTGCAAGCTAAGCTTATAAACCCTCTGGTGCAAAACAAGTAGTTTAATCAATCTCTGGTCATTTTTATTGCATGGGCGAATTGCTTTCCGAATCCTAATGAGTCTCTGTAGTAATAAATGATAAATCGGTAGATATGTCACTGTCTGAAACTCGCATTATTAGACACCCTGAGTACATTTGAATTCTGGTTTTCTGTGAGGAGGGAAAAAAAACAAAACACGGGGGCCCCCAAAAAACATATAGCAGAACTATTACATGTTTTACAGCCAGGGCTTCATTTGTAAACAAAAATAAGTACAATCCAAAAAATTGCCTTATAAAGATATAACAAGATATAAAGCTCAGTGTGATGTTTCTTCGTAGCATTGGAACTATTTGGTGTGTTAACGTCTAACCTCTAGTTTATAAATCAATATTCCAGGCTCTTCCAAGGACAGTCGTGGAACATTTGCAAGTGATCGTCAGTGTTGAATCTTTACTGTTCCTGATCCCTTATGCCCAAACAGGAGTTTCAATATTTGTTGAATATACTACGATTTTTCATAATACATCTTTCCTAATGAAAAATGGTCCATAATCCTGTTTAACAAAGGAATCAAGTGCTGGCTCTATTAAGACAGCGGTTCCAGATCTGGAACCAAAGAAAAAAATCCACAAATGAAGGCCTGTAAACAGTACATACATTCAGTCACCAATTTATTTAAACATTTAGCAACAGGCTTTGCTGGTTAACATACTTATCCTCTGTTTTCACTATAATGTTAGATGGTGAACGGGAAGATGGAGACTGAGTTTTCACTGGAGCTATAACAGCAAACAGCAGTGGCAGTGTTTTGCAGCAGATTCAGTTTCACAACTTTGCTTGTGAGCTATGATGGTGGGATAAACTGTTCAATCCTGTATGTTTTGTATGTTACCCTCAGTTTTATTGTAAACCATTAAAAGTGCTTAAAGTATTAGAACGATAAAGTTTTCCTCACATAATCATTAATTTTCACTCATGATGCTGTCACTATGACAGTGTCCATGGCTACATGCTACCTCTCTCATTTTGTTTTTTTTTTTTTTTGGTCAGTGGCAGTAAACATTAATACTTCCACTCATACACTATTTTGAGCAGAACATTATTTCTGTTTGACAGATACATGATGGAATTCAGAAAAA
Organism: Hydrocynus forskahlii; assembly: GCA_037974365.1. Classification (NCBI taxonomy): domain Eukaryota; kingdom Metazoa; phylum Chordata; class Actinopteri; order Characiformes; family Alestidae; genus Hydrocynus; species Hydrocynus forskahlii. Next base: position 1,420,137 of record JBBPCX010000088.1, on the reverse strand, counting down.
AAATCACATTATTCCACTAGATTCATGGCTGATATTCATGGCTACTGTTTTATATTATGTCATGCTGAATTTGTGAAATAATGTGTATCCTTTGTATGTCAAGACAGGAGAAAATCAAGTGAAGTCAGATTTATTTATATAGTCACAAATAAATGTCACAAATCAACTTTACGGATATTTATGGATAACACCCCAACCCTTCCCCACCTCCCCAGCAAACAAGCCAGAGGCGACAGAGGCTGGAAAAACTCCCTCAGAGCAGGAGGAGGGAAGCAGACTGTGCGGATTACAATAAAGCAGAACAAACTCTAGATTAGAAATGATCTTAACAGTATCTAGCTAGCTAACTAGCTCATCAACTGGTTACCAATAAATCACAAATAGGCAACATCCCAAGAGATCACCTTGTTTTATCTTCAGCATGGTGTATTTGGTCATTTGTAAAGTATGTGTGAAGTGTTCATCTGTCATACGTGAACACGCCACAGTACACAGTGTGAACAGCACAAAATTATTTCTCTGCAAATAACCAACTCACCATGTGAAGCAGTGGGCTCCCAACGATGCAGCACCTGGGGAGCAGTGTGTGTGGAGACAGTACCTTGCTCAAGGGTGCCTCAGTGGTGTCACTAACAGTCCTGAGATTCGAGCCTTCTGATCACAGGTGCAGGGGCAACTCTCTAACCACTATGCCACCCTGTGCCCGTTTGAAAGTTAGTTGAAATTACATTTCTTTGATGTGCTCACATGGTACATTATTACTGGTTTCATGAGACTCATTTCACGTTCAGACGGTTGCAGATATTACAGCAGATTTTCAAGGGAATTTAAGGAGACTTTGCATTATCTGATGCAGCTTTGATTCAGCCAAGTTATCAAAGCTTTCACCAGCCTAAGAATCAGGCCTAATGGCTACAGCCGGGCAAATCTGATTCTACACCAGCTATAAGAGTCTTCTGTCCTTGATATCCCTAGGTCCTTATGGCAAATGCGGCACTTTGCTCTGCGCACTGAATAAGTGTGTGCGTGTGTGTGTGTGTGTGTGTGTTTGTGTGTGTGTGTGTGTGTATGTGTGTGTTTGTGTGTGTATGTGTGTGTCTGTGTGTGTGTGTGTGTGTATGTGTGTGTATGTGTGTGTGTGTGTATGTGTGTGTTTGTGTGTGTGTGTGCGTGTGTGTGTATGTGTGTATGTGAGTGTGTGCATGTGTGTGTGTGTGTATGTGTGTGCGTGTATATGTGTGTGTGTGTGTGTGTGTGTGTGTGTGTGTGTGTGTGTACACCATCTCAGTTGCTTTGCCGATAGTTCCTTCCTGACTGCTTAATTAAACGTTTGCATGGCTGTTAGCTTTTACGCAGGTCAGTATTAAATGTGTAAAGCCTTGCAGACTCTGGCTGGTCTGTGAGCGCGGTCGATGGGCCTGAGTGCCCCCCTGCCTGCTGGACCTGACTGTGTGTGTATTGATGAGATGCATCTGCCGATAACTCAGCAGCCCTTCTTAGCAGTTCCTCTCGGAGTTCCATGATAATGTGCTTCTCTGTAGATTAGCGTTTGGCTCACGGAATTTGGAAGTATATCAAGATTCCTGACTGATAGAATTTATTTTAAGAATCGATGCTCATGTGCCCCTGTCAATACTGAGTGTTCTGTTAATCAATATATCTTTCAATGAAAATTGAATAATGCTGAAAATAACAGATAAAGATGGTAACAAATTGCTGTGAGGAAAAGGAGAAATAGGAACTACCAACCCACAATGCCATCGGGATACTTGTTTTGGTATTAATTTATATCGGAGCTGCAAATTTGTGCTCAAGGGCATTTAGACCGATGGGCAATATAAGCTCATCATGAGTAACTGACCATAAAAAATGTATCAAAATAACAATCATTTTTATTATTTTATTAAATTATATGGTTATAGCAGTAACATATTTACTGATGAATTTACACAATATCTAACAGGTTATACTTAATCTACTCACCTACATTACATTTTTCATGACAGTGTCATATTCATTTTTAAATACATTTTTCAGCTCTTATGCCTGCGTTATGAAGTCCCTGTGTAAGTAGCTTACAAATGAAGTGTTAACACATTATTGATCACACCCTAAACAAATTTGTACCCCTTAGCATTAGCTAGGAAATGTTAGTCAAATGATTTAGACTTATAGACAGCAGCAAATTGTACATCCTTGTATCAGACCACTTCAAACATACAAAGCATAGTTAACAGATTTATTGATAAATTATTAATAAGCTAATACATTTTAGGTAGTGAAATCCAGTACTGATTAATGCAAAGTCAGCTTTCTCACATTAAATGATGCTGAAGCTGAGTTTGTGTCTGTCGTAAAAATACTGCGGGGGTACCCAAGTGGCACAGCCATCTTCCAACATTGAGTTCAGTTCCATCTCTGACTTGAATAGCAATCCTTCTCCTCCATCACTCAGCATGACTCCTCCTTTTAGCTGATGTAAAAAAATAAACAGTTTTGCTCTGCCATCATGTTGAGATGTCCAATTCCGTCGCAAGTACAGTGGTTCAAAAACCTCACTTCCAACTTTATGGCATTTTGGTGATAAAGGTTGAACTAAATTGAAAGGATAATTGTGTTAAAATATTAAGAATAAATAAAGAAATAAATGCTTCTGAAGCTCTCCAAGTGTCTGTGACAAGTGCTTCTGAAAAACATTAGCTTACTATTAGCGTTTAGTGCTTTGAGGGCTTTAAAATGTGTGGGTGGGGTGTGAGAATCATGCCAGTATGTGATCCAGGGTAATTTAGATGAGTGTTTGTAACATAGTATCACTACTGCATTCAAAGCACCAAATACCACTGATTAAACATCACAGTTTTTGATCACTTAGACACTGGCTTTTTAGCAAATTGCTCTTTCCTACAGCTTAATTTTCAGTCTGGACAGGCTTTACCCCTTTGTCCAAAAAGCTCCCTTACGTTGGACATGGCTAGAATGAGGCCAAAGGCTCAGACACGTGATGTGACATCAATTGAAAGGCATTTGTCGGACTGCAACCCCGCATTTATTTTAATGATAGCTTATTGCAGACCGTCACTTATGCAGGATAGCTCTCTGTACTTTGTATGCACACCCCATAGCGAGCCATTCTGTGAAATCTTAACCATCTGCTGCTGTTGCTGTCTTTCTGAGAACCGCAGAAAAACGCAGAAAATGACATTAGATTTTTAATCATCTCATGTCTTTTTGCTCCTCCTGGCTTTCCTCCAAAAAAATAAAACAAGCGAAGGCCAATCCAACTCAGGCATCCCGTTACTGTCCATTCAGCGGTCAGAGGATGATGTGGCTCTGCTGAATGATTGTGATGTAGAGATTTAATGATGCTGTAAGTCTTTCCAGTAGGAAGCACATCATAGGCCCAGCATAATAAGGGAATAATAAAAAGGACGCAGCTTTTATTTATTTATTTATTTATTTTTATTTATGAAACGTGAGATCTTGGTCCTTGTGACATCCTCTAAACCATTTACAAAGCCTAACATGTCAGTGAATTGTCAGCTGAGATCTTTAATGGAGAAGGAGAATAATAAATGACAGCCTGAGGCACACGGGATATATACGCCAAGTCTGTTTATTAGGGCTTTTCCAGTAATCGTGGTCATGGGCCGTAACGGGGGGGTCAGTGAACAAGTGAAGCAAGGTTAACGCAGACACATCCATAACCAGAAACCGAAAAACAGGCAGGAAGGTCAAAACCAGGAATGTTACTATACAGAATAAACAAGGCAACTAACACAGGGCTCAGAATTGTTGGTGTAAAGCAAATTCACATTAATCAAGCAATATTCAAGATTCAAGACTTTTACATGTACAACAGGCAGTGAAATGTAATCCTGAGTATCTCCTAAAATACTGCAGTAAGTAGGAAATAGAAAATTGAATAAAGAGTTGAATAATTTGACAAACATACCCAAATGTAAACTATACACATATAACTGTATATATACAAACTCTTGACTAATAGTTTCTGAATATTTACAGTGGAGAATAAGAAGAATATGTGCAAAATATACAATACTATGCAAAAGCCTCAGGCCTCTATACAGTTAAGGCCATTTTTCTGAGCGTGTGATAAATTGTCTTTTCACTAGCAAAGTTAATTTTAGAATAAATGCAAACAGTAAAAAGTATCAAGATTTGTTTTGTGTGTATAAAAGTAGCTGATACTTTGTGAGCTGGTGAGGGGAATACAGTTTGGTTCTCGATTTCTCCTCCAGCCATTGTTTGGATTTGTGAAATTTCTTCAGCATCTCCTGATTTAATTTAATGAAGTACTGATTGCGTAAAATCAGGTTTATACTTTTTTGTTTTATTTTGTATATTTAGTTAAATTAATGTAGACTATATGGTTAAAGATATATGAGAAAAAGAGGAAGAAGCATGGAGAAAGAAGATTCAGACTGAACCATGATGGAGGTAGAATACTGTAAAAAAAAAAAAAAAATAGTACTAATTAAAAATAGAGACTTATTCCAAAATAAGTCTAGAATGATCTGGGAGCAGCAAAAGTGAACCTAGAATGATCAAGGCAGCCAACAAACAACCAGTCTGGATCTAGTCTAGTAGAATGTAGCAATTATCAAAGTTGAATCTTGAAAGTTCTAGAAGTGACCAAAGTGAGGCTAGAATGCTCAGAGAAGTTCTACAGATTATGAGGGTAAAATCTGAAGGTTGTACGAAGTACTAAGTCAAAACTAGAAAGTTCAAGAAGGGACCAGGGTGAAACTAAAAAGCTTATTGGTTCTGGACTGGGATATGCTAGAGTTAGAAGAATATCAGAAGGAGCCAAGCAAAACTAGAACGATCTCGTTCAACCATGGACAAAATCAACGAGAGCTAGAAAGTGCCAGACAGGGCCCAGCTGGGAAGACGAATCTGTAAAAGAGTGGAGGATGGAACAATCAATACAGAGAAAAGATAAAGATGAAGCAAGAGAGACTACAGACGGTAGCATGGTAGAACTAGAAGGCCTTGGATAAGATGAGGTTAGAACTTTTACAGTCTAGACAGCGCCGAGACAAAGCTTAAAAGTCTCTGAGGCCAGAGCAGAGCCAGGAGTTCAGAACGTATTTATGTTTTCTTAATATGGGCCACTGGTTGCATATCCTGTTCTATCATTTGTATGAAGAATACAGCATGGCACTACTCCAGTGCCTTCCACAGGCTGTTTGATTTCAGCAGTCTTAATAAGTAATTGCAAATTACACTTTGCAACATGGATCTTATGAACTGACGCATTGATAAATACGTAATTTCACACTGCATTTTGATTGGCTGGTCAGACGTAGATTGTAGCAGCACACACACCATCTTAAATTTCGGACATTGTCAGAAAATAATCGTAGGCTGTCTTTGGTCACAGTACAATGTAGGACCTCTGTTAAGGAGCCACATCTAAAGAAATGTTTCTTTTATTTACAGGGCATAAAAGACATCTCTCCATCTCTGGGATAAATCTGTAGCCCCTCTGTATTTCCGGTCTGGTTGTTTTGGAAAATGCCTTTACTTAGTTCTCAGTCATTGAGGAATTCCTTGAGGTTGCACCCTGTCTGCTCCTTCTATCCCAGGCACTAGCTAATGAAGAATAACTCTTTTATCAGCGGCAGGTTTTTAATATCAGATGAGTAAAATTAAGTTGACCTCCTCACGAAGCTGCAGGACACGAACAGTAAAGCACAGGCAGTCATCTCCTCTAATCTCTCTCTGTCTCTCCTCTTCACTCCTGCTCTTCTCACAGAGAGATAAGACCTCCCTGGCGTTAACGCCAACGCTGAGGGCTAATGAGAGCCTTATCTGCTTCCCATATTAGATATTAACACCTCCTCAAAGTAAAGCCTCCTGCAGAAACCTTTCCTTCCAATAGCTCATTCTTTCACATCACACCAGTTCAAAGCATGTATCAGGTAGCTATTAACTCAAAAGTTATATTAAAAAAAAAACACGAACAAAAGGTATATTGCATGTTTTTCTATACAACCTTATTACCTGTGAGTATGCACAATGTCAGTGTTGTTGTCATTACATCGTATGTTACAAAAAACAAAAAAAAACAACACCCCCTCAAAAATAACATATATATGTGCATTAATAATAAAGCTAAGATATCTATCTGTCTGTCTATCCATCTACCTGTCTGTCTGTCTATCTATCTATCTATCTATCTATCTATGTATTTGTTTACTTATTTAGTGGTGTAATATTACTGTAATGATCTACACGCACTTCTGATCATTAGCTGAAAGTCAATCCAGTCAGTATCTTGTCGGAAGCATTAATAGTGTATGGATTATTTTATGGTTGGTACAGTAGGTGTAATTAGTTCTCGCTGTGCGGATGCTCTGATGCATGTTATTGTCCCTGCCGCTGGTTCCTGGCAGAGGAAGCCACTGTGTGATCCACACTATCAATAATGGACAAACAGTGGTGCTTTGATATTAATGACATGAAGCCAAAATCTTATCAGTAAAGGGGGTTGTTAAAATAATAACAGTGACATCGGTGAGGTTCCCTTGAGCAAGGTACCGTCCCCACACACTGCTCTCCGAGTGCCCCTCATTGGTAGCAGCCCCCTGCTTCACTTGATGAATGGGTTAAATGCAGAAAAATAATTTCACACTGTTCACACTGTGTGCTGTGCTGTGTTCACACTATAAGAGGCCACTTTACTTTACTTTACTCCTTCAGTGTCATACAGGAAGCACATAAAGAATGTTTCCAGCAGAAGAAATAACACAAACACACATGAATGGAATAAATGGAATGATGATTTCATTACTACTAAATAATGCTAATCAATGATTGGTATTTTTTTTTTACTATATCTCAATATATTTAAATCTGTTTTTTTTATTGATGTTTGATGCTGTAGAGCTTTGGTCTTAATGAAGTTACCAGCACTGGGTTATTCCTTATTTTACACATTTATCTTGAACAAAATTGGTATATTTATATGACTAAATGACTGCTAACATTTGATTGTAAATTGTGAGCATCACAAATCAACAGATAATACTGGTGTGTTCTTGTAGGCCACGCACAGTATTAAAATGTCTTTATTTTCTGTGTAATGCACTTTGGCTATCAGGCTGATCTTCAGTAAACGGTGTCTCTGCAGTGCAGGCTGAAGAGTGATGAATTATCAGAAAGGCTGTTAGCAACCAGGCTTACAAGTTAATTATTCTAAGAAAGTAATTAATCCTTGACTGTAGATAGTAAGGCTTTTTTCTTCTCTGGTTAGGTGAGTGTGTGTGTGTGTAGAGAAGCAAGAGTGTGTTTGGGTGAAGAAAAGCCAATGATGTGGAATCCTTATCATTGCTCGTGGCATCTCATGTCAGATTGTGTTGGCAGTGGGAGAAAAAAAGAGCAAAAGATGAAATATTAACTGAAAATATGGCTGGGAGAGATGGAAAATAAATGGGTTTGGCGTGGCCGGGGCGAGGAGATTTTGGGAGATTTATCACGTATGGATTGAAAACGATGGAAGCAGCTGAAGAAAAAAAAAAAAAAATTCCAAAGCATCAAAAACAGCCCAAAGGAAGGCAAAGTTGTTTATGCAGAAAGTGTGTGTGTTTGTGTGTGTGTGCTTTCTTTGGCCAGGTTTTGATTGATTAATGAGTGTCTCACCTCTGAATTCACGTTGTTTTGCAGCAGCTATTTCTCATGGCTGTCACACACTGTGGCTTTTCTTGTAAAAGCACGACAATCTCTGTGCTTTCAGGCTAACATCTGTGTTACAGCAGGAGAGAGTTTGGACAATCCAGCGAAAAAATGGTAACTCGGCAAGGAAAGACACCTTAAACCTAATCTAAATAAGTAATATAAGTAGAGGTTCTTAAAAGAATACAGTGACAATAGTCCACCCTTTTAGGTGTTTTTCCTTGGTTTAAGTCAGTTCTAAAGAAACAATGCTTGAACTGGGAAAAAAAAACATGTCATAGATAAATTGTCATGCAGGTGGACGATAAACACACGCCAAATGTAGCCATATTTATTGTAAAATTTGTATAGTCAGAGTTTATGGTCAGGTTCCCCTCTGAGAAGCGGCCGCAGAAAATTATAGGAGACAAATAGAAAACACAGTTACTTATGTTTGCAGAGAACAAATTATAGTGTTTTTTTTTGTTTGTTTGTTTGTTTGTTTTTAGATTTGTAGCTTTATAGTCATGGATTACCCTCAGTACTGAGAATGCACTGGACATGCCAGCCTAAAGAGCTCGCCAGACAGAGCAACAGTAGGCGAGGGGGAGTTTAGT
>JBBPCX010000088.1:1349011-1366418 GCA_037974365.1 Hydrocynus forskahlii | reverse complement strand
CTCTCTCGCTCTCTCTCTCTCTCTCTCTCTCTCTCTCTCTCTCACACACACACACACACACACACACACACACACACCCTTGCTTTCTCACTCATAATGACTCTCTCCATCTCTGACTAGCAGTGTAAACAACCATAATCTCGGAGAGCTCCCTAGTGTCAAATTATTCCAGCTCCCAGAACTGCACCGGCGCTTTACAACGAGTAATGTTATAAAGTGATTCAAACTAAATGAAAACACACTCTTGGCTGGGAAGCGAGAAGCGTTATTTACTCTTTGAGAATAATTCAAGAGCCTTTTATTTTTAACTCTGCTTTTTTTGGTCAGTGTTATTGCCATTCTGACACTAAAGCCTAGAGATTTAATGAGTCAGGATAGAGATACGCACCACAAAGGCAGGACTGTAGCTTGGGCGCTAGGCTAGCAGCTCTGATGCAGTAAGTGCATGCTGGTTGTCCGAGATATTGCGTTACGGCTTGAACTGAAAATGTCTTTTCTTTACATTTTGTAGTCCCATCTCAACCAACGGACTTCAAAGCTGAAGCCAAATCAGAGACCAGCATCCTGCTGTCGTGGGTGGCTCCTCCACAGAGCGGACAAGACAATCAGATCACCGGATATGAGCTGCTTTACAAGAGAAAAGATGAGAAGGAAGAGGTGAGCTTCTACAGAAGGATAGTTTTCTGCCTATAGGGAGTCTCATAGAACAAATTCAGTCCAGTTTCAGTTTATTGCTGGTATACAAAGATATGCAGGCATAATGGATTACGAGTTGCGGTGTCCATTAGTTTCAAACAAAATACACAAGAGACACTAAACAAAAGCAGCAGTAAGGAAAACTGGATATGAAGACAATTAATTACTACAGGAATTAATTGATGATGCCAATTAGTGGTTATGGAAAATGATATAGAATGGAATAGTATAAATACAAAATGAAACTAGGAGTGTTGCTCCTGGTGAGTCCAATATATAAGAAAAGAAATATAAGAAATATATAAGATTCTATAGCAAGAAGATTATAAAATGTTCATATCATCTGTATGTTCATTCTGACAGACTGTAATACACTACACGAAGTATAGGCGGCGAGATGCCTTGTATTGTTTCATTAAAAAAAATTCTGTAATTCTCAGTACTGGTTATATGATCCAAATGTTCATTCTGACAGATTGGAATACACTACAGGAAGTGCAGGGTGCAGGGTACCATTGTTTATTGTCTCTCTGTATCTCTTAATAACCTAGAAATGGCTGATTAAAGTTGTAGCTGTAGGGCCATAACTAACTCTGTCGCTTCAATATGGGTACAAGGCAAACAGACTGGACGCTTTAAAGTTATGCTATGCTATCACTAGCCAGCTTTATTTTGAGAGATCATCATTTAAATTATCTAGTTTTCTCCAGCTTTAGAGTGACTGGTTTTGACAAATGCTGGTAAAATGTAGTGAAATGAAAGTAAAACATTGCCAAAAATGTTTTTACTGAAGAACAGCGAAAAACTACTTCTGTCCTCTAGTGCCTAGTGTTTCCTCAAATTGTCAGTTGCTTTAGATAAAAATGTCTGGTAAATGAATGTAATGTGATGTAATAAAACCTCATGCCCCTGTAGCCTCTTTCTGTAGAGGCTAGTATTGCCCCTTAAGTATGATATTGCAGCTTACATCTGTTGTGAATATGGCTTACGGCTATTTACAGTTCTCAATCCTCATCAAGATATTTAGTTTTGCCAAGGTTTGTAAAAATGGAAGCGACTAAGAAGAACCAATAACTTTCATAACTAATTGCAGGCATGATAGCAACCAGCCCTTGCACTGAAATGTCCTCTTTTTGCTCCTGCAGAAACGTGTTAGCTTTGAGTCCACCACCACCTACCTTCTGAAAGACCTGAGGCCCTTCACCACCTACACCTTCCAGCTGGCAGCCCGCAGCAGGCACGGAATTGGCGCTTACACCAATGAAATCTCGGCCGAAACTCCGCAGACACGTAGGTCCCTTTCCAGCTCCCCTATTGTCCCGTCCCACAGCCTGAGGGCCGATTCCACGTGCAAAACCCAAACAGCTACAACCCTTCCATTTTCTCTGAGCGTTCTGAAGTCTAAAACTCGCTTGAGATCTCCCAAACATGAGGATCTTTAAGAAGGAAGCTTTGGAAAATGGAACAGTTTGAAAGACCCTTGGCCCAGGTTCCACTTTGAAGGTTGAACTGACCACATTGCCCTGTTTGGAAAAGAGAGAAAAAAAAAATGTTGCATGGGCATTGTTCACTGAAGCTGGTCAGGAAAGTCAATCGACAAGGTCACCTTTCTCAATACAAGCCCACTTCAATGCGGCGGGGGAGGAATTTCACAGTGTACAGTCCAGAATTATTTATTATACTCTCCATTGCATCAATTTGAAAGAGTTTTTGCCTCAGGGGCTAGTATGCCGTGCCTTGTCTTTTGACGTTCTTCGTCAAACAAGAACCCCAACCCCCCCTCCCCTGTTTGCATTTGTGTTTTTTTACAAAGACGCAGCGAACCGAGACAATGGGCAGTGCGCTGTGGAAAGCACAAATGCAACTACGAATAGTTGAAGCAAAAGACAAGACAGACTTCCATTCACAATAGACCTCATATTTATCATTCATTTATTCAAACCAAGCGACGAGTAAATGTGTGATTGGCAGATTTATCAAAACTTCCCAAATTGAGCTTCAAGTCCATTTAATGAACGGCCAACTCAATAAAAGCTCAGCCAATGAAAGAAAAGAAGCCAAGTTTCCAATTTACAGTTCCACTTACTTGCTCTTTTTTTTTTTTAAAGACAATTTGAATAAATGTGAGGTCTCTTGAAGTGATGAGGGAGTAGATCAGGTAAGTATCAGTCCAGAAAGCCATTCTCGCAGATGGTGGGAAGGAAACTTTGGGAGTGATCTTTGGGGGAGAAATTTGTGTCTGCATGTCGAAGTCTTTAGGCTTTTAAAAACGTCAGTCATGTTGTCTTGGATTGATCAGGCTTTTACCTCAAACCAACAGGCATCGGAAAGGTTGGTGAGCAATGCAACATTTTTTTCAATTCCAGTACAGTTGACACATCAACCTTTACTTATTTGGATTGATGGTAACTGCTTGGAGAAAAAAGTTTAGGTGAAGTTGGGTTTTACTTAAAAAAAATATTTGACTTCAAGGTAGAAGGTCTTTTGTAGTTTTTTTGAGGAAAGAGCCAGGAAAGATGAAGGATCTAAAAGTAAGGCTCAGGGACATCAGCTAGCGAGTGACTAGATAGCTTTACCAAGGTAGGTTCTATGTTCTGAAGGCTTCTTTTTTACCACTGTAGCCTCTCCATGCATAAACTGTGTTTGTGAGTTTATTCTGTTGATCTCCACTGAAGAAGTCTTTGACATTTCTTGCCATTTTCCTTATTTGTGATGCTTCATTTGCGTTGATTACCATTTACTTTGGATCTCTTAAGTTTGGTCCTTGTGATTCATCCTCATTTTTGTCCTTTTATGTTTCCCTTTTTTTCTTTTGTGTTTGTGTTGTTCATCATCATCATCATCATCATCATCATCATCATCGTCATCATCCTCATCATCACCACCACCATCACCATCCATTTCAACCACATAAAAAAACAAAACGAAAAACAAACAAAAAATCCTGCTACCACAACCCCCCTCTGAACCCCTTCCAATACAACCCAAACTACCAAAACAACTCATAAAAATGAAATGGCAACGCACCGCTCCTCCTGAAAACGATCCGCCATTCAGAGCCCTCAGCCCCGCCTCAGGAAGTCACTTGTTCTAGCCAAAGTTCCACCAACATTCTGGTAAGTTGGAAGCCACCACCAGTGGAGCTCCAAAACGGGATCCTTACCAAATACACGATTCAGTACTCTGCTACGGAAGGAGAGGACATGTCCTTGAGGCAGATCTCGGAAATACCCCCGGAAAATACCCAGTATCTCTTGGAAAACTTGGAAAAATGGACGGAATACCGCGTGACAGTGACCGCCCACACCGATGTCGGACCTGGGCCAGAAAGCTTGCCACAACTCATCCGAACAGAGGAGGATGGTATGTTTTGCCATAAAAAAACGCTCTGAACCCTTTTGCTAATCTTCCCCCATCACTCAAATTCTTCTGGCTTCACAATCCTGCTTTTGACAGACTTTTGTCCGAGCAACCTTTAAATTCCCCTCCTCTCCCCCCTTTGTTTGACTCTTAAAAAACTAAAATTCTTACCCATAGATTAATCCTACTAACCTGGATTTTTTGTGATGGTTCTGCTCTCTGTACTCTCAATTTAACCACTTTTTACATTTTTGAATTTTTTCACTTTTTTCTGCTGTTTTTCTGGTATTAAAGCCAGTTTGAACAATTACATGGTGTTTTGTTTCCATGTACCTCAGGGCTAAAACTTCCACCGGTCCCCTGTCTCTTTTTAATTTTTTTTTTTTTTTCTGAGCATTTATGTATTTTTAAGTAAAAAATACAGTAACGAAAGTATAATGAAGCACTTGAGGCTTTGCTGATCCACTCATTTTTTGGAAACCTTTTTTTTTTACTTGACCAGAAAAGAAAGATATGGACAGTGGGAAACACCAAAAATACAGGAAGTCTTTTTTTTCACCAATGGCCCCATATAACATTTTTCTTTTTCAATTTTGTATTTATTTTTTTCTATGCATCCTAGCCAAACTCTTTCTGGGTGCTTCAAAGTTCTGAAGGACCCTCTTTGGCTCCTCTTTTTGTACACTTTTCCATATTTTGAATCCACTAAATCCATTTTTTATGTCTGGCAAAAAATTAGGTCACCTATGCGACCTGTTTTTGGGGGTAGTTTTTTTTTTTTTTTTTTTTTTTTTAATTTTTAATTTTTACTTGCCATTGTTGAAGTATTAGTGTCATGCACTTGTTAACAGTATGCTGCTACCCTTTTGTAGATTTTTAAACCGCTCCATCATTTTGCTGACGGGAGTTTTCCGGTCAGGGGGGAGGGGTCCGCTGCAATGTTGACGTTTTTTGTTTTTTTATCCCATGATTCCTTCAGTGCCCAGCGGCCCGCCTCGTAAAGTCGAGGTGGAGGCTGTCAACTCGTCATCTGTTAAAGTGATGTGGCGATCCCCAGTGCCCAACAGACAACATGGGCAAATTCGTGGCTACCAGGTGCATTATGTCAGGATGTTTAATGGGGAACCAATGGGCAACCCTGTCATCAAGGACATCCTGATTGATGATGCTCAGGTAAGCACGCACCTGCACACCCCACTGCATATCAGGTGACATCTTTCAGGGCTTTGACCAATTCAGTGCTAAAAGCTACAATTCTTTTCAATCGTTTGAGTGCCACTAGCTTTTCATCAAGTAAGGAATAATATTTCAACTATATTGACAAGATATATTGACCAGTGAGCCCTACCAGTTCATCTGCCTTTTATAGCTATTAGATCTATATAGGCTGAACCTGAATCCAGTTCTTACAAAAACAACTGGGTTGTAATATATATGTTGGATTATTTTGTCTATTAAAATGAGTATTGTATCATCCATAAAAGTTTGAAATCGGTTGAGCCCTGGCAGTGCTATGTGCAAAAAACCCCAAAAAACTGCAGAACCACAGTACACTGCTCTGATGTACACAGATAAATACGAATATACAAAATTCTACTCACTCAAAAGGACACATATCTACCTGCTCTTTATTAAAAGTGTATTGAAGCTAAATACAGCCAGAGCATTAGCACACAGCTGCTATGTACTATCTCAGTCTATGCAAGGAGTGCTGTCTTAATCCTAAAAATTAAAAACAGTAGGGAAAATAAGAACACTGCTCCATTCTATGAGTAACCCAGGTCTATAGCTATATATAATTTTACACGTTAATTTTACTACATATGCTAAATAAAACTAAAAAATGAATAAATACAAGTAACATTATACAGTAAATAGTGATTGTATGTACACTATATCAATGTGTTCCTTGTGGAAGTCCAGTATTACTGTAGTTTCATCAGAAACCTGGTTTGACTCAATCAGTCCTTCATTAAATTAAATCAGGAGCTGCTGATGGAGTTTCACAAATCCAAACGACGGCTGGAGGAACCGAGGAGGAATCTGGAACCGAACCTGTGTTCTCCTCACCAGCTCACAACATATCAACTACTTTTACAAACAAAACAAATCTTGATACTTTTTAACTGCTTTCTTGTTTGTTTGTATTTATTCTAATGTTACTTTTGCAGAAAGACACTTTATCACACGCTGAGAAAAATGGCTTTAAACTATTTGCATAGGTGCTTTTTGCACAATATTGGGTGTGCCCAACTCCAATCCTGGAGGTCAGTTTGGTGATTTACCTGCTCAAACACACCTGGATTAGCTCACTTGTTTTTTGCCAGATTTAATGAGTGTGTCTGGGGAGGGGAACTAAAAACTGTACTGGACACCAGTCCTCCAGGACCGGAGTCAGGAATCCCTGCTGTTTCCCTGCTGGAAAGGATGAAAATGGAAAATAGATACTGAAACCCTCTCCCAACCCCCCAGCTCCTCATCTTAGATGAATATGGTTAATAATAGTAAGGACGTTAAGTCCAATGAACTTTTTCCATCTCACATGGCATGTACATGATTATACGGCTTTAAATGAGAAAGTGGGGATAGTGATGAAATCTGCCTCCCCGGCCACACATCAGTCTAGAGGGGTTTCAGCAGGTTTTTCCGTGAAATTTTCACCATCTAACATTAATGCTAACATAATGGAGTCTATTCATCATGACAAATTGTCATCTTGCAATTTTACACTGCTAAAAAAACGCTCTTAGTACAGTGAAATGATCTCAGATCTAGTCTAAATAACTAAGCTTCCTCATAATGAGATTCCTGAAAGAATGTTATATTTAAGACGTTTATTTACCAAATTGCTTTGTTTCAAGTCATTTTAGTGACATTTTCAGTCAACTACAAAATACCACCCTTCCAGATGAATAAAAAATGAAAAAAAAAAAATTGAGCCCCTTTACAGCAATGAGTCTCCTCCTATGAGACCTCTCCTAAACACAGAGCCTCTCCAGATCTTCCTTAGTCCTAAATTCTCTCTCCTCTTCAGGTTCAACCCCCAGGGGTTTTCAACAGGGTTTAGGTTAGTACACTGGGGTGCCCATGTCAAAAACTGTGGTCAGTGAAAGACTTTGTGTGAATTTAGACGGGTTTTAGATCTATCCTTTTTGCCTCATTTCATTTGTCTATTTTCCTTGTTGATGAATGGCTGAGGGAGTGGGTTCATAGTGGCCCAGTGGGTAAGATACTTGCTTCTGGACCAAGAGGTCATGGGTTTGAATCCTACCTTCAGCAAAACCACCACTGGGTTCCTGAGCAAAACCATTAACCCTAAGTGAGGGAGACTGCCCCCTATAGTTAGGGAATGGAAGTTGCTTTGGATAAAAGCATCTGATAAACGCCATAAATGTAAATTTTGCCTCTGTGTCACCTCATATTTGTACCCCAATGAATGATCCCAATCATCTGTCTTTTCCAAGGGTGCCAACAATTATGGTGTTGACTGTAAAGTGAAATATTGCTAGAAGCAAGCAACACTGTTCACATTTACTAAATAAAATGACTATATTTGTCTTGGACAACAGTCTCATAATGAGAAATATTAGGTATATGACCTTTATATTTAATTTCATTTGCCAAGAGCTTCTTTTGCAGCTTTGCTAAACTGGGGCTAATTAGCATATTGTGTATGTACATTTGTCCCGTTTCCCCAACCCTATCTCTGCATGTGTGTATTTGTCTGTTGTAACTTAGCTTGTAACTTAGTTTCTGTTGTTTTTCTCCCTTATCTTCCAACCCCCTCACGTCTAAAACAGTGGGAGTATGATGATTCGACTGAATATGTAAGTAAAGATGAAAGTGTGTCTGAGAGTAAATCCTGTTTACTCCCACACCTCTTTACAACTAAAGAGGTGTGTATGTGTGTGTGTGTGTGTGTCTTTAACATTAACATCATCCAGACAAAAGCTAGCTCAAAGGCATGTGTAAAAGCATAGAAAATGTGTTTTTATTAGTGTTCTGATTGATTGCCGTGAATGAAATGGTTTGCTTTGGATAGGTACAGAATCAGTAAAACACAGAATGCCCTCAAACTGCCCAAATCATCAGGGTGGCTTATTGCAGTTTTTTTTATTCTGTTTTATTTCTTACCGTTGGGTCAGAGACATATTTCTACATTTTTGTATAGAACACTTGTAATTATCATATAGAAAATATAAATATGTTATAAATATGCACTATAAGTTTTTTTTTCCATATTGAATTTAAATTACTGAGAAATCTTTACTGTAAGTCAGAAATTCTGAGTTAAATAATGAAATGGTGTTTTGTAGGTGAAGTTTTGGTATACAGTCAATTGCAAAAGTTTACAAATTCAGAAAGTCTTTGTGTCTCTGCAGAGGCTACATCATTATTCACGCTCAGAACCTTAACAAAAACCTGTCGTTTGACCAGGGGTGGCCTTAACACAGTATTTCAGTGTGTTAATGTACCTCAGTTGGTCTGTCGATGCTCTAGAAATGCTCTTACAGTAACTGTTATTACTGACTCGCACAACGTTGACGCAAATCCCATTCAATCTAGCATGCATTGTTTACAGATGCTACACAATGCTGACTGTGCTTGGTGAAGCCACCAAGAGAGCATAATTGGCCTCGCTCTGTCTGGGGGTGGTTATGGTAATCCTCCCTCTCCCCATCACTAGCTTGCAGTTAGTTGCAGACACGCTGAGCTGGCTGTTCAATCAAACTTATATTTATATAGCACTTTTCATACAAAGTCAGTGCTTTACAAAACATTTCCCCAATAGTAGCATCACTGATACCATACTGTCTGGTCTCCTGGGATCAGTTGGTTGGTTGGAGCTTCTACCCCCACGACACCCAGTACAGCTTAATTGTGTGACCTTCAACACACACATACAGAATACTGTTTAAAATTTACTAGACACTCTAATTTGAGGTATTTTGACAGATTAATCAGTGCTATACAGTTTGTATTATATTAAATGGGATTTTAAGCAGGTAAAAAAAAAGAAATTGATGGGTGGAGCATTTTGAGTAGCACAGTTTTGATTATGCATCAAAGTACTTTGTCAGGGATTTAAAGCGATGGTCTCTTTTTTGCCTCAGGAAATGGTCCTGACTGATTTGCAGGCAGAGACCACATACTCGGTCACAGTGGCTGCCTACACCACAAAGGGTGATGGAGCTCGCAGTAAACCAAAGCTGGTCACCACCATGGGCGCAGGTAGGAGTCTTTCAGCTCACACTAATCTCTCTGCTTTCTCTTTTTTAAACTGGGATAAAAAAAAGGACAGCATGCCATGTGACAGCACGCCAGCCGTACGAAACCTTTCCCCCCTTCAGCTATTAAGAGTCAATGCAAGTAATTGCCCTTTCAATTACAACAGTGATTGTAATTCCGCACACTTACCGATTTGACTTTGAAATGCTGGCAGGGGTTAAGGAAATAATAGAGAAATGTGTCAGGGATATGGGGAAAAATGACTTTAACAAATGAGTAGAATGCTTCGTAACCTCTCTATTTTTTCACAGAAAGATGTGAAATACACAATTGGTCTGCACCATTGCTGTTGTACCACTTACAGCAATTATTATTCAGATCTCTAGAAGATTCAGAATTTATCCCAGCTGTTATTCTCAGTTGATGCCTATGGAATGAGACTTTCTATAAGTTTGTACAAGTTTTTTCAGTTGCCATAAAAAAATGTAGGCATTTTATTATGTAGGAGTTGTGTAAATGTACAAATGCTGCCCTGTATTATAGCATTTGTAGGTTTACGTGATACATATGTTAGCATTTCTTGACCAGTGATGCTTGTAGAATAACGCTTTATATAGGTTTATTTAGGTTTATGTCAAAGGCATGTGTATGTATCATATGTCATGAATGGCCTCTGTCAGTGTCCTCTTGCCTTGATGGTTGCCCTTCAGTAAAGTGTTATAACCTGCTCTTACCTTAAGTGTACATCCACATAACAAGAATTTGGTCCAAGTAATTTTCGACTATTTCTGCTGGTCCATTCACCATAACATGTTAATGCAGTATCAAGTGTTTTTAAACAGCAAAACAGGAAATTAATTTTTTCTTATGACAGTTTATATGCATATAAATGTAATGTAATTTTCTTCTGTTTGATCTCATCACCATTACGTTTTGCTTTACTTTTTTCAGTCCCAGAGAAACCCCGTCTGATGGTTAGTCCCACTAACATGGGCACAGCCTTGCTGCAGTGGCACCCTCCCCCGAACACGCACGGCCCTCTGCAGGGCTACCGGCTCCGTTTCGGACGAAAAGACGTGGAGCCCCTGACGGTCATAGAATTCCCTGAACGTGAGAACCACTACACTACCAAAGAAATCCACAAAGGGGCGTCATATATTTTCCGCCTCTCTGCTCGCAACAAGGTGGGCTTTGGTGAGGAAACAGTAAAGGAGATCAGTACCACTGAGGACACGCCCTCCGGTTTCCCACAAGGAATCATGGCCGAAAGCGCCACCACCACCACCATTCAGGTCATCTGGCAGCCTGTGTTGCTAGCAGAGCGTAATGGGGTCATTGTCAAGTACGCCCTTCAGTACAAAGACATCAACAGTCCTCGGAGTCCCTCCGAACTTTTCATCGCTGCTCCGGAGTCCACCGTAATCCTGGATGGCCTTAAAGCAGACACTACTTACGATATCAAAATGTGTGCCTTCACCAGCAAGGGTCCCGGGCCTTATAGCCCTAGCATCCAGTTCAGAACGCAACCTCTGGATCAAGGTAGGAGGCCCACCCCAACCCCTCCAAACCCCCTCTCAAATCAACCTCCGACCAACAAGCCTCTTCTTCCGACCTTGCTCAACCTTACCCCAACAATCAGCAAGCAAGTGGCGGTTTTCCGAAGCTAGCGTTTCCGGGATTAGCCTGGGGTTAGCCTGTGGTTATCCCCAATTTTAGCTTCCTCGTATGAAATAATAGTTAACGTCTCCAAATGGAAAGCCTAGCAATTGGTAAGCATGTGGTAACTACCGGGTAAAGAAAGGTAAGACGAAGGTATTGGGCTAGCCCTCTTAAGCCGCGAGGTAGAAGAGAAAAATGTTACCCAAGGTAAGGCCCTATCGTTTGGCCACTCCTCCAAAGGGAGTAAACAGTAGAGGAAGGTTCTGTGTTGACCATGTATGTCTAAATCATCTGCTCCACCTTTCTTTTAGCAGTGTTTGCAAAAAATTTTCACGTGAAAGTAGCCATGAAGACCTCAGTGCTGCTGACTTGGGAGATCCCGGAAAACTACAATCCCGCACAGCCGTTCACAGTAAGGGAATCCCACAAAATTCCTCTTTGGCTGGGTGTTGGAGTAAAGATATCAGCCATTAGGGGAACAATTTGAACAATTTGATGCAGTTACTAGGGCGAAAGAGTCTCAAAGCTTGCAAGCTTGCATGGTGCTTTTAGCTTTGTGCAAATTTTGTATGTATAGTTTCGCTAATCTGAGGCCTTAAGACTGTTTGGAAGATGGGTCTCAGCAAATCTCACTTAGTTCACTGAGTAGATTATTTGATAACTACACATCAACAATCTGTCTCTGGGCCAAGAAAAGAGAGCTGCTCCTTTAAGTTTTCTTTCAGATAGTTTCAATGAGTTGGGTTTCTCTTTGAATGAGCTGGGTTTCTATTATGTATTAAAGTCTGACGAGAAGTCCTTGTAATAAGTTGAACTAAATATTGAAATAAATAGTTTTGTTTCCTGAGTGAAGACATATGGTCACTCTATCTGAGAGCTAGGTAAAAATGTTTGTGAGATAGAGTGAATAAAATAAACACTCCATCTGATTAAAAAGGAAAAACTGATGAAATGGCAGAAATAGACACTGATAGGGCAAACCAGCCTAAAGGGTTTGCCCTATCATTTCAATTAGATGTGCAGCTACATGCATACTGGAAATAAAGCCATTCTTTCCATTTGCGGACGTAATGTACTTCAGATAAATGTATGTATTAGAATGAAATCAAAATTAACAGATTTATTATTTCTCAGTTTGAGACTATTGTTACAATATTACCTTTTCTAGACAACATCTTATTCCATTACCACATATCTTTACTCATTTCAAGCACTATATGATCTGCATTATTTCTTGAAATAAGCTCATTTATTTGCCGGTGTAATAAGATTAATTTCACTAGACAAAACAACTTAAGGAAAAAAAGTCTTGAAATGCAATTGCCTGTTGTGAGTTGTAATGTTGTGAGTGAATATTCTTACAACTGTTGCAAAGTGATAAATATTACACATTTAGTGCTGATTTTAGTTTCTAAGATATCATTATCTGCAATGTATGGCAACGTACAGTGATTAATCTTTATCTTTGTAGATCCTCTATGATAATGGCCAAAGTGTGGAGGTGGATGGGAAACTGACTCAGAAGCTGATCATCAACCTGCAGCCGGAGACGCAGTACTCCTTCCTCCTGACCAACCGTGGGAACAGCGCTGGCGGTCTGCAGCACCGCGTTTCCACCATGACCGCCCCGGACATCCTGCGCACCAAACCTTACCCAATCGGCAAGACCAACTCTGACGGCATGGTGACGGTGCAGCTGCCCTCTGTGCAGACCACAGAGAAAGTCAAGTGAGTGATACCATTAGCCTACAGTAAGGACCAAATAAAAAAAAATACACACAACATCAAACTGCTTATCTTTAAAAACTTATTTTTGTGTGCTTTGGCTGTCCTGTTTCGCATTATAGGCTTGTTAATCTAAGAAATCTTAAGATGTTTTCTAAAATTCCTCCTTAAATTCAGACCTAAACAGTCATTTAGAGTGGGTTGGTGTGAAGTGGTTCATTGAAGAACCATTTAGTACAGACTCTTCTCAGTGGTGGTGAATGAAACCATGGGTTGAGTCCATGGCTCCATTCTTTTATATTTATTCTCCAAACCTGCCAGTGAACCTCCATGAGTCTTCTGGGTGCTTGAAAGTTGATGATGGTTTAATAGTGGAATGATTTTGCACCACAACATCCTGTATGTATCCATGAATGGGTTTGGTTTTAGACCAAAAGCTTCTCAAAACTCTGGTAAACAATGCATAAGGGGTCAATCAATGCTTTAATGTAAGAACTGTCTGCGGGAGATTTTAGAGACAGACGTCTGATTCCAGTCACCACCACTGTGAATAATTTAAACGTTTCACTCTAAGCCCACTCTGACTTTGTTTACATCTGTTAACTATTTAATTATGCTGAAATTTTGAAAAATTGATACAATTCCAATTTAAGTCATCTGTGTTACTTTTTTTTTCTTGGCCATGCTGTTAGAGAGGGTTTTATTTGTATTTTGTGACTAGCTATAGGACACAGGCTAATTGCTAATGTAAACGAATGTTTGAGGGCGCATATACCAACCAATCCATACAAGAATATGTAATTAAATCAATCATTATATATTTTTGTAATATTCTCTGTGTTTGAAAATGTAAAATAGGAGAAAGCGGCTCAGTGGTTTATCTGGCTAGACAGTAGGGAGCAGCTTAGCATCTCTCTATGTCTGTCTGTCCAACTTCTTCTTCCCACCTTTCCTTCTCTCTCTTTCTGCTTGTCACGCTCTCTCTGGCTCTTTTCTCTTTTTTTTCTTTGATCCCTCCACTCTTTTCTCTCTGCCAGGACTTAAGCTAATTAGCCAGCCATTAGCCTCCCTCACTGCACCACTCTGCCTTGCTGGCTAGTGCTGGCGGTGTTGTGTCCAACCCTGTCTCCCTAACCCTGGCATAGCCTTTATCTCTCTCTCTCTGCCCTGTCGGTGGGGAAACCCCTCTCATCTCCGCAAGACAGCAGGCCAAGCCAGATCCCCCCCCCACCCCCCCACCCCCAATCCCCCCATCCTCCTTCCTTCCAGAAAGTAGCCGAGGGTTAGTGTGAGGCTAACAGCACTAATCGCTCTTCACTGAGATCTGAGCCCACGAGAAAAGTGTAACAAATGCGGGGTCCTGTGTTGGTCCGTCGTTGGCATATTCCCGCCTTTTTTATTTGCACTTTCTGTTGTCTTTTATCGAACGCCGCTGTTTAATCCAGTGTGGTTTGAAGTGGTTCTGGAAAACCTTATGCATATTGATTGGCTAATCAGGGCAGACGCTGTGTTTCTTTAAAGGGCCTTGGTAGATAAAGAAAAGAGGAGCCTGGTCGTGTTTGTTTAGAATGAAAGCGGCGAGGAAAGAAAGGTTCTTCTGGGGAGAAAGACAAGATTAACTTAAATACAAATCTAAAGGTCATTGCTTAATTGAGATTTTCTTTCCATAGGGGATACTACATTGTGGTGGTCCCTCTGAAGAAACAACGCACAGGGAAATTTGCCAAACCCTGGGACAGTCCAGACGAGATGAACCTGGAGGAGGTCTGAACAGACTTTACTAATATTTTTTTACAAAAATATTATATTGTGATCATGATTATTAAAACTATCAGAACAATTAAACAGAAGTAACTGCATTTGGTGCACATGTATATTTATAAAGCTGTATTGTGTTCTTCAACATTGTTTTTATTGAGTGAACTCATGAACCTGACCACAAAAATCAAGTGATCTCCAGTTTCCATCTCCAGCTCAGTTCCACCCAATTAGTTCATATATCATACAATCAGTGAGTGCATGTATATAGTGATTATATCATGAATGCAGACAATGTGTTTTCTTCTCGCTGTTTGGGCTAGATAGTTCTGAACTTCTGTTTGGCAGGATTGTTATACATTATAAACAATTGTTTTTGATTATCATTGGTATTGTCATTGTTAAATTACAGGCATGGGATATAGATTTGGGCAACATGCCGTTTTTGTGAAATAATTTGTAAAAAAGCCTCTCAGCCAATCACACTGCGAGGTTGCCGGTAAATCTATATAATGTATAAGAGAGGATATAGGAGACTCTACAGCTCTAAGTAAGATGCATCAAGGTTTCATCGAAACAAACTGGAGTGTCATCGAGGCTCCAATTTGAGCATCAGTGACAATGACGATGACACGGGAAAGTGTTGGGCTGCCGCAGAATGGCCATTCAGGCTGGCTTTAGAAGAGAGAGAGAGCGAGAGAGACTATAGTGCTCTTAGCCCAGTCATTCCGTCATTCCGCCTCTGCTGCCCACATTCTGGAGAGCAGCAAGCGCGGAGCCACATTCATATGCAAATGGGCCCTGATAGGCTAATGGACGCAGCGCTAGCGCTAACACCATAATGTGCTGCCTCTTCTTTTGAAGTGCAGACACTGATGATTAAGAGCGGCCCAAAAAAAGAGAAAGAGACAGAGAGGAAATTTTATCGCTGTGGCACATTGCGCCCACCGTGTCACGTTATTCTTTACTCAAAGTAAATATTTGATGTGCTTTTACATTCCGAAGAAGCTCCGAGGCTTAAGACACGGCGGTGAAAATGTAACAGAAAGTGCGAGAACTGTTAGCGTCTGACGTCAGGTGGCAAGAACCAGAACTGGAAACTGCTTATGCTATGACTGCACAGACGCATATATGTAATAAAAAAACAAGGTCCAAATAAAACTCTCCAGAAAATACTCTGAAAATGCTTGGATTAAATACATCATGCTTTATACACATAAAAACGAAGTGACCAGTATGAGAGGTGGATATAAATACTACAGATAAATAAATTAATTACTGCTGAAGTAGTTTACTAATTGACTTGGAGTTGTTAGTGGTTCCGAGTTGTACCTTATACTGAGTCTGTATGTAATAGTGATGTAAGCAGTGATAAAACACATGATAAGACTATTGCATAAGTAGGGCCATAAGTGACATAATAGTGACATAAATAGTGACATAATTGACAAAAGCACTGACATTGCACATGATAAGATGATTGCACATAATAAACTAGTACACATAATAAAGAATTTTCACTTGATTAAACCCCCCTATGAAGTGACACTTAAACCCCGCTACACAATCCTGACATAACCATGCCATAAAAATGTCATAGCAGATGACATACACAGCCAAACTGCCCATTAATATAATGGTAATACTGTACTGAAGGCCAGTATTCATATGGGTTATGTGGCACCTACATAAACCCTTTAATAGCAATTGACACAAACCTACATTAACATTGATAAAGGCTTAGACCAAAGCTCAGTCAATTTCAGTCTAGAAAAAAAATAGAGTAGTTGATGCTTGCTGGAATAAGCCTTTATAACTGTTCATAAACAGTCTTGTGCAAATGTTTTAGGCACCTGTGAAAATTATATTTAAATACTGTTTAGATTAGAGTTTTTTTTTCTATTTTAATAGAAAAAAGAAAATGAATAAATACAACTAGCACTCTTCAGTAAATAGTGACGTTATGTTCAGGATATCAGTGTGTTCTTGTGGAAGTCCAGTATTACTTGTAGTTTCCATCAGAAACCTGGTCAGTCCGTCATTAAATTAAATCAGGAGCTGCTGACGGAGTTTCACAAATCCAAACAACGGCTGGAGGAACCGAGGAGGAATCTGGAACCGAACCTGTGTTCTCCTCACCAACTCACACAGTATCAACTACTTTTACAAACAAAACAAATCCTGATACTTTTACTGCTTTCTTGTTTGTTTGTATTTATTCTAATGTTAATTTTGCTGGCAGAAAGACACTTTATCACACATTGAGAACAATGACATTTAACAGTTTGCAGAGGTGCCTAAGACTAAGTAGGTTTATGTCATAACTGTAATAACTGGCTTATGAAGGTGCCTTATGATCACTGTCTAACAGTTACCAACATTATAATGTCACAATAATTACCAGCAGTGGAAAGATGACACTTAGAAAGTAAAGAGGCCCCTTAGTCATGTTTGGACACAACACACCACACAGTGTGAACAGTGTGTAATTCTATTTCTGCATTTAACCCATTCACCAAGTGAAGCAGGGGGCTGCCACCAACCGGGGCGCTCAGGGAGCAGTGTGTGGGGACGGTACCTTAATCAACGGGACCTCAGTGGTACAACTAGCAGTCCTGGAATTCAAACCCACAACCTTCTGATTGCAGGGGCAACCTCTAACCACTAGGCCACCAGCTCTCCCCCAAAAATAAGGAATGCTTCATGATTTTGTGTGTCATCTTTATACTTATACTGATGGACGTAACTCATAACAGACTATGAACCTCTGTTATAACGTGTTTATGAACAGGTTATGTCAGAGTTATGTAGCAGGTCAGTGATATCAGCAGGCTGTGATTGCCCATGTTTTTTTTTGCCGATTTGTCAAGATGAAAAGAAGAACAGTGGCTCACCTTCAAGGGCACTCACGCACACACACACACACACACACACACACACACACACACACACACACACACACACACACACACACACACAC
>JBBPCX010000088.1:1326018-1344179 GCA_037974365.1 Hydrocynus forskahlii | reverse complement strand
CTCTCTCTCTCTCTCTCTCTCTCTCTCTCTCTCTCTCTCTCTCTCTCTCTCTCTCTCTCCCTCTCCCTCTCTCCCTCCCTCACCATTGGACAGATCATTTTCGTGTGTGTGAGGATTCACATGTTCTAGTCAGATGAGAAAATCCGTAGAGACTTGGCAGGGGTCGCATCCTGCAGGCTGAGAGTGAGAGTGTGTGTGTGTGTGTGTGTGTGTGTGTGTGGACTACCAACCTCCATTCCTGCACCCATCTCTCCCCTCTCTCTGCCTCTCTCTCTCCCTCTCTCTCTGGAGGATTGTCACTCTGAGGAATGCTGAGATAACTGCCTTCTCTTTAATAGCAGCAGATACACACAGTCTTATCTACTCCACTGCAGAGAGAGAGAGAGAGAGAGAGAGAGAGAGAGAGAAGGAACTCAGACTAGCAGAATTTGTTTTTGATGAGCAGCTTTTTTTGTTTAATTCAGTCTCTGATTGCTTTACTGGAGCTGCAGGTTGGAACGAGTAACGAGACAGAGAGAGAGAGATAGAGAGAGAGAGAATAATAAGAGTGAAAGAGTGAAAAAGAGAAACGGTATGAAGAGAAAAGAACAAACTGAAGGGAGACAGTTAAGGAATAAGGAACTGTAAGAGAACGTAGAGAAAACATGAGAAAGAGAGAAAGCAAGGGAGTTCAGAAACAAGAATGAAAGAGTGAGAGAGAGACTGACAATGAAAGACTGAGGTACGAGAAGAGAAAAACAGAAAAAAGGAGAGAGAGGAAAGGAAAGAGGAGGATGAGGGGAAAATAAGATAAAGATCAGAACAGAAAAATATTATTTGGTATTCAGTATTTTAGCTTTCAGTGTGTGTGTGTGGGAGTGTGTGTTTGCGTGTGTGTGTGTGTGTGTGTGTGTGTGTGTGTGGGAGTGTGTCCATGTGAGTGCATGTGTGTTTGTATGTGTGTTTGCGTGTGTGTGAGTGTGTGTGTGTGTGTGTGTGTGTGAGAGTATGTGCATGTGAGTGTGTGGGGGGGTGTGAGTGTGTGTGTGGGAGTGTGTGCATGTGTTTGTGTGTGTGTGTGGGAGTGTGTGCATGTGAGTGTGTGTGTTTGTGTGTGTGTGTGGGAGTGTGTGCGTGTGTGTGTGTGTGTGTGTGTGTGTGTGTGTGTATGATGCTGTATTTGTGGCTGGAGCTGGTAGATGGGAGGCTCTCAGGGATTTGAGGTGTCTTGCAGAAGATGAGTCATATGAAAGAAACAGAGCATATCGATGGATGGAGAAAATAGGACAATAACTCATGTGGCATCAGCTTGTCATCACCAAATGTGACTCGATCTTTTTTTTTTTCCTTGCTTCATCACGAGATGTGAATATGAAATTTCACATCAGGACTGAGTGCTAGATGTACTGGCGGCACTAATTTTCTCACTAACAGTACAAACAAATTGCCAGATTGGTACTCTGTGGTGGCGATAAAACGAATGCTTGTCTGTGGGCGAAATGTTAACCAGCTCCCAAAAAAAGAAATCCCAAACATGCTGATGTGGACTGCATTTTCTTGCAACAATGTACAGTTTTGCACTGTGCCAAGACTTTTATTGGGAATGTGCCCATGTAAACGTTACATTATTAGACCAGTAAAATGCACTGGGCCATTATTTAATAGTGATTTGTGTAGCTAGATTATGGATTTATGCAGACACAAGCTCTATATATATGTAATAAAATGTCTTAAATAACACAAAACATCCCCCAGGTAAGAATAGTTTCATTTTACTTCATCTCGGCTGACCTGTTCGGTAGAAAAACCTAAAAGGTCATTATACTTCAATAACATTTAAAGTAGGGCCCCACAGTGGTGCAGTGGGTAGCAGTGTTGCCTCACACCTCCGGGGTTGGGGGTTCGAATGTGGGTCTTTTGGGGTCTCCGGTTTCTCCCACAGTCCCAAAACATGCACATCAGGTGAATTGGGGATTCTAAATTGACCATAGGTGTGTGCGTTCTGTGATGGGCTGGCGCCCCACCCAGGGTGAGACCCTGCCTTTCACCTGTAGACCATGAGGATTAAGTGGTTACATAAAAGGAATGAACAGTTAAATCAAGTTAAAATGTTTTCTTAATATATACGTCTATATACTTCATAAAAAATTGCCAAGCAGAGTGAAGAATGTGTCGCATGTATTTCCAGTTTAAATATCCTGGTTAATTCTGTAAGTAATATTACAATTAGAAAAAAAGCATATCTCATATTTTAACATCATATACTGATTCCAGTACAGAGACAAAAAAAAAACTGGCATTGTTATGAGGATAAAAATCAAACTGCAAATACATTAAATCCTGATCCAATAGATTGTTAACAGTCTTTTTTAAATTGTTGCGATGAAAACATCCCTACAATCATAAGCATTGGACACCTTGTTCCATTTTAACACCAGACAGGGATTAGTAGTAGCATGTTTAAATGATGACATTTCTGGAGATGTTGCTCCAGCCGTAGAGGGGTGATGTAACTACGGTGTTATTTAAGCCATGGGGTACGAACTGTTTCTACTGCAGGAGAGAGAGGGAGAGAGAGAGAGAGAAAGAGAGAGAGAGAGATGAACAACGTGAGGGTGAGCTTGGATATGGAGACTAGAGTCTTGAGTCTTGGACTTTAAAAATTTACTGTTTTCCCTTTTCCTCTTTACTGCCGTCTATAAATAGCCCCAACTCTGGGCTTTGCAGTGGTGGAGTAAGCTAACAGCACGGGACATCTGTAGGAGAGAGTGCCTTTCTGTCTCAGAGCTGGGCTCCAATTAAAGGATTAAACCACACCAAGACAGCAGACAGACGTTCTGTGCCCCTCCACACCGCGATCTAATCTGCTCTGTTGTCCACTTTCTGCTACTGCTCTACCAATACATCTGAGATCCACCTTCTGTACAGCAAAAAAGGTGCATCACTGCTGAAAGGTTATTATGTAAGTGCACTAAGTAGTATAACGGTTCTTCTGTGGTGGTCTAAGACAAAGGTTTCCTCATTTCTGTTCATAAAGTTTTATGGCAGGTGAGGATGTACTGATGGGAAGTTCACCATGAGTGGCTGTTCCAATGTCGCTGAGCAGCAAAATGATTTAGTGACCATACACCTACAATGTCAGACACTTACACAGTTTTACCTTTTCCCGAATGTAGTCACTCAGCCAAGACATATTTGGTGCCTGATTATCGCTTCTTTAGTTCGGTACTGGAGCTACGAGGCTGATATAACTAACATAGATTTTATGGCCTTCTATAAACATTGTTGCAAACCACCCACCTAAATGATAACACTGCTACCCCAGATTGCATGAGGCTTTTCAGTAATCATTTCTGACCCTGTGTGACACACTGTTGTCTACAAAAAGGGAAAAAGTTCACATTAAATTCAGGCTTTTCAGTAGTGCTACAAACTCTGGTCTATTTCACTGACATCAGTATGTTATACAGTGTTTGAAACCACACAAGCAAAGCTATTAAAGCTTCCTGCAGAGCTTAATGCAATGTGCGATGTAGGTTTGCAGAATGCTGACCACTCCCTAAGCATTTCTTTTGAGTCCTCTGCATTCACCCGATTGAAGCAGTGGGCAGCCAACAATGGCGCAGTGTGTGGGGAAGGTACCTTACCTAATGGTACCTCAGTGGTGCCATTGACAGTCCTGAGATTCAAACCCATGACCTTCCGATTGCAGGGGCAACTCTCTAACCACCAGGCTGCTGTCAGACAGAGCCACTAATTTTTATGACAGAGTGAATCCAAATGCATTCTGTTGTTTGAACAGCCATCAGAAAACAAGAAAATGGCTAAAGGTAACCCACTCAACTGTTGATTTCTTAGCTTTTAATGAAACATGTGTTTATTACGAAGGTGGCTTCACACTTCAGCCCACCTGACCTTCTGTAACGGCACAGCTGTCTCCTTCCTCACATCACCGCTCACCCCCCACACTGGACACTCCTACAGGGGCAGCATAAAATGCTGGACAGGCCTGTATCGATTCCTTCCGAGTGTCTAAGTGTCTGTGTGTAAGGAAATCTGCCGGATGGGACGCCTGGTGTGTGTCACTGCAGCAGAGTGGGAGGCTGTCAGAGGAAAAAGAGCGAGGGAAGGAGAGAGAAAGAGAGACAGAAGCAGTGAAAAGAAGTGTACTAGTGTCTGGGAGAGAAGAAAAGACTGACAGTGTGCGAAGCAAAGAGAAAGAGATAGAGGCAGAAAGAGGTAGAGAGAGAGAGTGAGAGATCTTACTGAGAGAGAAAGGCTGAGGAAATCTTTACAGGGGTGTAAGAAGGGTAAAAAGAGCAGTAAGTCTTAAAACACCTCCCTCTTTCTCTCTCTCTCTCTTTCTCTCTCTTTCTCTTGGCAGTGAAATTCTTTTGTGTTAGTTCAGGCCAGGTAGGAATAAAAGCCCATATCCATTGCATTATTTGATAGCCCTATGCAAAATTATCACCAGGAAACCAGGAAGCTGGTGGTAAATCCTTTTCCATTATGTATCAAAGCCACTGGATAGGAAAAAGAAGAAGCTATCTAAGAGGTTTTTATAGACGCCTTTCAGCAAGGAGGTGTTAGTACAGAAGAAGCCAAGCCTCTTTCACATGCTTCAACAATCAGAAAGGACTTTGAAAGAGTCCACTGTCCACGAAAGAGTTTTGTCAGTTTACACTCAATAAATGACCAGAGGAGAGAATCCAATGACTCAGGAAAGATCTAAGCCTTTGTTGTTGCTAATATATGGGATATAGCAACATACTTTTCATCAAACTGGTAGTGATGTAGATATGCCTGATGAAAAATCCAGCGAGTGTCATTCTTTTAATGGCAACAGGTTGCAGATGATCTAAGATTTATACAGATTTAGCTGGTCTAAAATGGTTCAGATGGTTACCTAGCTGAACTAAGCGAAAATGCTAGTGAGCTGCTTAAGTTAACTTTAAGATCAGTCAAGGCAGTGAAACTGGTTGTACTGATCAGCCAGCTAAACCATCAGCATCAAACAAAAACACATCCTTGGCTGGTCAAAGGTTAAGATGGTCTACTTCTTTAAGCTGGCAAAGCTGTTTTTTACTTTACTGAGTCATTTTGCATGGATCCATTGGCAGGATACAATAAAAGACTAATAAAAGCTGTTTTTTGCTTTGTTGAATCACTTTGCATGAACCCATCGGCAGGATATATAAAAGAATAATAAAAGCTGTTTTTTGCTCATTAGGCTTATAATGACTAATCGAGTGAATTCTATGATCCATTGTGTCAGTCTGAAACTGCTCAGGCTATTGAATGATTCTGCATGAGTTCATTGGCATCATGCTTAAAGTACAAATAATGACTGTTTCTTGCAGTTTTATGTTCCAGATATGACTAATCAAATGAAATCTATGACTCAGTCAGGACCCAAGGCAGTGCTAATCTGTCAGCACGCTAACACATTGCTACTAGCTTACATATGTAAATCAAATGCTTAAATAATGAATATTCATTTTAAAACCATGCTGTAATCTCCTGAGTCACCAGTGTTTGTAATGGAAAATTTAAATGATAAGCTTTTCCTCATGCTGCTCATTGGGTTCCACCATGTAAACATAGATAAACCTGAAAATGGAGCTCAGTAAAATTAAAGGGGTTGTTGTAGAGGAGTTATGCTCTGCAACTGATCTAAGTTATTTCTAAGACTAACCCAAACTTACATTTATCCCAAAGTGAGTGTGTGATGCTTTACATTATCCATTGAGTCTGTCTGAAATTGGCTGAATATTGTACAGCCTATGCTTGCTAAGTCCAGATGAATAACTGTACTCTGGTTTCCTCTAATCCTCAAACCCTCAATCCACACATATTGTGTGCCAGCTCCCCTAATCCTCCACTTTGTGTGACTGGGTTTGAACACTCTGCTACTGGTGTGTAAGTACTATTGATACAGGAATAGACTAGGTACAATGTGTGCCTTGCCCTTTGTATGTCTCTGACATGTGTGTGTGTGTGTGTGTACTGTAAGGGAACCAAGTCTGCAGTGCAGGATGGAATTTCAGCTCCAGGCGCATCACTTTTTAAGTGATACGAGGTTATGCGTCTGTCTGAGGATTGAACTGTCACTTGAGCCCATGTACCAGAACAGTACACCCCATCGGGTGGGCCTGAAATTGGGGTTTAGCTTGGATGCATACATATATATATTTACCGATGATTACCAAGGCATGTATTTATAAATGTACAAATGAATGAATTAATAAGTGATTATCAGAAAGCAAAATGAAATTTTATGTCAGCACAGTATGTTGGTGTTGTCTCTGGCATGTTGATACCTGATGCAACTGTCAGTATTGTCTGTGTCAATTGGTCTGCCCAGTTTATTAGCCATTGTTTTTTTGTGAAGTACTGTATGGTACACAGGACGAGAAACTACATGAGATGTAACCAATCCCATAGCTAGTTGTGTAAAACCACTCTGAAATAGAGCCTCCTAAACTAGCACGTGTAGGTTTCCAGCACCACTTGCCTTAACAGAAAACTCTTGACTTACTGCAGACTGACCAGTCACAGAGTGTTTAGCACGATGTGCTTGCAATTAAAAAAAAACTTGCATGGTATACAGATTGGCACTTCATCTGGATTATATCCTGATCAGAATTTAGCCACATATATTTACAATTTGGTAGTCAAATGTGTCTCCAGTCAGTCAGACCGAAATCTGATGTCTGGTTGACAGTAATACGCAAATGATCCCAAAAATCTCCAATTTTGCTTCCATATCTGGATGGGGTTGGGGCTGTGACAGTAGTGGGAGGGGGTTTTGGTTGTCAAATGTGTTCTAGAGAAACGGATGTATTTACTCTGTTGAAACATGTGACTCGAATGCATCTCATACCGCCTAGTGAGGTGAACCTCCATTCTTAGATGACTTGGCCTTATCCAGTTATAATCTTGATTCTCAAGACCCATGGAGTGACCAGGTGTGAATGGGGATCTGAGGTTTGTTTACTTGGTACCTTTATGAGGACAGTCTGGTGTGTTAGAGAAGCAAAAGAAACACACAGCTACAGTTCATGGAATCCCCACAGTGGGAAATGAAGCAGTACATACACCTTAGCCTCAGCATGAGCTGGAAATCACAGACTATGTTTACTCTTCCTGTCCCCTCCACCTGGCCTTGCGTGTCAGGTTGGCGTGACAAAACGGAACCTCGCAGACTAAACAAGCAGTAAACCCATCTGTATTTTGGCTGGAGATGAAATTGCCTGGCGGCTTTGCCTCCGCCCTGCACCCAAGGCTTCATCCATTATCCAGTGGGCAGATGAGGTTTACGAAAGACTGACATGCCAAAGGCAGACATGATGATGAAACAGATACACAGATCCATGTGACGGGGGGTCACAACGTACTCCGGCCTGAATGGAGTCCACGCTGATTACAAAACCAGATCCTGCTCCACCAAGCGGTCACGCTAAGTTGAAGTCGCCATGCTGGCACACGTGCTTTTGATGCGGCACTGTAATCCAATATGTACAGTGACTCTGCTTCATAAACGTGAATGAGCTGTTAGAAATTTGCCTGTGATTTACACTGTTGTTCAGAGTCTTTTTTAAAATGAAGCCAGTTTATTAACCAGTTAGTATAAAGTAGTCGCCATATGGTGGTGATCCTTCACAACTCTGTAAGGAATAGACATGTCCTATCATTAGTTAAAAATATTATAGTATATATAGACAATGTCATGCCATGCTACAACAAATAAGAAAGCTCTAAAGCATTAAGAATGCAAGCTTCATATTCCAAAAGATAACTTGACAAGAAATTGCTACAAAGGATGCAAAGGTTTGGGCATCCCTGGTCAAACAGCCCATTTGATTGATTTTCAAAGTGAAAAGAAGTATACATCCTTCGGCACATTTTAACACGCAATTACTGTTTATTTGCTAAATTTGACATATTGGACAAATGTTCAGCACATAGTTTTCATGCTTAATGGATATGTTTTAGTTTTTCCAAAAATGTTGCAAATAAATAGAAATTGTGCCAGACAAAAATGCCTTGTTTATCTTTCCTCCCTGCAGAGGATGTGTTGACAATAAAATGTGTGATTATACAAAGATGCATACAGTTATACATTCTTACTTATTCATCATTAAACAACTTGTTGCTCCTTAAAGTACATTTTCAAAAATAATTTTTAAATGATCTACCAGGTTCTGATGTGAACTATTTTTAATCTATGCTGTACAAATGATTGTGTTATATATACTTAATTGGCCAAGTGTTTCCAAATTCTTTTGTCGGGCCACATGTTAGCGAACATTGTGGGTTTCATACATTATTATTAGAAAAGCAGAATGCGCATCAAGTCTTCAGAGAGTGAAAAGGTATGTTCTGGATTTAACAGACCAGGCTGACATGCGTATAATGGAGTGCCCATGACATATTCCAAAACAAATCACAGCTCGTCCTGATCTGCCGCTCATATTACTAATCTGCCTGTGCAGGCTGGTTTACTGAAGCATGCACAGCTTCACAATGCTCCATCAAACCCTGTACCAAAAACCTCTCACGTGAAAAGCAATCTTGCTCTCAGAAAGAGGTCATGCAGGAGATACTGAATCTTATCTCTGTTGAGGGACATCCTAAAGGGCCATGGATTTTTTTTTCCCAGGTTTGCATTCAGGTATCTTTCATGTTTAACAAAGCTCAGTAAATAGCCCAAGCAGTCAGTTAACAGTCATCATTACCAAGCCACTGACCCTGCTCTTACCATGCTAGATGATGACATACAGCTAAATGAGTCTGCTTTGCAAACTCATCTGCTCAAGCATAAAGAGGTTTTCCTCTCTGAAACAAACAAACAAACAAATAAATAAGTTGCAAAATGTTGTTCCATTTAGCTGTTTAAATTGCTTTGTGCTTTATTTGTGAAGACAACACAGTAACAAATATGATAGAAAGACTACGGTGCTGTAATAGTTATACACATGCATAATGGCTACATAATAAATAGCTCCAAAAATGACATGAAGGCTTCTCGGTTACACTGAACATGCATGACTATGGAGCAATGGAACTATTTAGTAGACACAAAGCTGACTAGAGACAATAACTGAAATCATGTGTAAGTTGTTTAAATAATTGCATTCTGTGGTGGAAGAATTGCATATTATTTTTTTGGGGACATTGGTGCATTCTATCAAGGCCAAAGCCATTATAGAGCTTCCATCATTCATGCAGAAATGATCTGTTTAATTTCCATTCAGCAGGGCAACTTATAAATTATTTGAAGCCTAGAAATACTTATTAAAACTTTGCTAGACAAAAAACCCCACGACTAATAACCTGCACACTGTAATTCCAATTTCAAATGAAACTTGTTTGATTGTTCTAAAAGCAATGAGACACTCAGTGCCATGTATTACAGTGGTTTTAATTTTAACTGTAGTCAAATCATGGCCATGGCCTTGAATGAAGCTCAGTTATTAACAGGGTTAGGGTTAGGTCCATTTAGGGATTAAATTTAAGTTCAGGGAAGGTTTCGATGAACTGTCAGTTTTAGGTTCTGGATTAAGAATAAGGTTCTGCTCCTATAAATAAGAATGCCATTTTGGTTCCCTTAAAACCCTCTTCATGGATGGATTTTTAGAGAGCATAAAGAAGGTTCTTCAAGGAGGTTCTTCAAATTTCAAGAACCTCCAGACAAGTTTTCTTTTGTTATGTCAAGGCACTTGAATCCTTTAATAGGTAAAAATCTATGATCTACAGTCAAAAAGTCTTATAGACTACATGTATTGGTGCTTAACTTCTACTGCAAGGAAAGTGTTTCTGTGAGACTGAATACTCCTGTTTCAGTAGGGATTAAAAATGCATGAGATTTGGTTGAATTGTTTATCTTTGTCAATAAAAACAGGGGTATGAAAGAGGACCTATTGTAAACAGCACTGCGTCTGTGGGTGGAGGGGGCCGCTGGAGATGGGGGGACGATCCCAAGTGCCCTTTTACCCATGGGCAGTACCCTACATTACACCCCCCCCACCCCCCCACCCCCGTCGCTGATCTAGCACTGATGCTGCGTTCTCTTCATAGAGCATAAAAATGACGGGAGAGAAATATAGAGAGGGATAAAGAAGAGTGGCCATTAACAGAAGGCAATCTATCTGGTAATAGAAATCATTACAGAGGCATCATGAATAAATAATGTGTCCTTTTTTCTTTCTTTTCTCTCTCTGCCTCTCTCATTCTCGCCTCTCTATCTGCTGTCCATTCCCTTCCCAGCAGGGTTTCCTTGTGCTTTCCTCGACTTCTCTGAATTCAGACGAAGTGAGACTTAATTGAAATCTAATCAACTCGATGAGGCAAGCGGAGAGAATTTGGTCTTCTGCTCGAGGGGGTGGAGAGGGGGAGATAAAAAGAAATAAAAAATAGACAGACGGAGAAGGTATGGGAAAAATAGCAGCATTTTTTTCTCTCTGTGAGCCCAGTATAGTATGATCGGTGCTTCTTATTAATGTATATGAAAGGAGAAAAACTGAATCCCCTGAATAAAGCTACAGTACGGTCATCACTTTTTAGCAATAGATTCATCAGGGCCCTGGTCAGGTTACTGTAATCACAGACTTTTCCGCCTCATAGTGGATGAGACACCATCTCCAATCTAGGGAGGCCAAAACCATTATAGAGTGGCCATTATTCATCAAGAAATGAGTTCTTATCTCCAAATTGCATTGAGCACCACAACTCAGGACAAATCGCTTCAAGTCTAGAGCCAGGGATACTCATTAAAACTCTGTTAGACAAAACGGTTTATCAGTAACCTATGCACTGTATTTTTGGTTTAAAACAGAAAAACAAAACAAAAAAAACAACACAATAATTTTATGTAACTTCCAAACTTTTAACACACTGTACAAACATTTACCTTTCCATTTTTTTATTTCTGTTTTCATTTACAATTTGAAAAGCAATTACATTATAACATGATTAATGAAGTACATTCACATTCTCTATCGACAGCTTACACTTGGGACTTTTTCTTGCACTTAATTTAATGTAAGAAAAGACAAAAATAGGCCAAAAGGTTGTTTTTTCTTTCTGCAAAACACATGCATTACAACAACCTTTCATCAAATTCAGATGATAATAAAACATCCCCTCTTTTACACCAAAATAACTTCAGATCACATGTCTGACAGAATTGCGCTTCTTGTTACGATGACAGAAATAATGACTATGAAATGATAACATGCTTTTGTTTTATCACTAGTGAGAAATAAGGGTTTGCACAATCAGCTGACTGTAGTCCACTGTTGGAGAAAAGAGAAACTATTCTGAAACTTTCTGAGAGCTGTTTACATTTCCTCTCCATTTTCCCATTTTGCTTTAATTACTTTTTGTGGCTTTAGTGCTTGAAATGATCTCATTAAGCCGTGCTTAAAGTGCTCTTCCTTGCCTTGGCATGGAACTGTCAGAGATCATTAAGCTGTGGACCTGTGGTTCAGCCGTGCAGTGTTTCAGATGGACAGTGCGGGGCATGTTGTCAAAGCCGCTGCAAGCTTCAGCCCAGATGCGATTATCTTACATAAACTGCTATGCATTGTTTAAATCTCAAAGCTGAGATCTTTTTTTTTTTTTTATATTCTCTTTTTCTATTTTCACTCTGCCGCGTCTGTATAGCTCCTTAATCCTGTAAAGCAAGCAGCTTGTGCCATGCTTTATGGTGGCTAATCCCCGAATAAGTTACATTAACCCCCTCTTGGCTACAGTGCATATGTGACACAGTACATTTGCAGTGGTTTCTGCAGTTCTAAGCCTGGCCTATACACCTCTGAAACCTCTTTGTGGTAGTGCTGTAATTCGTATTAACTTAATCGACATTTCCTAAAGGCTTCTGCTGCTCAGCGAAATGGATATTTTAGCGAAGAAGCAAGCCATCCAAATGGTATGGTTGCTAATAATGAATTAAAGCTAGCAAGGACCACTAAGCATTGTGCTATGCAAATGAGATTATGTTAACTGCTCTCTGCTAGCTCTGCTTTCATTTACTGCTAGTAATGTATATGTTTTTGGATGAAGAATGTATCCCTGAAAGCACCACTTGGAAGATTCATCACAGACTGCTCTCCCTAAGTGGGATTTTAATTGGCTGAACACATTTTTTGTCTTTTTCTGAGACAGTTGTTCAGCCATATGGAGCAGTGTTTTCACACCACAATCAACCAGACAGTGAGTGAATATGAACATCTGCTTGCACAGGCCATGATCAGATAACATGGCAAATATTAGCTGGTCCACATGTAAGGCCTCCAGCTGACTTCCATTCAGGCCCTTGTGTTGACCCTCTTAGCATATAAACCGGCACAAGCAGATGTGTTGACCCAATAAAACCGGCACAAGCAGATGGGTTATGAGTTGTCATGGGCGAGGCTCGCTTATAAAGTAAAGTGGCCCATTATAGTCATGTGTGACACACCACAGCACAACACACAATATGAAATTTTCTCTGGATTTAACCCATACACCAAGTGAAGCAGTGCGCTGCCACCAACAGGGGCACCTGGGGATGAGTGGGTGGGGATGGTACCTTGCTCAAGGGTACCTCAGTGGTGCCACTAGCAGTCTTGGGATTTAAACCCACAGCCTTCTGATCACAGGAGCCACTCCTTAACCACTAGTCCACCAGCTGCCCCATGTCTGTAGCTTTAAATGCAGATGCAATGCTGCACCTCTCCTTTGCTGGGATGAGGAATCAAAAGAAGTAAAGTGATCTTTAATTCTGTCCAAGCCCTCTCTTCACTGACTATCGCTGTAATAAAATTGTGGTCCACTATGGTCAAGAAAATGAAGGAATCGTTTTAATCAAGGAGTATGTGCCTGTAAAGATGATATCTTCTTGTGTGTGATGGTGGCCTGTGATGAGTAAATCCGTCACATTGTAACTAATGGAGGCTACTGGCTGCTTGATAAACTGGTGCTCCTGGGGGACAGGGATGTGATGAGCTCGCCAAAGGACCTGTGTGCCGTTCCTCCCTCTCTCTCTCACACACACTCACACACTTACACAGACACTTTGTTTCTGTCCGTTTATCTCTTTG
The DNA here is from genome assembly GCA_037974365.1 of Hydrocynus forskahlii. Classification (NCBI taxonomy): domain Eukaryota; kingdom Metazoa; phylum Chordata; class Actinopteri; order Characiformes; family Alestidae; genus Hydrocynus; species Hydrocynus forskahlii. The sequence goes on along the minus strand of JBBPCX010000088.1, from coordinate 1,331,115 downwards.
GCTGTGCCTTGCTCTTTTTTTCCCTGTGCTGCTCGCTAGGCTAATTCATGGTGCTTATGCTGATATACACTATACACTGTTTCTTTCCAGATCTTATGTGGCATTCTCTCTCTCTCCGTCTATAGCTCATTCATGTTGCATAGAACATTAAGGCTTTTAGGTGTAATTACTTAGATACAGCTAGTTTCATTATCAACTGAAGATTAATAATATGTAATTTGAATAGAACAACTTACCAACAATGTGTAATTTGAATAGAACAACATAGCCTTCCTTTACACAGATTCCACTTGTTAAATTCAGTACCTGCAGTGGCTGTAGCCGCTGATAACCAGTGTAAGTGTTAAGTAGTTCTGTAGTGTGACATTGTTTTGTACTTCTAATTACAAGCACACACATGAAAATTGACAGAACATTTAAAAAGCACAAACAGAATCTTGTTTTGGTGGGTAATTTTTAAGGTGAAGAAACATATTATACTGTAGATTATTGGAAGGTACAAATTAATAAAAGAGAAGCGAGTTAAAAAAAAACTATGGAAATGCCATCTCAACAGATCCCATTAACTCACATTGGTATATCGTTTGAAAATCAACAGTAAAACATTATTAGGTTTAGATTGAGGAATAGATTAAAGGTAAAGGATTAGGATTAGATATCTTTAATTTTCAGTTTAAGGTTCATTGTATGACTTATTCAATGTTAGTTAAAGACAAGCTAAGCCTCCCAAATAAACTTTTACTGTAATAATTAACATTTAATCACACCAAATTGTGAGGTACACAGCTTGTTTTATTTAATCCACAAAAGCTAATGTTACTTACAGTGAATTGTATGCAAATTTTGTAGCTCGGTATCTTAATGTCTAGTGCTTGTATGATCTAGCAATGTGTAATTTGAATAGTTTCCTTTACAGTTTAAGAAATATGTGTCTCCAAACATAAATGCTGAAGTTCTAATAATGAAAGTAGTGAAGGTCACTAAGCATTTTGTCATAACTTCTCCAGGACTGCAACTGGACACCCCTGCTCTAGCTAAAAGAATGAGTGAAAATGAATTAGGTAAAGATGAGAAGAAAACAACCTCCAGGAAGCCCGGGTGTCCTAGCAGAGTGGTGACAGCAGCACTCTCTCTTGCTCTCCCCTCTCTCTCTGCATGGAGCCTGCAGGTCCCACAGGGTAACCTTACAGCAGTGAGGACACGTGCCCTAAATTGCTAATTAACTGCTGACTATTTAAGGCCTACCAATCAATCCTAAAAGAACATGCCCAACCACTGATGACTGCCACGTAAACAGTACGGCAACATAGACTCCTGCAGCTTGTTTTCAGGCCTAGGGACAAATCTGTCTTAGAATGCATGTCCTGGTGGACTTTGGTCTGGTGAAAAAAATAGATTTCTGATACACAACAAAATATTCTTTATTTGAGTCAAACCCAAAGTCTGTTAGAGTCAGAATGGTAGTGATGAATAGACTATAGAGAACTTTCACATGTGGAAGACATATAGAGACTCGTTTTCAGCACTTTTCTAGTAGTCAGGTCAAGTTTATTTATGTAGCCCATCATCATACACAAAGGTCATTCAGTGTGCTTTAGAGGAACAGTATGCAACATATTAAGCATAAAATGGTAGGAAGTAAAAAAATAAAAGAAATAAAAGAATACATGGAAAATCAATAAAAGAAGATTAAAAGTGCAATATAAGTACAGATATTTAAAGAAGGTAGAGGAGAATAGTACAGTTTTTAACAGCTACAGTTGGTGCAGATCTGATATTAATGGGCAGTTTGTTCCAGCAATAGACAGCATAGCGCAGGGGTGTCAGGCTCCGGTCCTGGAGGGCCGGTGTCCAGCACAGTTTGATGGTTCTTCTCCTTAAACACATTCACTAAACCTAACAATTAACTGGTGAGGTGAACCAGGTGTTTCTGAGCAGGGAAATCACCAAAACGTGCTGGACCACGACCTTCCAGGACTGGAGTTCGACACTCCTGGCATAGTGGATAAACACCATTTCATCATGTTTAGTTTCGGCTCTTTTCACCACCAGCTGGCCAGCCCCTGCGTATAAACCGACCAGGATTATACAGGGTGACACAGAAAAACGGGAACTTTTGGCAAACAAATAAAAATAGAAAATGTTTATGTATTTATATGTAATTTATATGTAAATGTGTTTTAATGTAAATGTATCGTGATGTATCTCCAATTCTATGTAAAGCGTCTTTGAGCACCTTTAAAAGCGCTCTATAAATAAAATGTATTATTATTATTATTATTAGAAAACATTTTTATCGCGAAAGCACGCTGTCTACCATTCCACTCCTCCATTATTACTGAATGGCGTGATTGTTTACAGCTCAGTCCCCCTTCAGTAGTGCTGCCAACTGTACATGGCTGCCACTACGCACCTCAAAAGTTCCCGTTTTCTGTGTCACCCTGTATGTATCAACCCTATCAGGGGTGTACTTAGGGCCCAAACCATTAAGTGACTTGTACACAATGAGCAATGCGTTCAGATCAGTTCTGTACCAAACTTGGAACCAATGCCAGGACCCGAGAATTGGAGTGATATGATCTCTTTTCTTGATTTTGGTTTGAACTCTAGCAGCAGCATTTTAAATAAGCTGCAGCTCTCTATTGAACCTTTTAGGAACCCCAGTGAGGAGAACATTGCAGTAATAGTTTCAGATACATTTGTATCCGAAACCTTCATCAACAATTCTCCTAAGTCTCTCTTGGTGCAAACTGAATCATGTTAACTGCGCCTCCAGGGAGTAAGATTAGCCCTGTATTTTAAACAATGCCAGACAGTCAATGTTTCACAGTCTGTAATCTTGTGGGTTCTTAATTTTTTGTGATGCTTTCATTTACATTTTACATTTACGGCATTTAGCAGACGCTTTTATCCAAAGCGACTTCCATTCCCTAACTACAGGGGACAGTCTCCCTTGAGCAACTTGGGGTTAAGGGTCTTGCTCAGGAACCCAGTGGTGGTATGCTGAAGGTAAGATTCGAACCCATGACCTCTTGGTCCAAAAGCAAGTAATCTACCCTCTAGGCCCTACCCCTTTCCCATTTTCCACTCCCATTTTCATCACACCCATCATGTACTGAAGAACGCAAGTACTCAGCATGGTTAAAATACCCAGATTTGTTCTTGAGGAAACATGCACTGGTTGTGACTTGCCAACAATGAATTGTAACTTACTGTACACTATACAGTGCTGCAAACACCTATAATCACCAATTTTGGCACTGGGTCATGGTATATGCATAAACCCAAACATAAGTTTGTTGCACACTTTTAGAACACTTTTTTGTGGTAAGGGGCAGGATGGCACCCCAGCACCCAGCATGACAAGGACAAAAATTTGTAATGTACTTACAGTGTGGAGTGGTTGGTGATTTGGCCTTCAGTGCTGAATTACTGTGGTTGTATTTGTAATATGATATGATGCTGTACATTTAAATGCACCTGGTAAATTCTGCATAGCTGAACACTCTGTGTATTTACCTCATGGAGGTAAGGTTTTATACTCACCCTGTGAGGTGAGTTACAGGCAAGGTGTATGAGTGCTTTGCATCTTAAAAATGGAAGCAAGACTTGACAATTGTCATCTAAATGGGAACACTGTTCCATTGTTGTCTCCGTACAAGCAGGTAAACAGGTTTGAGGACACTGTGCTCTGAATTTTAAAAGCGATTTCTACCACAATTCCACTTCCATTTTCAAGGGGTTTAGCTTGTGACTCAAAAGTTTTCGAGCTTTGAGTTGACTCTGCCTGAGAATGTTATTAACGAGGCATTCATCTTTAAATTTTGGAGCCCCCCTTTCCTAGGTGGCGGTTGGAAAGGTTTTTCATATTTCATTTATCTGTACCAACTGCATCTCTGCCTCACTTGTACGTGTTTTGAGCTTCAGGATTGAAATGGAAAAAGTTCAGAAGGCAATGGAGCATGCAGAGTGGAAATCAGAGAGCTCAGTTTTCCAAGCCATTGTGTCTTCATTTATAACACTGTGGCTCATGAGGAATCATTTAAAAGCTATTAGTGATGGGGAGAGAGAAGATGACAGCAGTAGAGCAAATGGTTTGATATCCTCCCCGACATACAGCATGGTTTGAGTGGTAAGTCCACTGCATTATGAAATTACTTTGGCTATTATTGGGAAAAACATGCTATAATTCTGAACTCTTTATACAGAGCATTTAAAGAACCAGAATCCAGCTGAACTGAATCATAAGCAGATATTAGATATCTTTGTCAAAAGGTGTTCTTCAAAAATGTTCTTCAAAAGTTTTTCACACGTGCATGTCATTGACATTATGTTACAAATCTACAGCTCATTTGATTATAGTACGATCAAACATTGCTTGATCTGTAGTCTGTAGGCTTACTACAGTAATCTCTCTCTTTCTCTGAGGTAGCAGGCTATTTATTTCATGTGGCCTGTATTTATTTTACAATTACCCAATATGCATAACCTAAATGAAGACAATTTTCTTATTTCAAGAGGTTAATAAAACTGGCTGGTATATATTTTTTCTCACTGTAAGAAATTCTCTAGTATGATATTACACATGTACTCCAAACAGCCACTACAACACACCTTCAGAAGTAAGTTCATTGTTCGATAGGTCAAAACCGTTTTGGTGGCACGATGAGGTCCCACACAGTATTAGGCAGGTGGTTTTAATGGTATGAATGATTAGAGTGCATACAATATAAATACCAACCCTCTGAGCAGACTGATTTACCAGAAAGACACCCGCAAATAATGAGGAAAAATGTCTGCTGTGATTTTGTGTTTGGATTTTCACAATTCTCAAAAACTTCACACTGGTGCAAACCAAGTGTCCAAACTGCTCCATGTGCTTTTTTCCCTAGTGCTCTTTTTTCCCACTGACATGATATTGTGCTAGCTAGCTAGCTGGCAATTAAATAGGAAGTGAAACCTTCTGAGCTCATCATTCAAAAAAAAATATATATATATATTAGTGCTGTCAAGCGATAGTGCAGCTGCGCTCTAAAGTTGAACCGGGAGACGCGCGAGCGTCTTTTCCAAAAGGCAAATATTCCCCTTCAGAGTCAG
>JBBPCX010000088.1:1320637-1325918 GCA_037974365.1 Hydrocynus forskahlii | reverse complement strand
GACTTAAACCCCACCGAGCTGCTTTAGGATGAACTGGACAGAAGAGTGAAAGCAAAGCAACCTATAAGTGCCGCACAATTATGGGAACTTCTGCAGCAGAGTTGGGAAGAACTTCCTGCAGAATGAACAATGAGACATTGAACCAGTTGAATTTCAATACAAAAAAACAGAAAAATTGGGGTGTTCTAAAACTTTTGACCGGTAGGTAGGACAGCCTGGCCCTGCTCCAGTAATCATTATTGCCTTTATATGGTTGGTTTAACCATGGTTTACAAATGACCAACTTTCAAAGGGCACCAAATTAAGTGGCACTAAAGATTATAACTGTGCTGTAGTCTCTCTGTTACTGAAGTCTAACTGATCGTAAGTTATTGTTCTTTCTAATTATAGGCTTTCATTATAGGGAGTTGTTCTGATAGTTTGGAAAATGAACAATATTTGTGGGATTGTGAGTTTGTGGAATAGCCTGACCCCAGGAATTCTAACGCTGTTCCAAATGAAGTGTTAATGTGAGTTTATCCAGTAAAATCTAGCTCTGCTGTAGCATTGCTGGTTAGAGGAGATTCATAGCTGATACCAAAGTACATATGTGCCTTTGCAAATACTTGTGGATTATATAAAATAGATATTGACTACATGTGCCTGGATTAGCATAACAGAGGGTTGCCCTTGACATTGTACTTTAAATTAATGGTCAGATCTAACAATATGAGCCCAGTACCACTGTGCACCTTTATTATTTGTGCTCTTACTTTGAATTATATCAAATTAGGCTCTCTGTGGGATGCAGATTCCTACATTAATCTGGCCTGACTCCAGAAAAAGGAGGAGAGGAGTGAGATTGAGAGTGTGAGGGTCAGGGGAAGGTGCGGTTTAGGGGAAAGATGGGAATGTAGAAGTCGACAAACTGTGAATATAACTGTTCCCCCTCAACCTTGGCTGACAAGGTGAGAGCCACTCGACCACTTGAATCACCCGGCCATGAAGACCTGTGCTGTTTACACATATATTCAGCAGATTAATCCACTTACATCCCAACCTGACTAGGAAAAAGCATGTTTATGGGTTGAGCACGGTCAATTTGTTCTATTTTTCGTCCAGTGATCACAGGGGTGTTTGTCCTTGGAGAACTGGTGCGCAGACGTGGCTGAGGGTTTGATAACATGAAGCAAGAATGATTTCGCATTTGGAGGAATAGTTCAGCACGAAATTGGATTTCCATTATATTGTTCCCCTCAAACACTAACTAAATTGTAGTCGATCATCTGAGAGAAGTATGTTGTGTGAAGTTTTCTTCTTCAGAGCTTCAAGCTTTTCCCTAATCGCCTTGTTTATATGGTTTCTGACACATCGTTACTTATAAACAGTGGACAAATGTATTTCTGTCACTGTTTTTAACTATGCTAGTGCACTTTGGTCCGTCTTAATAGGCTACAGTGAGTCGTACAGGCTCAGAAACCACATATACAAGTCTATTAGAGATGACTGAGGATCTCCAGACAATGATTTATGCACTTTTATTAAACCTAAGGTTAATTATTCTACATAAATTTCTATTTTTATTAATATCAGCTCTAGTGCACAGATTTAGAAGCCTAAACTCAGACTGCATTCGAGACGAGGAGTAAAGATGTGATCTTGCGCCAGGCTACGCCTTTAATTTGAGGAATGTGTTTGCATTATGGTCCATTATTCGGATTTTTCCTCGGCCTCCATCCACTTTGCTCCCATATACAAGGTGTGCGTCCCTTGTACTTAGCAAACAGCTCGGCAGGAGCAAATCTCCTCCTTCACATCTCTTTTCTCCTCTGCTGAGAGCTTTCTGTCGAGGGCCGCCGCATTAGTCGGCCACTTTTCCTCCCCCACACTCCTCTTCCTCCTCTTCCCCCCATCCTCCTCTACCAAACTCTTGATGGCGCCCTCCTCCATCTCACATTTTCATCTTAAGGGTCCTCGACGTTAGCGCGTTAGCGTGGTGGCGCGAGTGGCAGTTTCATTGTCGCCGCCGCTGGAAATGGATCTTGAGTGGCGGTGAATGGGCGCACTCTTCCGCCTCTCCTTCGCGTTTTCCATTAGCTAATGCCTACTTCTGTCAGCCGGTGCGATAAAAGAACCGTCCAGACACACATTCTCCATCATTCCCTCTCTCTCTCTCTCTCTCTCTTTCTCTCTCTCTCAGCCTACCTTGCCCGCCCTTTCTCCCCTTGACACCTCCACACCTTTCCCATTATGAATCTGGGCACATCCCCCCCCCCCTCAACACACCCAACCCCCCACCGTCAGGACTCTGCAGTTCCAAATACACCCCATTCAGTTTCTCATAACCCTTTTTTTTTTTTTTTGTCTGTGCCCACAAATCTCATGAAAGGAGTTTGAAAATGACTCGCGTTCGACAGCCTCCGGGCGCATTCAAGGTCACATGTCCCATTTTGCTCTGAAGCAGAAAGGCTTTGTGTTTCTGCAGGCTTTAGACTCGACTGCCTGAAAAAACTTTCCCAAGTAACTGAAAAGAAATTTCAGCACAGCACTAGCATGCCAGCATAACCAGCATAACTAACCTAGCTAAGAGCATCTGCCCCTAGAGGCCTGGAGTTACTTTTATTTTGCTGTGCAATTATGTGATTGCAGATGCAAATATACAGCAATTACATTTACAGTGTGCAAAAGTTTGCACATCCCTGGTCACATAACAGCAGCCTATAATACCCAGTTATGGTTTATTTACCGAATTTAACACCTTGGAGCAAATGTTGAGTATGCAAAAGCTAAAGCACATTTCATGTTCTCACATGAATGTAAATTCTGAGCAAGAAAAATGTCGTATGTGTTCCTTTTAGAGGTTGTACACCCATAAAATGAAAAAAGAAATGTATAATCTGATCAAGGGTGTCAAAACCTCTGCATGCAACAGTATGCTTAAATAGGTTTGGGACAAGTGTAATGACATTATACCTCCTGTAGCTTTAAAAGGTTTCGTAATATAACACTTATAATAACAGCCTAAGTAAATTAGTGAAAATTGCATTGCTAGCAATCAGTGCGACTTTAAGGTTCTGATCTTTTTAGATCCATCACTTTCTAAGTGCTTTCTCTTATTCATTATTTGTAACTCCTTGAAAACTCTCCCACCAGACTTTTATTTTTCTGAAACGTGTCGGTTGGCTGTCCTCTTGCTCGTCGTTCTCTGAATCTCTTTTGTTTGTTTATTTGTTTGTTTGTTTGCGTGGTCAGTGTTGCTCTGCCTCTGTGTTCATTTGTGTACTTGTTTACTTTTGCACGATAGTGTTTGTCAGCTACCGGCATGTAACAGTGTGTGTCGTTCTACTAACAACCCCCGCGTTTAGAGGAGTAGAGGAGTGTCTTGTTAGCGTATGGGACTTGTGTTGTTTGTGCAGCTTTATTTAATTTCAGGTGTATTTCACCACATTGCTTTAACCTCAGCGACATTATTATTTATGCCGGACCCCCCCTTCCTCCTCCCCCCCTTCGTTTTTTCCTCCGCAGGTCCTGGAGCCTCCGGTTACCCCAGTAACCTCCATCTGTCAAGTTAGTTGGTCTCGTTTATACATTTGCCATCCTTTTTTAGCTTTGTTATTTTCCTTCTTTTTCTTGTTCTTTCCTCCCCCCTCCCCCTCCCATTGAATAATTCAGGCTAATTCACAAGCGCTTCACTTCATGGCATCGCAAGGCGAACATTGGTTTTGTAGATCCATGTCATTCGCTAAGGCTACAACATCCAGGCGCTAACGTCAATGCTCAGCTTTTTCAGTTGTGGATTTTTTTGTTTTGTTTTTTTGGTTTATTTTTTTGTTCTTTTCTTGTCATGTTAACCGGCTGATTAACAGTCTTCTCTCGCACCAGGAATGCGCAGTTTTTTGGAGAATTTGTGCTCGATTGGTTCTCATTGGCTTCTTCCGTCTCCATCCCCTGAAAGCATGCCACCGCTTTGAGTGATTTCTCTGGCCTAACAACACTCACCTTCTCCATTCCCTTACAAACCACATGCTTCTCACTAATGAATCTCTGATGTGTTTGCATCGGGGGGTCGTGCTGCGACTGCTAAAGCCCCCTCTCCTGTGTTTCCGTTCTGCAGGTATGGCCAGCCACCCACCCATCCCAATTATGGACCTCGCTGAACACCTCGAGAGACTGAAAGCTAACGACAACCTGAAGTTCTCACAGGAATATGAGGTATTATATCAGAAGCTATTTTCACTCACAGGCTAATTCATTAGAAGCAACTCCATTGTGCTTCCACACAGTGGCCACTTTATTAGAAACACCTCCATTGTACTTCTACTCACTGGCCACATTATTACAGACAGCAGTTACAGACAGCAGCTCAGGACCACTGTGGACCAGATATCATTTGGGTGGGCCACTGTCTGTAACTGTCCACAATCAAAGAGCTAAATTTATCAAGCTGTTTAAAGTAAAACTGCAGATTTAGGATGCCACCACGCCCAAACAATTGCTTCTTACGTGTAATCTTACACTTACATTCAACTTTATTATACATTAATGTCATAAGATTTTTTGGATCCTTGCTTTTGCGCTGATATTCAGGAAAAAAGCAGTATAGAGGGCAGCTGGCATAACAAAAACAGAATAAATGGTATTAGAAGCTTTTCTTGTGAAAGTGGAATTATATTCTGGGAAGGGTGTCTAAGCAGTTATGTCAGTTATGTGAGTGATGGGGAACAGGTCGACATTATTGTCTAATGTGTGTTAATCTCTGACTTTGGCCTGGTGCGAATTCCCAGTATTTCTAATCCATGCTGTGAAGTAGCGACACACATGTCACTCTCTCACATGGTTTCAGAAATGTAAATGTTACTGTTTCATATTTTCTGTGAGGCTTCCGGGTGCTCCTTCTAGGCAGTGTCCATGAGAAAACAAGACATTTGTTCAATCATGCTGGCAGATCTGTGGATAGTGAGCAGTGGGTGGGGGCAGAATGTGGTGGAGTCTGAAAGGTCAGATAGGATACAGAGTGCTAATCTTGTTATCTGTAAAAAAAAAAAAAAACTCACTTTCTTTATGGCTGCTAGAATTTCACTATAGAAGCAAAAGCAGTAAAAGTTTGTGGTGTCTTAAAACCAGAACCAGAACAAATGTGTGATGTCATAGAAGTAGGTAAAGACTATGGTGTCATAAAACCAGTACAACTGTGAGATGTCATACAAGTAGTTAAAGTGTGTGATGTCATAAATCCAGGGCAAGTATGAGATGTCAAAAAATAGTTAAAGTCTGTGATGCCATAGATGTAGTTCAAGCCTGA
>JBBPCX010000088.1:1261693-1288066 GCA_037974365.1 Hydrocynus forskahlii | reverse complement strand
CACACTTTAAAGTGACTCACCCCTCCGCTCTCTCTCCAACACACAATTTTAAGGTGACATACATTCTAAAGGCAACTCGACCACAAAAATCGAATTTTTAAATTATCAATACTCAGCTCCTGATCAAAATATATACATATTGTATACATATATATGCACTTTAATATCCAATGTAAAGACTGTTGTTCACAGCTACAGTACAAAGGAAGAAATACGTGTGCACCATTTCTGATTGCATGTAGGTGTAATTATGGTTTGATGTCGTGTTAAAATGGGGGTTTGTCACTTTCCTCGACCATACAGTATGTTCTGGAGAATAAAGCAGGTTCTAATCTTTCACCAAACTGTTCCACCTGCATCCTTAGAACCTCTTGGGGTTCTGGACGTTTCCTGGGCTGAAGCCACTTATCACTGAGAAGAAGCGTTCATAAGGCCTTGAGGTGTCACCCTTATGTGTTATGTGAAGAACTTTTAAATAACTGCACTCTGTTCTGACGCCTGTAATGTGGGAAGCTGTTTGGATGGGATGGAGCAGCGAGGTGGTAAGGTGTGTGTTACTCATTGACATATGCGCTGTCATCCTGTTTTAGACGTCCCAGCGTTCAGAAGCTGTGCTGTAGACACAAGCCCATGATTTATTTTGACTGGCGGAGGCTGGGCCCAGATGGCCGGGTTTGGTAATGATGTAAGCCTGCTCAATGGGAGAAACTCCACTGTGGGGGCTGAATATTGCAATACGCCCCAAAGTTATTCACGCTTTTCAGGAGCTGTGTGTGCTTACGCCAAAGAAGTCCAAAACACTGGGACAATGAAACACTTTGTACATTCATTATAGTGCATAATATAAAAACAATATATTACGGAGTGTTTGCCCTGTGACAGACTGACGACCTGTCCAGGTGATTTTCTGCCTTTCATCATATGATTGCAGGATCCAGCACCCCCCACAAACCTGGTAAACCCGTAGTTCAAATGGTAAATTGTCATCATATGGCAAAACAGGTCCTTATATGGAAGTTCCCACGGTTTGTGTTGATGTTTGAGGTGTCAGACGTCACAGTGAGCTTTGTTTGGTGCGCGTTTGTCACGTAGAACTATTTCTATATTTTAAAAATATGTAACAATAAATAACCACTACTGAGGTTTAAAAATGGAGCCACACACAAATGAACATAAAGAACAAAAATGAACAAATGTATTTTAGTTTCAGATTTAGAAACAAATGGGAAAAAAAAACATATAATCTCTGGACCCGGGAGATCTTTCAGGATAGTCTCCGCCCACAAGTGGGTGGGGAAAACCCACAGAGGGAGGGGCTCCGGAGAGCGGCCGAGAGAAAGAGCGAGTAGGAGAACAAACACCGGTTTTAGACTGATTTACACTATATTCACTGAAATCAAATTTTACTAATACACTGAGTTCTAAGGGTTAAAGATAAGCAGTTCAGATGACTGATGGATGGACATTGTGGTGTGCGCTCAGTGTTTTCCTTTTTTGTGTGTCAGTACTGCCGAATTGCTGCCCGTGGTGAGTGAGTGTTCTACAGATGCGGCAGAGAGAAATTAGGTGGAAAAGCAGAGGACGTTGTGAAATCCTGTCTATAAAAGCAGCCCCTGTTTAGTTTGTCAGGAGCTCAGTGTTGAGGTTTATAGTGTTGGAACTGTTACAGATCCATCAGGGTAAAAGGCAGCGTAGCCTCCGAGCCCTTCCCCAGCAGTTCACGCCACGTTTTTCCAGCCAGGGTTCCGCAGCGGGAAGGCTGTTAACACGGCCGCGGCTCTGATCGACGGCCTGGAATAAGCTTTCAGAGCTTTGGTCTGAGCAAAGTGTAGATACAGACCTCCTGATTCTCTCTCTCTTTCTCTCTCTCTCTCTCTCCCTCTCTCTCTCGCTTTTCTCTTAAATGGGAAAATTCAAAAGAGGGCCAATGGTGGAGATTAATTTGGGGCCGAGCAAAGATACAGTTGGCCTTGGGCACCAAATCTAAAATGGAAGTCGATGAATTCACAACGACTTCAAACATATATACACCCCCACACACCCTCTCTCTCTCTCTCTCTCTCTCTTCCTCTCTCTCTCTCGGACTTCAGACTTTCAAACTTTTTGTCACATTGCCCCCCCTTATCTCTACTAATTCCTCTGACAGCCCACAGATAAATTCACAGCGGTTTCAGCGCCTGTCACGGCTCGCGGAAATCCCAGAAAAAAAAAAGGAAGGAATAGAAGAATCGTTCTTTCCCCCTTTCTCTTTTTTTTCCTCTTTTCGTTTTTCCCCTCTCTCCGACTATTTCTGACACCGTGGGACCCAGAGCTCACAACCCATAGCACCAGAGGTGGATTTTCATCAGAGGAAGCCATAGGCCAGAATATTTAACCCACCTGATTGCTTAAAAAGCAATGAAATATAAAGCAATGGAGCCTGTAATCATGCAAAATTTTGGATGGACTTTCCATGCAAAGTCACATCAAATCTACAGGCTAACATGCTTGTTCACGTCTTTTCAGTCATCTACACAGTACACAGTGAAATGAAACAACGTTCCTCCGGGACCAAGAAGCGACACAAAAACAAAAACAGACCAACAATGAACAAAAACTGAAACAACACAAGTCTACATAAGTGCAGACAGGGCAAACTACACTGTGTAAAGAGAGTGAGAGAAAAAGCGTGCAAGCAAAACTCAACAGCTACCAAATTACAGGACAACATTCACTGCAGTTATTTGATTGAATACAGAATTATAACAGAGTGGAATTGTTAAGCATGCAAAAATGCAGAACAGAGATAGACAGCAATAAATAAGAATTGTGCAAATAATAGCAGCAGCAGGACGGAGAATGTGCAGTATATAATAAATAAAGAGTATTTACAGTGGCAGTTGTGGTGTAAGTTGTTTGTCCACTGGACAGTATTCTCGAGAGCACCCTCACCTCCTACTGAGTTCTGCCGACACAAAGCACTGAAATGGTTTTAAAATATAATATTCTGGTTTTTTTTTCACCCAAAGAAGTCTATATTCCCTCCCTTATTCAGCCCAACATTTCTCATGACTGCCCCAGATGATCTGGTTAAGATAACACATCTGATTCTGTGAGCCTGCACTCACCATGAATGATGGGAGAAGTAGTTGTAAACTCATTTTCAGTCAAAATCTCTATTTTAGGTGAAGCGTGTACTTGATTTTAAGTGAACAAGCTTTTTACCCACATTCTGTAAAGCTTGTCCAACCTAGCAACAGTGTGTAATATTGTATGTAATTTTGGATTCAGATAGGCAGCTCAATCATAGCTGTTTCTCTACAGTGGAAGATGAATGGCACTTGAAAACTCACCATGGTGGTACACAAAAACATTTTGTCTATTGTACATTTTCTCAGCAGCAGCTACTCCAGCTGTAGCCTAAAACTGGTTAAGTATTCTTTATCATTTAGGGTGTCTGTCTTGCACCCTCTCTCTTTGTCTGTACACACTCTGTGTATTTTGTCCTGGTGTTTCTGTTTTTGTTCTTTTTGTTGCTTCAGGGTCCAGGGGACACGTTGTTTTGTTTCACAGTGTAGTGTGTAAATGGCTCAAATGACGATTAACCTACTTAACTTGACCGAGGCGGCCCCATGGTGGCGCTGTGGGTAGTGCTGTTGCCTCACACTTCCAGTTTTGGGGGCTCAAATCCAGGTCCTGGTCTTGTGTGTGTGCGTGTGTGTGGAGTTTGTATGTTCTCCTTGTGGCGGTGTGGGTTTCCTCCGGGGTCTCCGGTTTCTCCCACCGTCCACACTGTAACCCGGATAAGTTGAATGGACTTAGAAAATTTGAGGAAACTGGTTGCCCTAAAAAAGTTAAGTAAGGAATAATGAAAACTTGAGTAAATTCTACTTAAATGCAGCAATTGTTAGTTTAAGTTCAATAAACAAAATATCAAATTGAATTAACTTAAGATAATTGATCATATCAATGAGTTCATCGTGTTATTGCAATAAGAACTTTGGAGTTTGCTTGGCTAAATTCCAATTTGATTTAAGTTGAATTTTTTTTGTAATACTAACTCTTTTCTTTAGTTATTTCTATGTAGTATGTTTAGTTAGTATATTGTACTTCTATTCATTAAAATTAAACTAGAACTTTTCATTTTGAAAACAAAAACCAAACAATTCCAAGAAAAGTAACGTTTGCATCGTATTTAAGCTGAAGAGTTTAATTTGAAACCAGAACATGTCAAGAAACATGGCTAAAACTGGAATATAAATATTTTAAAATTCTGAACCAAATTCAGATCAAAATATTTTCAATATTATGGCATATTATTCAAGTGCATTATTGAAAAACCAAGCACCAATAACCATCACTGAAGTATCACCACAGTTTTACACTGCAAGCTGATTTTTCAACCCCTGAATTTTGGGTGTCAGTTCACTTTTACCTAGGGTGAACATGACCTGCTGGACAAAGAAGAAAGTGTTCTTTGTGCACTTTGGGTAGTCGAGGTGAGTCCAATGAGGCCAAAAAGAACATAGACGGCCCGCCGCAGAGTGGACAGTTCTTCCATTACCAAAATCCCTTCCATGATGATCCCTACTCTCGATGGGTTGAGCTGAGGATTTTTATCATTGATGCAGAAGATTCCCACTCTAGTTTCACCTTGTCCGTTACATCCTAACAGAGAAAGCCAACTGAATCACCATTGTCCTGAACTATCAAGCAGTAGTCAAAACGTTTGTTTCAATTTTACTGCCACAGTTAAAAAAAAACAACAAATGACAAAAATTGTCACTTCATACTAAGTGATTTCAAAGACAGGTAAAAACAAAAACAAATTGAAGACTGTGTAATGTCGATTTAAACAGTGTTTGTGGTCGAACAGTTCTGTCATGCCATAAATCAATAATGCTAATATTCAATAGGTGAAACTACAGCCACAAGTCAATGGGCTCAGTGTGGTTATTACATGAACAATGAACAGCTCCCAGTGAAAAATATACTTACACAGCAGGTCTTAAAGAAGACAGAAGCATTATGCCCCAAGATGAGTGGCAGTCCCCAGAGACAGAGAGACCTGATGTCTGCTGGCTCAGTGGTCTGAAAAGTAGTGGACAGAGTACAACACACAGTGAAGGACAATTACATCTTCCTTAAAGCCCATTACTAAAGCTCTCTGCAGTGTTTTAGCCTATAATGTTTAAATAGCTGTGCTTCTCACAGTTTAAAGCACAATACTTACATTTCCAAAACATCTCGT
Source organism: Hydrocynus forskahlii (assembly GCA_037974365.1). Classification (NCBI taxonomy): domain Eukaryota; kingdom Metazoa; phylum Chordata; class Actinopteri; order Characiformes; family Alestidae; genus Hydrocynus; species Hydrocynus forskahlii. The sequence goes on along the minus strand of JBBPCX010000088.1, from coordinate 1,282,836 downwards.
ACTGTGACCTAAAACAAAAAGACGAATTTTTGTTAAGCAAACCCCCAAGATTGTTCGAGTTTCGTATTTAATGAATTTTTTGGCAAACGTTAAGACCAAATTGAACTGCTCTCTCATTAGCCGAAGTTCGCTCTGCCCCTGTTGCTAACATACATGTGGCGCACAAGGTCAAATATGAACAGTCGTTTTAAAATAAAATGGGATAACTAGCATTAACGGAACTCACCAAACTCACAGTAGTCCACACCGCTTTCCTCTCTCTTCCTACGTCGGGATTCAATGCTGAGTGTCTAACGCAGGCGAGGGAGAGGTGCTAACTGTTAGCAAGCATTCCCACCAGACTGGCCAAAGTAAACTTCCTGTGCACGTTCTCTGACAAGTGGAATATAGCAAACTGGAGACACTGGAATTAAACGTTTGAAAAAAAGAAAAATTGCGGGAAATTAACGCCGAAGTCTATTTTTAAAAGTAATTTACATTCATTCGGTTCCCTCAGAGCACACTCAATCGGGAGAATTTTCAAAATTCTCAGAACGCGCAGGCGCAGTAAAGCCCGTCATGTATTGCATCAATTTCGAGGAAAAGACCCAAACTTGAACTGTTTAAATCAATTTAACTTAAAAATGTTAGCACAATCAAATATATTTACAAATTAGTAGAATGAACTTCCACATCTATAGTAAAAAGCAAAAACTTACTAGTTTAAGTACATCATACTTAAATTGTTTACTAAATAGGAAACCTGGGCTAACAGTGTAAAAACAGTGCAAAAACAGTGCATCAAGTGAATTGGAGATTCTAAATTGAAAAAAAATGAAAAATATAGACATTTTTAAAAATTACACAAAAACAGTGCATCAAGTGAATTGGAGATTCTAAATTGAAAAAAATGAAAAATATAGACATTTTTAAAAATGATACAAAATTTGTATTTTCAAAGAACTGTCTCACACATCTCGTGGATATAAAAGCATCAAGTTTCATTGGTTCCTTTTTAGACTCTTTAGATTCAAACATGTAAATGTAAAATGCATAGCCTGTGGTGTTTGACATTTATGCATTTTACATTGACATGTTTGAATCTAAAGAGGCTATGAAAACTACTACTACAAAATCTGAAGAAACTCGATTTCTCCTCAAACTGAAGTTCAAACAAACAGCATAACTCACGCAAAAATACAGAGCACAGGGACAACTACACTATATAGTTCACAACACAGACCTAAAGAAAGGATTTTTCTTAATATTCACCAATCACTATCCACCTCAGAACCACAGTTCTGACTAACATAACCTGGCAGACCAGGTGTGCAGTCTTTGTAGACCCACCGCTTGCACATGATGCACTGTAGCATGCGTGACAACCAGCCCCGAAAACTAAACTGTCGCTCTCTCTTTATACTTTAAAATGGTAATAATTATTTTACTGTCAACCCATAGTGTAATGAGTAAACATGAGATGCCTCAAAATGTACTTTTGCATATGAAAAACAAATCAAGTTGTCTCACCTCAAGATTATGCTGCTTTCACCTCCACTGTCAAGGTAGATGACCTCTGACACTAATTACGAACATTTCTGTGTCAACGGTTTTGATCAGCGCCTTTTCATGGCTGAGATATGATGACTGTGACAACCAACCCCACTCTCCCCTACTATCATGAAAAGGTTCAGAAGACACTACCTGATGTTGTTTTATCAGATATTTGAGAAGATTTTGGCCTAAAACTGAACCCATCCATTGATGGAGGGCGTTGTGAGGCAAAATAGTTCTGAACGGAAACTATTAGTCCTGAAAGGATGTAGTTCAGATTTGCCACAATTTAATCGTACGAGTTCCTCTGCCATGAAGCATTTCATACCAGAACCACTCGGAATGACATCATCTCAGACACTAAATAATGGAGGGATATTGGAAAACCGGATTTCCCCTTGATTAAACTTCCCCTTAGACTTCTACACAGGACAAATGTTGCAGTTTGCTCTTGGGTACCCAAGGTTTTTCCCCATGATGACCTGTTAGAATGATAAGAACTCAGTTCTTATAGTCAGGGGGATATAAAACAAAATGTTAAGTGGCTTTTTTCCAAGAGCATTAAATATCCCGGAGATACAAATCTACAACCCATGACTCGCCTAGATGCTTCTAATGAGCTGCAGAATGATGACACATCTTTGAAAGTCTGTATTATATGAAGGTGAGTGGGTTCTAGATTATTGAGGATTTTCACAGTATTTTATACTGTAGAATACTGATGGTTTCTGCATTTTTTACTCATGAGGGAAGAAATAATCAGGACATCAAATCAAATTAAAAAACCCTTCCTCTTTCGCCATCTCGATCTTTCTCCTTCTGTTTCTTTCTCTCTTTCTCTCCTTCATTCTCCTTGTCCTTCTCTTGTTCTTTCTCTCTCTCTCCCTCTCTTTCTTTGTCTATCTCCTTTCACACATCCTTTCTCCTTTCTCTATCCCTCCTTCTCCCTCTCTCTCTCTCTCTCTCGCTCTCCATTATGTCTCTCTCCTTTCTCTGTCTCCATCTTTAATCTTTCTCTTTTCCAGATCTTTCTCTCTCCCCCTCTCTCCTTTATCAATCTCCCTTCACACATCTTCTCTCCTGTCTCTCTGTTCCTCCCTCTCTTCTCCTCTCCACTCTCTCTATTTCCCTCTCTCTCTCTCTCTCTCTCTCTCTCTCTCACTCTCTCTCTCTCTCTCTCTCTCTTTCTCTCTCTGTCTGTCTCTCTTCCCCTCTCTCTCTCTCTGTCCCTCTCTCTGTATTTGACAGGGTGGGCTCTGTCTGTGAGGGACTGATAGAAGGTGTCAGAGAGAAATAGAGAAGAAGGAGAAGAGACAGAAGGAGTGAGGGAGAGTGAGCAGGAGACTGGCAGAGGGAGAAAGAGAGAGAGAATGAGGGAGGAAGGGGGAGGGCGAGCAACTGATGAAGAGAAAGAAAGACAGACAGAATGAATCGGCCTTATTCACTTCATTGACTGCAGTGTCTTCTGGTTGAGAGGAGATGAGGCGGTGACTCTCTCTCTCTCTCTCTGTCTCTCTCTCTCTCTCTCTCTCTCTCTCTCTCTCTCTCTCTGACACTCATTAAACTTTCCCCTGATCTGTCTGAGCACTCTTGTAACACGCGCATGAGCGACAACAAATCATTCAGAGAGAGAGAGGAGAAGAGAGCAAGACAGAGAGAGAGAGAGAGAGACAGAAGAGAGAGATAGAATAAGTAGTGAATGAGAGAGATGAGAAGAGGAAACAGAGAAGAAGGTGGGGCGATGGAGATAATGAAGAGGAGGAACTGGAGGAAGAGAGAGAGATTAAACTGTTTATCTCTTTCTCATTCTCCCCAATCCCTCTCTCTCTACCTCCTCCTCTCTCTCTCCTTTATCTATCTCCTTTCACTCTCTTTCTTATTGTCTCTCTCCTTCCTCACTATTGCTCTCCTCTCTCTCTGTCTCTCTCCCTTCTCTCTCTCTGTCCCTGTCTCTCTCTCTCTGTCTCACTCAGAGTCTCCCCCTCTCCTTTATCTGTCTCCCCTCTGTCTCCTCTCCCTCTCTTTATCTCTCTTTTCTCCCTGTCTCCCTCTCCTTTCTCTCTTTCCATTATCTCCCCCTCTCTCTCTGCTTCATTTATATCCATTCACATTCTCTCTCCTGTATCTCTCTTTTTTTTCTCTCTCTCTCTCTCTCTCTCTCTCTCTCTCTCTCTCTCTCTCTCTCTCTCTCTCTCTCTGTATTGAGGGTGCCGTGGCTGAATGAGATTTTTGGAAGGTTCTGCCGTTGGCCCAGCGATGAATAGACTCTTATTATCTTTAATGATGCATGGATTCCATTAAAACATCCAGAGTGCATTCAGTGGCATGGGTCATGTAATAACTTGGGGAATGTGGCGGGCGTGCGAGCAGCATATCTGTGTGCTTAAGCGGCGAATGGATATCGCAGGATGACTTTGGCTTTTCCCTGCATTTTTAAAATGACAACACGGTCAGACTGGTTACATTCCGTAATTCTGTAAATATCTCCATCGAACGAAAGTCTCACTGTGGTAAAGCTTAATAACAGCCATTTCAGCCTTTAGCTCAGACCTGATCTGCATGTTTGACGCATCTGTTTAGTCCAGGGGGCTTTTGGCGGGTCATATTGTGGGGGCAGGCGGAAAAAGAAGGTGCAGTTTGCTTGTTTGTTTGTTTCTTTGTTTTTGATTGTTTTTCTGCATGAAGGGGAAAAGGAACTAAAGAAATACACAGTGAGAGATTGAACTGTGGACTTTGTTTCTCCCACTCCTTACGCTCCCTCTCTTTCTCTCTCACATTTTTTTTTCTCACTCCTCTGTATTTCTTTGGTATTTTTTTCTCTCTATCTCTCTCCCCCTCTCTCCATTCACTCTGTCTCTGTTTCTCTCTGTCACTCTCTCGATCTCTTTCTCTCTCTCTCTCGCTCCCTTTCTCTCTCTCTCGCTCAGTCGCTTATTCTCTTTCTCGCTCTCTGTCTGTCACATCTCTTGTTGTTCTCTTTCTCTGTCTTCTCTCTCTCTCCTTCCTCTCTACCCATTTCGCCCTTTCTCTCTCCTTTCTCTCTCTCTCTCTCTCTTTCTCATTTCCTCTCTCTCTCTCTTTCTCTTTTTTCACTCTCTATCTCTCTCTCTCTTTCTCTCTCTCACTCTCTCTCTCTCCCTCCCCTTTGTTAAATTATAAGACAGAGTTTATATATTCCATATTACTGGAAAGATCTAATCCTGTGTGAATTTTTTGGATTAAGTTCAGAACGTTGTAGGTCCTGGACTTCATGACTTTGTTAATAATGATCCTCCATTAAAAATGCTTCACACGTTTCACAACCAGGCTAAACCCGCAACTGGACGGCTGGCTGCGAACGACTGAGTTATGAGGCATTGACAAAATAACGTACAGCCCAGGGACTTCTGCGCCGTTCGCGCTGCCAAAACATCTGGCCACCTTTAGGAAAAGAAAACAGAGAGAGGAGAAAAACACTCAGGTTCATTCAGAAAGGTAGAGGCCAGCTGTGGAGGTGGCTGGTGAGAAAGAGCTCAAAATGTGTTTCCTCTCTTTTTTATTTTGTTGAGAAACTGGGCAGGAGGCCTCATGATGTCATGTTTTCATTGACTGCGAGCTGAGAGCACGGGGGGATGTGGAAGGTTGCGGAAAAGGATCTGGAAGGTCGCGGAAAGTCTGCCATGTCTCATTGCAATTGGCCGAGACGTGGGCTTTTCGAGTGTTATGACCCTACAGTTGTGGAATGAGCGCTGCACCAGCCTGGGCCGCTACTTAACTGTCTGATGTGAACATACGGCCCAGGAATGGGATAAAGATATGAAGAAAAGGGCTCAAACTGATGGTTGAGTCATATTTAACCTAGGCTTAACAAGTCTCACTAGGGAAAGTCTGTCTTGGCAAACAAACTGTCTGCTGTTTTGAGATTGTTGTAAAAATACTAATATGAACTAATTTATTTAGAGTTTCATTTTGTTATTTTTTAAAGTATCATGGTTTGAGCCAGCACGCTAGAATGTCCTAGCCACGAGCCATTGTTCAGTTTCTCAGGTTTTATCTTTTATAGGTGCAAGTATTGAACTGAACAGCTTTGCCTTCGTTTTTTAAGAACTGCTGTCAATATATATAGGAAATGACAAAACATCAAAATAAGAGAAATGATGCCGTGCTTACAGAACTTGAATAATTCAAAGAAAACAAATCTCTAGCTCACTCTTAAACAAAATGGCAATAATGACCGTTGACGAACTTCAAGTAGTGTTTTACCATCCAACTGGTCTCATTGTGAGAGGAGAGTGTTGATTACAGCAGTGTTTTTATACTTGTCCTCATTAAATACGATCTGATTCAGGTGATCACTAATCAGAAACTCATAAAGCAGAATGAGGTGCTTGTGTAGGAACTTAACAGACACTGGCATGGAACAGTTCTCATACTCATAGAGATGCTGATTTTAAAAAAATATATTTTTTTTTTTTTTAATTTCCGGAGCTGTAGATTTAGTAAATGTTCATCATTATGCTTTTTGTTAATGTAGTGAATTGTTCAACAGGAACAAGCCACTAATGTTGAAGAGGTCACAAAACGTGCATAGTAAAAGGTATAATCCAGGCCTTCAGTTTGAGTCGTAAATATCAAAAAAATGTCTAAAAATTCAGGAAAAAACCTACATCTATAATAAAGTTCAATTCTGTTAGCACCCCTATGGAATTCTAATTGTATGTTAGCACTACACAAACGGCATTGCACACACATTCCAGATTAAACACAGACATCTGAAGCTGTTCTTAAATCATCGTCCGCTATTGAACCAAGTTACTGCAAGCTAAGTACACTTAAATGACTGCCATCAAAGACAAGTGAGAGGTTAAGGCAAAAGTAAGGACGGCATGGAGATTTTCTGGGGGGAAGTGGGGAAAATGGGGGAGACTAAATAGATAAACAGAAACAAGAGGCATAGTTAGTCACCAAGGTGCTCGTTGAAGAGGTGGGCCTTCAGACGACGCTTGAAGACCGCGAGGGGCTTCGCAGATCTGATCGGAAGAGGGAGTTCATTCCACCTCTGGGGGACAAGACTGAAAAGAGTCTTGACGCATGCCTTCCTCTTCTTTTGATCTATGGAGGTTCAAGACGAGCAGTATGGAGCTTTTCTACAGTGACCCCTTCAGTAAAGAGGCCTATTGGTAGTACCATCATTCATATTCAATTAGTGATGTATCTAGAACCTCCAGAAAGACTAGAATGACATTTTTACTCACAAAATGGGTCCCACCTCACTGTAAATCAAAACGTGATTGGTTGATTCCCCTTCTTAATGACGTTCGTGTTTAGGCTGACACCGTAGGACTTCAGTTCTGACCAAACCTTACTAAGTACTAAGTAGAGCAGTACAGCAGAACTTTTAAACACAAACAGAGTTTAAACACAAACATGATTCTGATTAATCAAAATCACAGACATATTTTTAATTCCCAGAAATTGGGACAATCTCTGGAGGCCTGTAAGGCCCAGAGGATTCTCCTCTAGCATAATGGAGTCTTTTAACATGAGAGCTTATCTCACAGTTCAGTTTTTCTGCAGTTCATTTTATTAAGAGTTCAGAGGTTAAAATGGTCAAAAAAGAAAGTGGTGATTTAAGATAAGAATTCATTCAGTGTTGTTCAGTGTCATGAGTAGATTTTTGAGTCTGCTCTATATGTCGCAGGGGAGAAGGCCTGTGTTTAGCGAGAGTGACTCTCTGTGGGTATTTGCAGTCAGAAGCAAGCCCTTTGGATGATTAGCGGCTAATGCCCTGGGATTCACTTCGATCGATGGACGACGGGTGTGTTTATGTCTCCTCTCGTTTCTCTCAGCCGTTAAAGTGTCCTCAGGGCTTTCTTCATCCGTTCAGCTCCACCTGACGCTCCTGTCTCTTGGGAGATGATCAGAAGGAGCTCATGAGCAGCGCACGCTTCAATGGGAACAAAGCTGAGATTAGCATCGATCACACTGGAGGCAGATGCACTTCAGTGGACAATGATACCAGGTTAAAAAATGAACCCAGCCTCACTCCTAGTTATTTCCCGTTTCAGCACACCTGAACGTTTTCAACATAGCTCATTCAGGTTAAAGGGAACTAAACAGTACAAGGTCAAGTCAATTAATTTATGAAGCCCGTTATCATACACGAAAGTAATTCAATGAACTTTACAGGAATAGAATAAAAATAAATAAATCAGTAAGCAAAAATAGTAACAAGTAAAAAAAAGCATGCATAGAAAATCAAAGTAAAAGTGTGATGGAAGTGCAGGTATTTTAAATAAGGTGGAGGAGAATAGTGCAGTTTTAGAGGCTTTTTAAAGTTCGAGTCGGTGCAGATCTGATACTGATTGGCAGTTGGTTGGACACCATAGTGAATAAACACCATTTTACCAGGATTAGTTTCGGATCTTTTCTCTACTAGCTGAGCAGCTCCTGCAGATCTAAGAGACCTATCAAGATTATTAACATCAAAAATATCAGAGATGTATTTAGGGCCCAAACCATTGAGTGACTTGTACATAATGAGTAAAACTTTGAAATCAATTCTGTACCAAACTAGGAGCCAGTGCAAGGACTTGAGAACTGGAATGGTCTGATCTCTTTTCTTGGTTTTGGTTAGAACTCTAGCAGCAGCATTTTGAATGAGCTGGAACTGTCTAGTGGAGGAGAGTGTTGTCCAGTGAGGAGAGGAATGGAATAGTCAACTGCAGTCAAGGCTTGTTGGGCACAAAATGTCTTACTTTGGCAATGTTTTAAGGAACCAAAATGCTGACTTTCTTATAGCTTTAATGTGGTCACTAAAACTAAGACCTCCATGACCAGACCACATTTTTTTTTTATATGGAATGACATCTTAAGTTCTCTAGATTCCTGGTGGGCACTGGGATTTGATCTTCCCTCTTGATTTCCACACAGGACAATCTCTGTTTTGTCTTAATTTTATAGGAGAAAGTTTTGATGCATTCAGGTACAGAGGTACTGACAAGTTGAATCTGTGGGACCTAAGTCTCCAGGTGTTATCTGCGTAGTTAGAACACATTAGGACACAAAGTTCTCTTTAAGAATAGGTCATATGTGTTAAGACGCAGATGGAATACATGAAAAATTGATTTTACAAAACATTAAATGAAAAAAGAGAAGGTGGCTGCTGTATTGAGGTTGCAGGCAGTTTGATTGTATGTTCTGAGGAGCCCAGTCACACGACTTTTCGTGCAGCCATCACAAAATACAACTGAATCATAATACGTGCTGTGATTATGATTTAGGGTTTTTTTTTTCGTCCTAGGACAACACTTCACTACCCTATGTATTTTAATACGCACTGTGTAACACCGCCAGTATCAGCAGTACCTGGTGACTGAGGGACAGTAGAAGAGAAATAATCAATTGATTCCTTATCGTTTTTGTTTGCTAAGCGGTTAAAACAGGTTTAAATGCCGTGAGACAGGAAAGTCCCTAACCCTAAACCCAACCCTTACAGTCACCAGTTACCGCAGATACTGCCAGTGTTACGCACTGCGTGCTGATGGCTGCACAAAAAGTCGTGAGATCGGGTTGGATTTGATGCACAAATGGGCATAGCCTATGGCTTGTTCAACAGTGTATTCAAGTATTCAACAGTGCAACTGTGTAATCACCCGATAAACAAACATTACAAACTGTAATTCATCTAGGCTTTGGAAGGTCATCACTCCTACATCAACCGCCTTAGGCTCTGCAATTTCAGTGACAGTTCTTCTTTTTGAAGCTGCAGAACTTCAGTCTCCAGAAGGAGTTTCTTCTCTTCAAATTGAAGATTAGGGTGCTGCTTCTCAAGCACCATGGTCATGGTAGGCCTAGCTCTTGATGTTCTCTGGCACTCCTCCTCCTCCTCCACCCTGATGCTTAAAAATATCAGACCAATGTTGTAAGAATTTTAAGTAGTAAACTTTTCCCATCTCAGACAAATCACATCACATACAGCGATGATTATATGCGCTGATGGGATGCATAAATTGAATCAAACTACTTATGGATTCAAAAAATGGATGATAATAATCAAAGATAATAATAGGCCTACCTGTATTTTCCTCCTGGTCTGCAGTCTCTTCGTGTGGTGTTTGCTGTGTCGATCCGTCAAGGCAGGCACTGGGTGATGAGGGAGCCTCACCGGCGGAAATGTTATCGCTAAAGTTAGCTCTGACGACCCCACTGACTCCACTTGAATCCTCTGTGAATCCCCCAGAACATTGGTGACTCACCTCCATAAATGTTCATTACCATTTCAGTAGTTACTTCTCCTGTTGTAGGATTTTTCCTTTTGAAAATTTTTTTCTTTGCTTCCTGCACCATGTTCTTCAAGCTTTTTTGAATCACTGTTTACACTGTTGACGGATGTGTTAATCTTTTTCCAAACTGCGTTTTTCTTTTTGTTGTTGCATTCTTCACTACATTTCCCTAATGAAATGTCTTTATATGTGTTGAATTCCTCCAAAATACACAGATTTTCTGAATGGGTGAAAGGTGCTGCACAGTTAGATAAAATACCCATAATTCTTTGCAGCGTAGTACTACTTAAGATAGTTGGTGTCTTAACTGCTTTGTACAACAGTATTATTTAGACGTCTCTGTCTAGTCTGACTATACCCTATATCTAAGTCATAGTTACAGTCTATCTTTGTAAAACCAGCCCCAGCTGTTTGCACAAAAACTCTACAAACTCATTACTGTGACAGTATCACTGCTGCTGCTGACAATTTGCACTACTGTATATGTAAATCTCTTCCGCTGCTCTATTACGCATCTCCTCAGTATCCACTACTACAGCCAATATGCTTTACATATATATATCTTTTGTGTTCTCTGCTCTATTTATTTTGCTTTATTCTTTTATTCTGTTCTCCTGTATGTTGTGTACATATAGTGAATTGACAAGAAAAAACCTTTGAATCTTGAATCTCTTTGAATCTTGGTTCCATTCACCACCACTGTAAAGAATGTGGAGTTGGCAAGTTACTCTACAATTAATCATTTCACACCAATCCACTCTGAATGACTTCAATCTCAGGGCTTGTATAAATACTGAAAAACCTGTGGAATGCCATTTTAAATTGAGAATTAAGGACTGTCTACCCATGTATTGCACAGCTTTGACTTTTGGCTCATATGGCTAACTGTGAAATCCTGCTGGGAAGGACATAAACACTATTGCTGTAGGCCAGAGATGATGAGGTCTTGCACTGTTTGAGTTTCCTGCTCAAACAAACCAAATTAAGGTCCGCCGGTAATTCCAGGTTTGGTTGGTGTGTCAAGAGCAGGAAATTTACCAACGTGTGCTGAGCACTGACCTGCTAAAACTGCAGTTTTCCTGTGGTGGGCCATCTCGGGTCCTGGAGGGCTGTAGCAGTCCCCTCACGAAGGCCTGGCTAATTAGCTGATGAGAATCAGGTCTGCTATACGGAAGGAAGGAAGACGTGAAAGTCTGCAGCGCAGATTTGGACACCCCTGTTGTGTTCGCAGTGGAATCAGCCGAGTTGAATGAAGGCCTCCGGAGTTTAATTTAGCTTACTCCTCCGTTCGAATTTAGCTTGAGTCTGGTGGAGTTAATCCAAAACCGGCGCGGTGTACACTGCCCAGTATCACTGCTAAGCTAATTACAGTGTTTTCATTACATTAGCTTGGGCTAAATAGTAATGTGGGTATTATGTTTTCCCCCTCTTAAGGTCACTGTGTAGACTCATTGAGCTGAGTCATGCTCCCGCCTTAGGGAGGCCAGAGCCAACAAGGTAAAATACTAGCAAAGGGAGGACAGCGGAGCGGCATCTGGAAGAAATGATCACACACACTAGTGTATTTATGGCATACAAAGGAAGCGAGCCCCATATGGTGAAACAGAATCGGCGCGCGAGCGAGAATTTGTATTTCTTTCCCTCTTTACTTCGCATTACCTCATCGCGTGATGGATGTGCAGCGCCGCACCTGCACACACACACTTCCAAAGGCCCATAACCCCCCTCTCGCCGGCGTGGAGAAGGCGCTATACACCGGGGAGTAAAAGCTAAGCTTTTTCTTGTTTTTCACATGACCCTTACAAGCCACGCTTATGCGTGTTTGATAAATACTTCCATATGTCGCGACCGTTGATATTAATGGTATGCTAATGCTAATGGCTAGTGGCATTCCAAATCTAGCGCTGTTCTGAATGGAATTGATTCAAATGGGCGAATAATTAGCCTTTTTTGGTTCACAGTGGAACGCTGTCGACATTTGAATGCAATAAATTCAGTGCAACACTTTTGTCAGTATGAAGGAGGCCCAGTGATTAGCATGAAGGCTTTTATGCTTTTTTTTTCAATAATTTACTGACTTATATGAGCTTAATGAATTTGAAATGGCCATCTGTCGAGCAGACCCGCCCGGCTGTCTGAAACAAGCCGCGTTTGAGTCAAAGCCTTCAGCGATTTCAGGCTAAGGTTTGGATTTCTCCAGCAAAAATAAAATATTGCCATACATAATACGGCCGTTAACGGCTTTCACATCTAATGACGTACTACATAAAGCAGCTGAAGCGTTTTAGTGACAAATCACATGGTTAAATAAAGAGGCCTACATAAAAATCCCTACCATTAAACCAACATTAAAGCTCCACTCTCAAACGCTCTAGAGCAGCACATCAGTGGAAGCAAGCACGCTAAACTTCCACGATTACGCACATGTTCCATCAATTTGTTTGTTTATCAAGAGAGATAATTTAATATCCCTCAAGAATAACGTTGTTACGTGTGAGTGTGTCCTCAAGGAAACCACAGGGATGTTTTTCCTGTGTGTCTGAGGACAAAATGAGTAAAACAAACGTACCATCACTCAATGACAAAACACACTACCACAAAATAAACACCCATCAGAACAGGACTGTTTACCGCTGCGCGGCCTTCACACGCCATTCAGGCATCTCTGCTGGTCCAGAGGTACTGAGCTGATGACTGAGTGGATGACTAGAGTGAAAAATCAGCTGTAAAGGGATCCAGCGTTTTACTATTGGGTAATACCATTTGCAGTGATCAGCTACCATGGTCGATATCAATAATTAAAAATGTCAACTTTTTAATAAAAGCTCCATAATGCTCATGGTCATGACAGACCGTTTAATTAAAATTTCCCAGCATAACCTGATCTCATGGCTTTTCGTGCAGCCATCACAATATACAGTGTAATCAAAAAACGTGTTGCGATAGAGTTAGGGACTTTCCCTGTCTCATGACATTTCAACCTATTTCTACCACGTTGCAAACAAAAAATTCATTATTTCTCTCCTACTGTCCCTCAGTCACCAGTTAGCGCTAATACTGGCAATGTTACGCAGTGCGCATTAAAATACAGGATAGTGAAGCATTGTCCTACCATGAAAAAGTGAAGCGTTGTCCAAGCATCAAAAAAAGCCCTAAAGCGTGATCGCAGCATGTATTTTGATTACATTGTATAGCATGATGGCTTCATGAAAACTCGTGAGACCGGGCTCCCCAGCATCACATGAAAAGAATTACATTAGATTTAACCATGAGTGGACATACAGCCATGGAAAAAAATAAATGTGTGGAGAATTAAAAAAAAAAAGAAATAATACAAATAAATAATGTATTATACCTTGGACATGTTAAACTACACAGCGCTCTTACATTATTTTACACTTGCAACAATTAAAATAGTGATGTTAAGAGCAGAGTGTGTGCATGTGTGACTCTGTTTCAATCAATCAGAAACTGAATCAGGAGTGAAGCTGCTGGAATACAGCTGCTCTACAAACACTACTGCATACACAACACATATGGAGGCATTTCTTATTTTTACACAGCTCACACTGCAGTAATTCAGAAAAGTATAGCAACCTGTGCATTTTACACTCACACACACACACACACACATACATACTGGCGCAAATTGTGCACAGTGAACAGAAAAAAAGTTTTTTTCCATGGCTGTATGTAAGCTACATTTTACTGAACACCATAACTGAGTATCTAAAGTTTTCATTTTCTGTCATTTGTTTTAGACCAGTATGTGAATGGTTTAGGAAAAACTTAAAACAAAAAACCCCAAAAAACGAAAACTTCCTTTTAACAAAATATGAATATTTACCAACCATGTCATTGCAAGGTTTATATAACCCAGATTTATTCTACAACAGTGGTCACCAGCCATTCTCCTGGAGATTTCCTTTCCTGCCATGTTTAGCTGCAATCTAACTTCTCCTTACTTAGCACTCCAGTCAGCAAACTTCTGAAGAAGATAAAGAAAGGGGTGTTTGGCAGAGACCGTAATCCAGAGTGACTTACAATCATTAGTTATAGGGACAGTCCTCCTGGAGACACTGCAGGTAAAGTGTCTTGCTCAAGGACACAATGGTAGAAAGTGGGGGATTTGAACCTGCAACTTTGTGGTCATCGGATTCACAAGCGTTTACCCACAAGGCTACTATCTTCATTAGCAAGAGGTGTTGCAGATTGTGGCTGGAACTAGTCTCCTCTTTGGAAAGTAGATCTCCAGTACAAGGGTTTTGACCCCTGATCCATGGTTAGTTGTTTAAGATCATGACCCTTTCTTGGTTTCACAGATGGTGGATTTTGGAGTTTCTGTAGGAATTTGTGCCCATTCATTCTGTAGATGATTTATGAAGTCAGATACTGATGTTGGACGACAAGGTCTGGCTCACAATCTCCGTTCCAGTTCATCCCAAAGCTGCTGGATGGGGTTGAGGTCAGGGCTCTTCCACATCAAACTCATCCCACCATGTCTTTGGGTCATGGAATCGGTATATTTTGCGTCCCAGAGAAATAATCTGTCATAATATCACTATAATACCAGATACATGCATAATTTTAAAACATAACATTAGTATGTCTTCTATCATCAATACTTCCTAAAAATTAAGTAAATTAAATATTATTGTCCATGGTTAAATTTGCATTTATGTTGATAAGGCAGGGATTTTGGCCTGTCCCTGAAAGTTATTTTTCAGCAGGTCTTCTTAATAGTAAATTGTTGGAAAAATGATAAAACTTTCACATTTGTATATTATTCACATTTGTATATAAGTAATCTCATTGTTAAGCAATGTTTTTAGCATGAACACATGTCATCTCTATAAAAATGAAGTCAGTTTATCAGTGTCCCCTGATTTCAAGTCAACCCTGTTACTGGCACACAAAAAACCCCCTGTAAAAAATGGCACATTCCAGCAGTGACAGGAAGGAAGAGGATTTCCAACATTTAAAACACAAGTACGTTTCTCTCTTCTATAATGTAGAATTTTGTTGTTTTATGGGATTGTTGGGGGTGGGGAGATCATACCACGTCATTCCTGTTACCAATTTTTAACATATGAATTAAAATAATATTTTTTGTATCTTGATATTTACCATATCTGTAGGTAATATCCTTTCAAACTGTATGACATCTGCTCTTGTGACCTTGAACATTAGCTAACTAGAGGCAAATTAGCTTGAAATCGTCAACCCTGTTACTGTCAGTCCTGTTACTTTTCTAAGATGTCATATCATAAAATATAATACAAAAAATAAGACAAAAAGCCTGAGATGGCACCATACATTTTTTGTCACTTTAGGAGGTCTTCTTTCCAGAGATATTTAAAAAATAGAGAATATTTTCTAAGCTGAAAATGTACTGATGTTCGTGGAATGACCTCTTGGAGCTTGCTTTGTGCACTTTGTGTCCACAAAGTTGGAAGCATGGCGTTGTCCAAAATGTTTTGATGGGCTTGTTTTGTGGCAATGGGCATGACTGAAACACCTGAATTCAATACTTAAGAGGTCCCTATATTTATTCAGCCGTACTGAAGGTGGGTGGGCTGTAATGAGGTGTTTTGTTTTTTTTTTGTTAAATAACACAAACAATATAGGAGTGCATGGTTAGCACAGCATGTTGTGCCACAGTGCTACTCTTTATGTGCACACGCCTCTATTTGAGAGCCTTAAGAAATGAATTAAAATGAAGGTTATGCTAATATTTGAACCCTGAAGATCTCAAAACAACTTTCATTCGCCTTTAGATTTTTTTAGGAGTTTTGAGAGGACTTCTCTATTTTGTCCTGCAGATTTCAGGACAAAAAACCCAGCCATGATTTATCATCTTTTCATTCGGTCCAACCTTCCCTGACAAAGTTAAACTCTCACAGCGTAAATCGCCTTTGAAGTTAGCACAAACACACACACACACACACACACACACACACCATGATCTAGAGCAGGTGAGGGCAAAAGGAAAGAAGTAGAGGACCGAGAGTATAAGTATTATTGTGGAGTGATTTAAATCCAGTATGAATCAAGTGAGTAGTTTTGATGGTCTGACAGTAATAACTGTGGGCTGATTTTACTCCAGCATGAATCTGCAGTGTGTAGTTTTTACAGTGTGACAGTAATAACTGTGGGCTGATTTTACTCCAGTATGAATCTGCAGTGTGTAGTTTTTACAGTGTGACAGTAATAACTGTGGGCTGATTTTACTCCAGCATGAATCTGCAGTGTGTAGTTTTTACAGTGTGACAGTAATAACTGTGGGGTGATTTTACTCCAGTATGAATCTGCAGTGTTTGCAGTTTTATGGTCTGAAAGTAATCATTGTGGGCTGATTTTACTCCAGTATGAATCTGCAGTGTGTAGATTTTACAGTCAGTCAAATAATTGTGGACTGATTTTAATCCAGTATGAATATAATGTATGTGTACTTTTTACAGTCTGACGGTGATAATTGTACACTGATTTGAATCCAGTATGAATCTGAGGTTGTGTAGTTTTTACATTCAGACAGTGATAATTGTGGAGTGATTTTAATCCAGTATGAATCTACTGTGTGTAAGTTTTACAGGTCGACAGTAATACTTGAGCAGTGATCTTAAACCAGTACGAATCCACAGTGTGTAGTTTTTACAGTGTGACCGTAATAACTGTGGGCTAATTTTAATCCAGTATGAATCAGATTTTAAAAGCAGATATTAAAGTAATGTTTGGTGTTCAAATTTTGTATAATGTCAAGTTCTGTGTTATTTTTATAGTCTAGAGTAAGTCATACTGTGTTCTAAACCACATCTACAAGTCTGCCCCACATTAATGAAGAGTTGGATGTGGTTTGAGAGGGTGGAGAGAAGTTTTTGGGTTGTATTTACAGAAAGGATTTGGGTGACTATTGTCTTTTAGTGTTAGCAATATTAGCCTTGTAACTCCAGTTCTAAACTAAAGAAGCACAATTTGGACTACAAACAGGTCCTGACGGATCGACTCCACCTGGGATAAGTGGAAAAAGAGATATTTTTTGCTGAAACTTTTCCTTCAAGCAAAGCAAGCACAGTCCAGCACAGTAAAGCAGCAGTGTGAAATTGCTAAAACCTATATGTTTTCAAACTAGCACTTTTATTGTCCCATGCCAAGCATAAAATGTGGAGCATATTCCGTTATGGGTGTTGGAGAAAGTGCTTAGCCGCTATGTGATCATTTTAACATCGTTTCGCGTTTACTTGTTGATTTATTTACAAACTGTTTGGGTCAACACTGCGATAAACACGACACACGCACATTTACAGCCACTCTTGAGGATAATAATCTAAAGGGCAATTTTGAGTGTGTCGTTTTCCCCTTCGGATGCTGAATTAATACCACTAACTCTTTCCTCTTGAGGAGATTTTATTTTGGAGCAATTATTCATGCACCCTGCTTACTCCCTCTTTTTCTCCCTTTCTCTCTGTTTCTCTCTCTGTCTCTCTCTCTCGCTCTCTCTCTCTCTCTCTCTCTCTCACTCCCTCTCTTTCTCTTTCTCCTTCTCTCGCTCTCTGTCTCTCTCTCTCTCTCTCTCTCCCTTCCTCTCTCCCCCTCCCTCTCCCTGCTCTGTCCACTGCTGTTGTTTGTGCAGTCCGTCCGGTAATTGCTCTTGAACATCTCCGAGTTTTCCTGGGTCTTCATCTTCAAACTGCGGGGAGCCATTAGTCTTCCCATGGCCCCTTTTAGTGCTCGACAACTGACATTAATTACAGCACTTAGAGCGGCTTTTAATTACACTCAATTATGCTTCTCGTTTAATAACGAGTGGCCCGAGCTGATAGGTAGATTGATAGTCTGATAGATTGGTGAGAACATCCTTTTGTGTGCGTTCCAAAATTAACGTGGTAATTATGGAGTTTCTGTGGCTGGCAGAATGGAGGGGGCCGGGCGGCAGAAGGCCGTCAAAAAAGGGAGGGAGGGGAGGGTGTGCTCAGGCAGATATGGGTGGCCGTTTTTTAAAGGGAGGATTTATGGTGAAAACTGAAAGCCAGGGAAAACATAGCGTGGATCTGAACATGGTTAAAAGCCTTGAGGCTGCAAATGCATCACAGAGACGCAGGGGGTCCATATGTGAGCGCACTAATAAACTCTCGAGTGTGCGCTGTGTGAATCTGTGTGAATTGTGTGAAACTAGTGGAAAATATAACAAAGCAGCACCAGGATACAAAATCCAGAACCTTCAAAATGCAACAGAAATGGTGAAGCCCCTGATTAGCCAAACTGGGTGAGACGTGTTAAATTTGGCTTGTATCTCACACAGCAGGATGCTGGAGCACCTGGAGCAGGTCTGTCATTAGGTTTTCATCAGTTTTCCACCCCTGTCCTGAGGACTCCATTCACAGCAAATTGGGTTTTCACTGCCCTGACACACCTGGCTCTGGTAATGAAGGCCTTCATTATTTTAAATGTGTTTGACTTGAGGAAAGACTAAAGTGAGTAAAACAGGCTAGGAGCAGTGTTGGGTGGGGACAAGGATTTTAGGCCTTTAGTATATTAAAGGGCCCATATCCTCCATTCCCGAAACCTTGTATCTGCGAAAGCGTAACTTTACACCAGATTTTAACCAGATAATTGGTATTGGTCTATGTACTGTGGAATTTTGAAAATGGTATCTGGTCTGAACAACTTTATATATTTATATACAAATATGCATATTATCAGGGAGGGAGCGTTATCCTGCTGAAAGAGAACACTGTGATTAGGGAATACTGCTGCCATGAAGGAATGTTCTTGGTCTGCAGAATTTTTTAGGTTTTGCATGTAAAAGTAATATCAACATGAAGGCCAGGATCCGAGGTGTCCAAGCAGAACGCTGCCCAGAATTTTACGCTGCCTCCACCGGCTTGCCTTCTTCCCTTAGAGCACCCTGGTGCCAGCTCTTCCTCGGGAAAGTGATGTTGCTGTCCATGTTATGTAAAAGACAATGTGATTCATCAGGACAGGCCACCTTCTTCCATTACTCCATGGTCCAGTTCTAATGCTCAGATTCTCATTGTAGGCACTTTCAGTGCGGGACAGGGGTCAGCATGGGCACTCCGGCTGGTCTGCAGCTACAAAGCCCCATAAACAGCAAACTGTGAGGCACTGTGTTCTGAAACCTTTCTATCTGAGCCAGCATAAACTTTTTCAGCATTTTGTGTTCCAGTAACTCCTCTGTGTAATCGAATTAGACGGACTAGCCTTCACTCGCCATGCACATAAGTGAGCCTTGGGTGCCCATGGCCCTGTTGACCCCGCAGTCCTTCCTTGGACCACTTTTGGTAGGTACTGACCACTGCAAACCAGGAACACCCCACAAGACCTGCTGTTCTGGAGATGCTCTGACCGAGTTATGTATCACAGTTTGGTCTTTGTCAAAGTTGCTCACTCATTCTCACGCTCTCCATTTTTTCTGCTTCACACACACCAACTACAAGAACTGACAGTTCACTTGCTGTGTAATGTATCTCAACCCTTGACAGGTGCCACAGTAGCGAGATAATCAATGTTATTCACTTCACCTGTCAGTGGTTTTAATTGTGGCTTATCGGTGTGTACAGCTTGGCAGGAGGATAACATACGTATAAACGCTGGAAAAAAAATTCTGGACCATTTGAGATTTTCTTTTTGACTGATATTTAACTGACCTGTGTTCTGATTGGCTGCCCTGAATTGTGAGAATAGCCTGTGCTGCAACACTCCTTGTAACTTCAGTGTGAATGGGTGGGGCTAAACTGCTGAATAGGTTGATGTATGTCAATCAAAAAAGTGAATCCAAAACGGGCGTCATTTCTGTACATGAACTGTATGGACTGGCGGGTGAATGGTGTGTTTTAAATCTTTAATAGTGTTTACATTCTACATCCAAAAGTTCAGTTTCTCCATAATATGGGCCTTTAAAATACGAGGACTGTCTCGGATGTAGGACGGACTTTCCATGTGTTCTGTTCCTGCTGCATTTTTCCACCCGCTTTCTCGAGACACGTTTCTTTGAATGCCGTACATGGCCGCCATGTCTCATAAAAGCCCATAACATCATCTGCACCCTGCCTGCCAGCCTCTGCGCTGCTTTGTTTGGCGTGAAAGGAGCACGTCGAAGATCCGAAATAAAAACGTGCGACCGATCCCGGCACAACTGCGATGAAAATTACAGATGAAGGGGTAGAAAAGTGCTGACTGAGCGGCCACTGCGGTCTCCTTAGGCGCTGGTCAGTTTAAGTTCGAAAAACAGAAAAACATAAAGGAGGGGGAGAGTAATAATTCTTAAAGTAAATAGTCTGTGCTACATCGAGTTTACAACCTCAGCGACTTCAAAGCAGGCGTCCTGAACTGCAGCGGGAAGAAAAAAGCCGATATAATAATAAAAACAAAATGGGAATGCTTTCTTTTACAGTCCCTTGGATTCTAGGCATTAATGGGCAAAATGTGAGGTACAGTGATGGAAAGCTACAAGCTATTATTGATTCAGTATCTGAGCTGCTTACCCTGGGAGAGAACATGCAAACTCCAGACAACCCAGGACCTTCTTGAGGCAACCTTGCCAGCCCACTTTCTTTAACAAGACCAAAGAACTAGTGATGGACCTGAGAAGACCACAGCCTCCTGTCCATTAAGGGGGTGGATGCTGAGATTGTTCAGGACATGGACAGAAAGCTGGACTGGTCGAGGAACTCTCTGGCTCCTACAAGAGGGGTTAAAGTAAGCTGAACTTCCTATGAAGACATCTAGAATCTGCAACAGCATATTGTGTCTGTGCTGGAGTGGCAGCATGAAAGTGGCAGCAAGAGACTCAACAAGCTGATTAGGAGAGATGGATCAGTGGTAGGTGAGGAACTTCCCAGCTTGGAAGCCATGGCTGAAAGGAGAACATTGTCTAGACTTCAGTCCATCATGGATAATTCTGATCGCTCACTTCTTAGTGTTGTGGTCGAACATAGAAGAACTTTTAGCCACAGACTCACCAGCATAAAGTGCTCCACTGAACGCCACAGAAAATCAATCCTCCAGAGTACCATCACACTTTATAACTCCTTCCCCGTCACACACATACACACCCATCAGACTCTATAACTCCTCCCTCTGTCACACACACACACACACCCATCAGACTCTATAACTCCTCCCTCTGTCACACACACACACACACACACACACACAAACACACACACACACACACAAACAAACACACCCATCAGACTCTATAACTTCTCCCCCATTACACACATACACCCAACAGACTCTATAACTCCTCCCTTCTGTCCCCCCCACCACCACACACACACATCAGGCTCTATAACTCCTCCCCCTGTCCCACACACACCCACTCAT
>JBBPCX010000088.1:1220613-1260004 GCA_037974365.1 Hydrocynus forskahlii | reverse complement strand
TTCTCGTCCAACATCAGTGTCTGACCTCATAAATGCTCTACAGAATGAATGAGCACAAATTCCCACAGAAACTCCAAGATTTCGTGGAAAGCCTTCCAAGAAGAGTGGAAACTGTTATAGCTGCGAAGGGGGACCAACTCCATATTAAAGTCTGTGTATTTAAATGCAATGTCATTAAAGTCCCTGTTGTTGTAATGGGCAGGCGTCCCAATACTTTTTATATACACATATGCCCACACATACTCCAGCCCTTTCTGAACTCACTTAAACCTGCATTAACATTATAAAGCCCAATCCCTTGACATAAAGACTGCTTATGTTGATTTCATCTCAGAAAGGGTCAAGTGGGCTTGCTGAAATAAATCATTATAAATGCAGGTTGTCATGAAAGACTTATCTTGACCTTATGTACCCTTGTGAATGTAAACTTCCTGAGTCCGATTCCTTATTTCTTTACTCTATAAACATCAGTGTAGCATTAGAATAAAGCCAGTATTGAATAAAACATACAGATTCAACATTTAATGCCATATGTTCAGTGAACCTTCTTCTTTAAACCAGATTTAAAAGATAAATATTGGAGTAAAGTGACTTTCTGACATCTTTACTCTGCTGTGCTCTGTTAGTTTTATTGCTTGCTCCTTAAAATCCATCTGCAAGCGTCAAACCTGATGTTCGAAGGGTGTAGAGACGTGTACAGAGTGATGTAGGTAAAATAGTGCTCTGATATTGACTGACGGCTCTGTCAGATGGGGTCCGTGCTGGCAGATGAAAGCAGAGATATTATCTCCGGCGTGTGTATCATATTCGGATAGATCCTGCTGGCTTGTGCAATTCTGTCGTCCCTTCAGCTCCACTGCCTTTTCCAGCAGATTATTCCAATAACGATCTAATTACAGCAACTGTAATGCTTTTACAGCACAGTGGAGTTGTTGTGAAACTTTATTCTCTGCAAACTGTTCATTTTCAAACAGCAGCAGTATTTGATTTTAGATCAGGCCACAGATTTCCTCATCTTAGCCACTTTGTCTGAAATTACTGAGTGATTTGGCTATATTTAAGATTGATGTGCCTGTTGGGAAAATGGCTTTTCATCATGAACTCCTTAAACTTCCTATTCAGCACCCGCTACAAATTCAGTATCCACTGTAAATGATTCAGTACCTACCACAAAGTTTTCAGTACTTCGAATGACTTATTTTTCTACTAGGAATAATTCTGTATCTACTATGTATTCTGTATCAACAATGAATCATTCAGTAACTACTAGACATTTTCACTATACTAATCATTAACCAAAACTCGAATTCAGTATCTACTATGAAGTAGCAACATTATTCAGTACTGACTATGTATTATTTAGTAACTACTATGCATTTTTCAGTATCTACAATGTGCTTTTCAGTAACTACTATGAATGATTCAGTATTGACTGAGAATTATTCAGTAACTACTTTGTATTATTCAGTAACTACTACTTATTATTCAGTATTGGCCATAAATTATTCAATATGTACTATTTTGTGATTACTATACTTTATTCAATATTTATTATGAATGATTCCGCTTCTACTGTGAATTATTCAGTAACTACTATGAACTATTCAGGATCTACTATGAATTATGTGGTATCTATTATTCAGTCATTTTTATGAATTATTTGGTATTCTTTATGAATTGTTCAGTATGTAGTCAAACTGATTCAGTATCTACTATAAATTATTCAGTATCTTGTTTGAGTTTTTAAGTAACTATGATATATTATTCAGTATGCAGGAGTATCCACTATGAGTTCAGTATGTATACAGTATCCACTATGAGTTTTTTCCATAACTTTTATGAATTGTCCAGTATATTCTGTAAATTTTTCAGTTTCTACTGCAAATTATTGCAAAATTTGTATTATAAATTATTCAGCATCTACTATGAATTATTCAGTATTCTTTCTGAATGGATCAGTGGGTGGTAAAATTGATTCAGTAACTACTATGGATTTTTCAGTTTCTACCATGAATTATTCTTTTTCGGTGTGTGCTATGTATTATTCAGTATTTAATATGAATTAATCAGTATTATTAAAGTAAAGTGGAGGATCTGTAGTTCGAAGCGTGTACTGCAGGCATGTAGACACATGCACCTTTGATGCAGCGATGTGTGTCGGTTTCCTTCTGGCCACTGATGCTCTTTTTGCAGTCGTTTCCCACATACACACCAAAAGAAGCCCGTCCAGAACAGGCCCCATGACGGCGGCCTCCTCTCAGAAAACACACACAAAGCACATCTTCTTAAATCTTCCCCACAGCAGAAAGAACAGGTGTTCAACAGCCTCTCTCCAGTGTCTCTTAACCACTCCTGCTTCCCTCATCCATTTTTAATGTGCGTGGGTGGGTGTGTGTGTGTGAATGAATTGTGGCACAGTTAGCTGTATAAGTGTACAGACTCTTAGAGTGATAAAACAAACTAATGAAAGTGCCATAATGAACTCAGCTCTGGAGTCCTAGCGTCTTTTCTCTCGAGGGCTCTAACACTGAACGACGAACACAAGCAGCCGCTGTTCACTGTGGCAAGAACCCACAACCACCGCAAATAATCCGCTGCTACTCCTGCAGTGTGCTTTTCACAATAAACTGGATAAACGCTGAGTGGTACTCAGCTAAAATGCAAAGTCTCACGGATGAAGCTTGACCCATCCACTAATTGGCCGGTGGAATTAATTGATCATTTAATCGATGGCTCCTGATGTTTTTGGCTGTGGCTTTGCTAGGATTTAACCAGCAACAAGACCCAACTTAAAATCCGTGATTGCCAATCCCCCTGGGCTGGATGGGGGTCTCTAATTAGTGTAATTATGGAAGCAATCATACTAGTGTTCTTAAGTTTTATTATTCTTCTTATTATAGATGAAGCTTGAGAACACTCCAAAGGCATTTGAAAAATTGGCATGGTTCCAAGTCTGAAATGTCTTAGAGCGCCCCCTAGTGTGCTTGTAAACAGCTTATTTATCAGATGGTCCAGGGCAGAGTCTTGATTGTTTAAAAATTTGATTTTTGTGGTCAAGTGGCCTCCGTAATGTATAGGGAGAGAGAGCGCAGGAGCATGTTGCATTTACAGTGTTCAGGAAGAGAGAGTGAGCATTCTGACCTCATCTCACTCTGCCAGGCCCAGGGAGAGCTACTGAAAATTCTGCAGCATGGAGAAGGAATCAGCCACTAAACACACAGCATTAGCAGAGATGAGCCCTGTGACAGGAATGAGTCAAAAGTGCGTTATTTTGAGAGTTTAACTGAATAAGACCTTCTTTGCTCGGGCAGACTCATTTCTCTGCTGCTTTATTCTCTTTCACAGCTTTTTGCATGGTTCACTCCACCCGTTTTCAACCGTCCTTAACCATAAATGTCTTGGTACTAGACAGTGGATGGATCAGTGGTAAAAGGCAGTGCACTAAATGCATAGAGTCAGAAGATACACCGCTGTGAGAAGAATTGTTTTGTTTTTTCACACAAACTTTTTGGTTGGCCATAAAGCCAATGCTGCCTGCAAACATTGGTTTTATACCAACCATGCAATCACATGTTTCTTGCAGACTAGTTAGACTCTACTATTTCCTCCCTTTCAGTGTAGCTCACTAAAGGAGACTGAACTTGACCTAACAACCTGCAGATTCCTTCTTTATAATCACTGACACCAATCATCAACAATGTGCATGAATTTCAGTTGCGTAATGGTGACAGCCTTTTTTATGAAACAAGCTAATAGTAAGGGGAAAATAACAGAAACTAAAACCACAGGGGATTCGGAGTAGCTCCATTCATGCTGCAATATCAATTTCTGTACATTATTGTTTAACAGCTGCAAGCAAATGTTATTTTATGGTCTGTTATAATCTCCAAATGTTCCAGATTAGTGTGTAGGAAAGTGTATCTACACTATTACTAACACAAATCTTAAGGGCAGAAATTAGCATGATAGTAGGACAGGTAGAATTTACACATAAATAAAATAAATGGTAAAATAGAATAAATAAATAATAATAACTCTCAGACCTCAAAGTGAATTAGTAAAATCTGATTTCAACAAATATAAACAGTGTCAAACAGTCTAGAACCGGTGTTTGTTCTCCTACGCACTCGCCGTTTGCTACTCTTTCTCTCAGCACGCCGCCGCTCAACCGCTCTCCCTCTGCGGGTTTTCCCCACACACTTGTTTTTCATTTTGTTCGTTTCTAAGACACATTTTTGTTCTTTACGGGCATTTATGTGCGACGCCAGTTTTAAAACACCAGTTGTGGCTATCATTATTACATGTTTTTAAATGACACTAACTTTGGCTCTACGTGATACAGGGACACCAAACAAAGCTCAGCCTGACGTGTGACACCTCGAGCATCAACACAAACTGGGGGAACTTCCATATAAGATGGTTTGACAATTACCAATTTACCATTTGTTACGCTTCCAGCGCAGATCTGTGCCACTGAAGTTCTAAGGGTTGACAACTAATTTTAAAAACCAATAGTAGACATCCATTGGCCGTAGAAAAAACATATCTATGAACAATTACTACTACTATAACTATTATTAGTAGTGGTGTTTTACATTTATTACATTTGTAACTCTTTTGTTTTTTTTTCAATCCCCTCAGTGGTTTTATCATCCATATGTGTTTATCACCTGAACGGGAGCCCATTCCCACACGCTGACTGGAATCAGGGTTATGTTTAGAGACCAAACTGGACACACGTGTGCTCGTATTTATTCACCACCTTGGCCTGCACACTCGAACACGTGGACCCCCCCACTCCACCCACCCCCACAGCTGTTTTCCTTCTGAAAGGGAGCGTGTGACGCTACCAAAGAGCACTAGCCCACGTGGTTACCAGGCAGAGCAGTGTCGCTAGGCTGACATCATGGCGGTTTGACCACAGCATCCATACACAGGAGAGAGAAGAGCATGTTACACCAGAGAAGGAGCCTAAACCTCAAACACCTGGCACAGCCGAGTCCACCTCGGCTTAAGTCACCCTGGATGTTTTCGGTGGTGTGTTTTGTTAGCTTGTTAACTGGGTCAGGCAGTTCATACTACTACGTTTGGATCTAAGTGTATTGGCTACTTGCTGGTGCAGATTGGGTTACTCTGATGAAGAATTTGCTAAAAGCCGCCCGGGCCTTGGCTTGCGAATGAAAAGTGAGGTAAATGTACCTATTACGTCGGTTCGTTTCTGCACTGCGGTTGTTGGAATGCTTCTGTTGTTGCAGGCCTGAATACTAGCTTTCAGGTTGCCAGTTGGGCCTGTGGAGAGCGGCATAAAAGGATTTCTGAGTTTTAAAGTAATTTGTAGAAAAATCTAATTCACACAACCCCCTCCCATCCCAAATGTGTCTGAGCAGCCAAGACATCTTTTCTGGCTGAAGTTTGCTAGCACTGGCTAGTGTTGTCTGAAGTAAAATAATAGAAGCTTAAACTCCACCTGTTTCTGTGCAAATGGTATGTCTGCATCTTCACACACTCAAACAAACTTGTTCATGTGGTTTCAGACACCACTCCTGATGACAGTGAGCAAAATCTAGGCTTTCCACTGTCTATTTCTATAGATAAGAAACCACATAAGCAAGTCTAGTGCAAATCACTGAGCATCTAATTTTTGAGGCCAGTTTGAGATGCAATGCTAATTGCAACCACATTCCTCATGTTAGCCACATTAGCTTCATATTGTACAGGGTCAGAAACCACATCAGCAAGTCTATTACACATTACTGAGCACCTCCTCATTTTTTGAGGCCAGTTTGAGATGCGACAACAATAGCATGTTAGCTACACTAGCCTCATAGCTAAGGGCCGACAGACATGGTCTGGCTGATTGGCTGAGATGCTGCTTTGAAGGTGTCTTTATTGTTGTACATGGCCTGCATCCACTAAACTGAGACAAACCTGAAGGTGTCTTTATGAAGAGAAAGCACAGTTTATCCTCGGTAGACACCGAAGACTTGCTGTAGGAGCATTTTTCTTTTGTCCGTGGAAAAAGTATCAGGCTTTAGCCTAGCAGCAACCTTTTCAGTCTGCAGACAATGGTGTCACCCGAGCTAACTGTAATAATTATGTATAATTGTGAAGCTGTGTGGTGTGAAAAGTATTATTGCTGCAGACGCAGGCCGCCTGCCCACAGTTTGTCAAACTGTGGGGCTGCGTGAGACATAACCACAACACAAAGAGCAGCAAAAACACAATAGAAAAGAAGTCCAGCATGATTAGAATGGAGAACATAACCAATGATTTTCACTGTATCACTTTTTTCTGGCATTTCTGTCATAAAAGTGCCTTCTGAAACCTGTCGGTGCGCGAACTGAATGCAAATGTAATACAAGCATGATAATAAATACACAACCACATATGAATATTAAAGCAAAGTGATTCTGAGGGTTCAAACTTCAGTGAATGCTAATGACATTACTCCTTATAATCAGAAGGCTGTGGGTTTGAATCCCAGGACTGCTAGTGGCACCACTGAGGTACCCTTGGGAAAGGTACCGGCCCCACACACTGCTCCCCGGGCGTTCCTCATTGGTGGCGGCCCCCTGCTTCACTTGCTGAAAGGGTTTAAATGCAGAGAAACAATTTTACACTGTTCACACTATGTACTGCGCTTTGGTGTGTTCATACATGACTATAAGGGGCCACTTTACTTTCTACTATTTTAATACCTTTACTATTTTAATATTTTTATTCTGTTCCTTTAGAGTGCATTAAATTACTTTTGTGAATGAAAATGGGTTATAGAAATACATTTGACTTGACTGTTCATTACAGAGCTTTTGACCGACTAACGGAAACCCCTCACTATTTGTTGTTAAGGTGAGCATATCTGCAATTAGGCTGAGAACCCTGGACTTTCTTTAGTGATGTGATGCCCAGGCTCTCAGTGCTGTACTCCCATAGGAGTGAAGGCCTCCTCCTTTAGTGCCTCTGAGACCTTGGCAGTTGAAACATTGGGAGGCTTAAAAGGTAATACACACTGGGTTGTGATGATTTGGAGACCCTTTTTTCATTCAGCTCTATGAGTTTTTTTTGTTGCCAATGTTGAACTCCCACGTACATTCCTCAGCCGGCTTTAAGTGTAGCATCACGACCTCCATGAATGAATAGAAGGCCTGAGTCCGTTTAGCAAAGAGTTGTATAACTGCACTAGCCAAATATGGAGAGAGTCCTCTTCCTGTCTTTAAACGTTGTTGTAGACTTTCTGCTGCTGTTCTTAACAGGCCCATATCATGAATGTAGTATGTAATATTTGTTTGTTTCATAAAGCTGACTTTTTGTAAATGGAAATGAAGCAGCAAAAACAACTGTTTAGCATTCGTTTGTGGTTTCATTTCCGTAGGACCACCTAGTAGCCTAGTCGTGGGTTTGATTCCCAAGACTGCTAGTGGCACCCTTGAGGTACACTTGAGTAAGGGTGCCATGTACCTGGCTGCCCGCTGCTTCACATGGTGAATAGGTTAAATACAGATGAAGAATTTCACACTGTGTGCTGTGGTGTGTTCACGTATGACAGAATGTTCACTTTCACTTTTTAAAAGTGACCTAAATTTGTTTTTGTAAAACTTCAGCTGAATTGGATCCATTAGTTTACATAAAACCTGCTTAATACTGTATAATATTGAGGACCCAAAGTTTCCCAGCAGAAAATTACCCAAAACAACAGACTGTCTCCGCTGCCTTGCCTTCTTCTCATGGTACATCCTTCCCTAGGTAAACCACACACACAAACACACTTTCAGTTGTCCACATGATGTAAAAGAAAATGTGATTCATCAGACTAGACCACTTCCTTCCATTACTCCATGGTCCAGTTCTGATCCTCATAAGACCACACCATTTTCATTTATTTCATTTACCAGATGCTTTTATCCAAAGTGACTTCCATTCCTTAACTACAGGGGGCAGTCTTCCTGGAGCAACTTGGGGTTAAGGGTCTTGCTCAGAAACCCAGTGGTGGTATGCTGAAGGTAGGATTCGAACCCATGACCTCTTGGTCCAGAGGCAAGTATCGTACCCACTAGGCCACCACTACCTTTCAGTAGTGGACAGGAGTCAGCATGGGCACTCTGACCGGTCTGCAGCTACACGGCCCCTTACACAACAAACTGTGATGTACGCTGTGTTCTGACAACTTTCTATCACAGACCAGCTGATTTGTGGGTGCTCAAACCCAGTAATCTATCTGCAGATCTTTATGCTTGTCCATTTGGTTCACAAATAAGGAGAATAATGGGGAGAAAGGTAAAAGGCAAGAAAATGTAAGATGTGGGCCATCTGAACATGAAACAATAGGACATTTGCATCAGTAAGGCTTTGAACAAGGCACTTTATATGAGAAGGACACATTTTTTTACTTTTAATGTATGAATAAAGTTTATTTTGATCAATGTTGGTCCTTTTGCAATGAAACGTTCACATTTCGGAAAATATCAAGAACTGTGATGTTTTGAGTAATGAGTAAATGCACACTCTCTCTCAAAGCCACTAATGAACGTTTTTTAGATGACATCAGGCTAAACGGTGTCTACTACCCTTTATTCATTGTTAGCAACATGTATGGTTGAACTATACCTTTAAATGGCCATTCACCTGAACAAGATCAACAGGAGATGGAAGTTACTTGGGGGCTAAAGACGCTGAGCATCAGTAACACTAAAAAAATGAAAACCAGGAAAGCAAGTTGGGGCATATAATTGAGAAAAACTCATTTGAGGCTTAGCAAATGCGAGAAAGTTTGCGCTCATTGAAGGATTCCTGCATTCAGAAACACATCACAGCTTTATTCACAAGCCATAGAACGTTAAAATCCATTTCATTATAGTCGGGGTGCTAAAGTAATCTACGACTGACAAATGCCATAAACGACAGCAGAGAGAGGGAGAGAGAAAAAGAAGCAGATGAAAAAAAAAACAACCAAAAAAAAAACCTGCAGCCTGACTGAAAATGGATTCTGTTCGTTCCATTAACAAACATGAATAACAAAACGGATGGGGTAATGGTTTCAATTTCTGGCCTTTGCTGAGCTACACGATGCCCTGCTGAGAAAAGACAATCTTCTCATCGGGGGTCCATACGGCGCTCACTATAGGCCATGGTGGCAGCGAATGAGGCGCTTTAATAAAACTCGCTTTATGACAACAAAGTTCCACATTACAGCGCATAATCATCTGTTAAAACACGAGTTGTCCATTAGACTCTGCAAACTGCTTGGAGGATCCTGTTGATGTGTTTGAGGAGCCGCCTGTTTGGAGTGTGAAAGTGGGGCTAAATGGTGCTCAGTGTGATGGTCCTGTTGTCTGGAAACTGGCGTGAACATAGAGAGACATCAACAGGCCAAAAAGGAGGTTATTACGTTTATCTCGTTCTCCACTTCGTAAGAACTAGCCTACCAGCAAGTCTTATTCTCCATATTCTCCAATTTATCCACCATGTTCTTCAAATTTATACCTGCTCATCCTCTTTTCAACTGGACTGTAAGTTTTCTCTACTCTTTCCACAAAATGTCTGCTCTTCACTATGTAAGCAAAAGTGAGGAATATATCATCAAAATGGAAGAAGTGTTGTCTAGAGCATGGACGGACAGTGAGACTTTATGGAACAGATGTTCTGTTCACCCCAGATGTAGTTAAATATCTGAGACTGGTTTGGAGACCAAATGTTACTTATTTAGTTCAGAACCAGAGCTATGAATTCAATAGTTTTGTTCATTTTTACAGCTCACAGTAAGTCATCTGTGCCTTAAACCACATCCACAAATCTGCTCCACCTTAACCCTTCAGTGAAGGCGTTTTAAACAGTTCTACTTGTTGCTGTGCACCAGCGATTCACACTAAAGTTCGACAATCTGTTACTCTGTGTTGTGTGCTGTTCTTGTATTTGCTCCAGTTGCACCACCTGACTGCAGAGCAGCTAAACATCTCCTCAGTGAGATGATGTTCACCTCAATATTGGTGTGGTTACAGTGACATACTAGTTATGAATTAATATAAATATTCCATAAAGACAGTTTATAAAGGAGTGTAACCAAAACAACAGCTTGGCAGTGTAATTTGCTGCTATTACTTTGTTGTGTGTCAAGTTTGCTCAATAGTTGTGCAGAATGTAAAGATTTGTTTTACTGTGTAGCTCGTCAAACAGCGAGTCTGTGTGTCTGTGTGTCAATAGACCTACAGTCAGCTTTGATGTAATTATGGATTCACTGTCAAATGTAAAGCTCTATGTGTAAAGATGATGGTGTATCAGTTGTAATCTTGAGTCGTCATTAACCTGCATTGTAACACAGCAGTTACTCATTAGAAAGTTTGTTGCCGAATGTTTCAAAACACACCGGTGTGACTGTACACTTGAATGGAAAGTAGTCAGGCAGCACAACTATGTGATGCCACGAGCTGAAGGTTTAATAAAGAGCTGGATGCAGGCTGAGAGAAGTTTTGGGATGAATGTATTTCCAGCAGTAGGTGGAAATGAGACTTTTCTGCCAAACCATTCCCTGAATCTTATTTTGTAAACTCCTGTTTGTATCATACTCCCTAAAGCTATTAGACAATTAATCATTTAACTGATCTCCAACAGTTTCTTCAGTTCCTCTCCCAGTGTTGTAGCCACCATTCAAAGTTTAATCTGTAAAATCATTTCTCCCTTTGTGGGGCAACAATAAAAGCCATATCAACCTCTTTAGATTATGACGTGTATTAGAACCTGCCAAAATGAACAAATGGATCATATGAAGCGCATTATAGAGCACTTTTTAAATAAAACAACAGAAGCCATACCGCCCCCTACACTTCCTGTAGTGTATTACGATCTGTCAGAATGACGGAGAGGATCTTGTTGGACAAATGGACATTGTCTAATGATACTGCTTTATTAGAATACTGATCAATTAATAACTCCTATTATAATGTTGTTTAAGTTGTATAGAGCTAGCATACTGCCAGCTCATAAACATACTGCTACTATATTATATTCATTACGTATCATGTGAGACACTAATCAGTGCACCTTAATTTTATCACGTGTATTTTCAAATGTATAAATGTTAATTGTTTTATGCATTTATCCTCTGGAAACAGCAAAGTATGAATCTATTCTGACAAAAAACCCACCCAGAGCACCAGACTGACCAAGACTACTGTTTAAATGAGACATTTTTAGGCTCTACTCTTTGTTTGTTATTTCCTGCTTGGTACTACCAGTGCTTGTGTAAATGGCCAGTACGAATAAGTACAGTATAGCGATATGAAACAAGCTAATAATAAAAGCACTCCAGTAAATGCTCCTTTTGTTGTTCTTCACAGCTTGGACCCTCTTGTGTAGCACGCATGAAGCGGTCACTAAGGACACCCGCCACGTGGCGTAAACACATTTAGAACAAAGGCACGGAGACGGATGAAGCTGGAGCCTCGCCCGTGTGTGTCAGCGATGCTTTTAGAGCCGGAGATTGCGACCTTTGCAGTCTCCGGGAGAAATAAGCCGCCATTTTTCATACAGCATGTCACGTCACGCTCAGCTGCACGGCTCTAGAAATTCACGGCCCTGGGCCGTGAATTTCTAGAGCCGTGCAGCCGAGCGTGACGTGACAAGCCGCCGCGAAAATGCCGGCTTATTTCTGACCTAGACAATCTTCTCTCTCTTTCTCTCTCTCTCTCTCTCTCTGACAAAGTCATCATGAGAGCTGGTTTATTCCCCATGGAGCTTCTTTTAGTCTTTATCTCCTTTTCCCCTGGTTTGTGTTTCAAATGCTCTGTTGGCTCTCATGGGATACAGTTCTTTAGAACAAGCCGGTTTCTCACTAAAGGAATATGGCTAAAAAAAAAAGTGTGGAGGATCACCCAAGGCATGCTCTGCGTCTGAAGTTTGCTTTAGCTTAGCTACGATGCTAATATAGCTAACAAACAATGGAAGCTTATGGCTAGCAAATCAACATACTCCAACTGTGTCATACCTAATGGACTTCCATGCGTGGTTTCTGACAAACTGGCCATCAATATCAGATCTGCGCCGACTGTAGCTTTAAAAAGATGCTAAACCTGCACTAGTCTTCTCCACCTTCTTTAAAATATCTGCACTTCTACTGCACGTTCAGTTTTCTTTCATGTATCCTTTTATTTCTTTGATCTCTTCCATTACCTTATTCTGTTTTATTTTATATTCTATTTCTGTAATGCATATTGAATGAACTTTTGTGTTTGATAAGGTGCTATGTAAATAAACTTGAACTTATTTAAGTGATGTTTGCTAGCTAGCTTTCTGTCTTTCACAACCAAACTTTTATCTGAAACCAAAGTGGTTTTGTGTTACTGAAAACAATCAGTTGAAACTTTTGGATTGTAGCTAGCTAGCTGTGTAGCTGGTAGCTAGACAGACAGACAGACGGTATTTGAACATTTTCAGTTTCAGATGATTTTGCAAGCAGCATCATGCAGACGTGGCAGACGGACAGCTTGCAAGTTGTCAGCTCTGTTCTCTACCCGCGGTATTTTCACCTGATTATGAGATGGTAAATGCCAATGATCGCTGAGTGAATTAATGCCTCTCAGTAACCAAATCACTCCTTTTTTCTCTCGTTCGATGGCTTTATGCACAGGAACATCTGTGTGGCTCCACTTTCTCCACTCTGTGGGTTTCAGTGCTGGAGAAGCCTCCCAGCTTGTCAAAGCTGAAATTTAGGCCCACTTTAGCTCAATAAACAGCTACACAATGCTCAATCACACCCGCCGCCGCCGCGCCGCGCTGCAGACATGGCCCCGGCTACTTCAACTCAATCTGCAATTAGAATCCTTTCACCGCACCCCCCGCACACCCTCACACTCTCGCTCACATCGGCGTTTATCATTCACTGCTCTCTATACCACCCCCCCACCCCAGCAGCTTTTGCTTTCCCCCCTTACTCAAGACTTTTTTTGCTTTTTGCATCTCTTTGGTGGAAGTGTGTGAGTGTGTGTGTGTGTGTGTATGTGTGTATGTATACATGTGTGTGTGTATGTGCGAGTCTGTGTGTATGTATGTATGTGTGTGTGTGTATATATATATATATATATGTGCGTCTGTGTAGATACAGTAACCCCCCGTTTTCACGGGGTTTTTGTTCCAAGAGCATCCGCGTATAGTGAAAAATCGCGTTGTTCTGATGTGGTTAAAAAAATGCCTAAAATGAAAAAGAAACTCATTTTTACTTCAATTTACATGAACAAAAATACAGGGCTGTAAGAAGAACAAAATGAAAAATACGAGAACACTTGAGAAGCTCCAGAGGGGAAATTCTGGACTGCAGCGTCACAGGGCAGCAGCCAATCAGCAGCAAGGAGAAATAAATAACGTTCTCGGATTGGCTACTTTCAAACCTCCGGCCTCCGAGTACAGCTGACTGTGACGACCGTGCCTTGTGTGCCACGCCCCCTCGTCCTCGTGCTGGTTGTTTATGTTTGGGCCACGCCCCCTCGTCCTCGTGCTGGTTGTTTATGTTTGGGGTGGCGCCGAGCAGCGGAGGTTCATTCCGTTCAGGTGCCTGATTGCATTGGTAACCGCGCGTGGTGCACGAGGCCCAGGCGTCACATTCAGCTGTTCTCAGAGGCAGGAGGTTCAAAAATCCACGATGGACTGAAACCGCGACTGCTGAAAGTGGGGGGTTACTGTATATGTGTGCGTGTGCATATATGTGTGTATATATATGTGTGTGTATATATGCGTGTCTGTGTGTGTGTATGTGCATGTGTGTGTGTGTGTGTAAATGTGTGTGTGTCAGTAAGACAGCAGGGTGTGAGTACTGGGCTAAACTGGGCCCAAGCAGTTTTTAAATCATGTAAAGCAGTTGATTATGCAGCGAGTGCGTCACTTAAATAAATAAGTACATCTCGGATGAAAGATGATGGTGTTGTGTCGGAGCGGGAGGTCGGGTGGCAGCTGAAGTGTGTAGTTATTGCACTGTATCATGTAATGTGTGCGGTGTGAAAGAAGTGGCAGTGCTTTGTCATGTAGATGTCACAGCTATGAGCTAAATCTACTCAACACTGCGGTTCCTCGACATTAACCCCTCATTCTTCCCTTCTTATAGAGGGAACAGCTCAATTAGAATTATCGGATGTTTTGATTGGTTGATTAATAACAGTTGATCATTCTCTTAACAACTGGTCACATTGTAGAAATCATTCCAGTCTCTTAATCTGCAGATTTACTATTCACTCCTTAATATTGATCTCATAATGTTATTGCGCCTAAAAATGATGACAAAACATTCTAAACATTCTCACAATATTGTGCAACTCAAAATACATGGTGGCCAAGTGGTTAGGGAGTTGCTCCTGCGATTAGAAGGCTGTGGGTTTGAATCCCAAGACTGCTAGAGGCACCACTAAGGTACCCTTGAGCAAGGTTCCGTCCCCACAAACTGCTCCCCAGGCGCTGTGTTCCTGGCTGCCCGCTGCTTCACTTGGTGAACAGGTTAAATGCAGAGAAAGAATTGTGTGCTGTGCTGTGGTGTGGGGCCACTTCAGTTAAAATGTATTAAACTCATATTCAACTTGAAACATAATAAAACATATAATTAAACTTAAAAATATTATTACAATTCAAATGTTATTAGACTTGTGATTCAGCATCTACTATTAATTATTCAGCAGCTACTATTAATTATTTGACATGTAGTGTGAATGATTAGGAATTGATCATGAATGATTAAGTACTACCCTGAATTATTCAGTATTTACCTTGAATTACTAGGTATTTACCTTGAATTACTAGGTATTTACTGTGACTCATTCAGGAACTACTAGGAAACTACGGTATAAATTCTGTAGTTATGAGAGTAAAAAAGTGTAGCACCACAGACCCTGTTTATGTAGTCTTAGGATTTAACATGATACACACATGCACACACACACATATTCACACACAATCACAGCTTCTGATGTCTCTGTCTCCCTCTCTATATGCATGAGTGTGTGTGTCTGTGAGAGAGCCAGGGAGATATTTTCCTCGGCATTTATAATTGGCAGAATGAGCTTTAGTGATGGCACCCAGGGTGAACTCTTGAGGCTAAAACACCTAACACACACACACACACACACACACACACTCACACACACACACACACACTCACACGTCGAGAGTCGAGAGAGAGAAACATATACAGTGAAATCAGGCAGGCATCCTGTAGGTGTTTACAGCTTTGCTACTGAGATAAGTTGTGTGTGTGTGTGTGTGTGTGTGTGTGTGTGTGTGTGTGTGTAAATGTGTGAAGTGGCATGGTGGGGGGTGAGCAAAAGTGAGTTTATGTAAATCCATATCCTCTTAATGGTGCATAACACCCCCCGCCCACTCACACACAGTTTATTTCTCGCGTCTTCCCTGCAAGACGTCATATTACATAAAGTACACACTACTCATCAAAAGTTTGGGAGCGCCTAGCGTTGATGTTTTCTTCACTGGTTTGCAGGAACTGACCATATAAATACATGGTCACACCATATTTTTTCTTGCACAAACTGTAAAACTGAGAGAATAACGAACATTTTATATTGGGAATAAAACTAAATGCCTCACATTCTGTCCCCAAAAGTGAGAGTCAACCCTTCAGGGGTTTAAAGCACCTGTTGGCGCAAAACAGCTTCACCTTGTGCTTTTAACAAAAATGTGGAAAAGGATAATTTAGTCATAATGTAAAACTCATTAGTACACAGCTGCTTCATTTAACAATTCAGCTTCTAAAATCTGATTGGCTGAACCACATTAAAAGCTACAAGCTATCCTCTGTGAATCAGACTCGTGTGCCCAGCTCTTCCCACAGATGCTTGATTGGACTGAGATCTGTAGAATTTGGAGGCCGAAGACACGTTGAACTCTGTCATGTTCCTCAAACTGTTCCTGAATAATGTTTGAGGTGTGGCAGGGAGCAATATCCTGAAAGAGGTCACTCCCATTAGAGAATACTGTGGCAATGAAGGGGTGAACTTGGTCTGGAACCGTGTTTAGGTGGGTGGTACCCAAGTTTTCCAGCAGAACATTGAGCGTCACACTTCCTCTGCTCTCTTATGTTCTTCTCATAATGTATCTCTTCTCCAGGTCAGTGATCTACATGCATCTCACCGTCCACATGATGTAAAAGAAACCATGATTCATCAGACCTTCTTCCACTGGTCCTTGGTCCGGATCTGATATTCACATGCACACTGTAGCCGCTTTTGGCAGTGGATGGTGCCACCATGGGTGCTCTCCACTTTGCTGCTGCTTTTGTTAGTTTGCTGCTTGTTGATTGATTTATCAGCTTCCCAACAGTTCTGTCCAGCATAATCTGCTGAAAGTATCTCTTTAAAAGTGATTTAAGTGCTGCTTTTGAAAAGGAGGGGCTACAAGGATGGGTCGAAAGGCCAGACTAGGAAAATGTGTAACATCTTTGAAAAGCAGTGTTTCTGATAATTTCCCGTTTTAACATTGACAGCTTGATAAATAGCGTAATTAGAACTGAACTGCATTTTTGCATATCGTCGCTGTCGGGTGGAAACCTCATATGTCCAAAATAGCTATTTTTCAGTATATTCTAAATAAATGAATTCTGTGTCATCAAAATTGGTGTAACTATTTTCAACACTTTTCATAGGTTAATAATTTCTAAATTTTACAGACCCACGTGGAGACTGACCAATAGTATCGATTTATGAAAAAAAAATAACAACGACCAAAAGTGGAGCTACGAGGTTTCCGCCAGACAGCGACGATATTGTATTTTGCCATTTTTCTCCTAACAGCAACAATACACTCAAGTGCTATAAAATCACCATAACACGTGGCCTCGTGCTTTATTTTAGGCTGAGACAACTTTTGCATTCATTTTGTCTTTCCTAACTGAAAAAAACGGGTGGAAAAATACACATTTCCAAAAGTTTTGACAGGCGGTATACAATACACGCAGTTTTAAGTGTTGTTTGTTTAGAGACGGAGCAAAGCAGGCAAAATGCACAAGCATAGCTCTTTTGATTGCCTCAATTAGACCGGGCACTCGATTTCACAGTCTTCTTTCTTTTCTGTTTTTCAGTGAAAGGATTGCACACGACCCCACTGTAGCTCTTCCACGATGACTCTGACAGCCCAGCTCGAGTTCGGCTGAATGGAAATGTGCACACACACACACACACACACACACACACACACACACACTGAATGACGCATTACCACAAACTACAATTATGGTTAAATGTGACTCACTGAGTGACATCGAGCCAGTGGAGAAAACTTGTTTGGTTTCCCTGGCAACCATGGTAACATCGCTGACTGGCAAGAAGGGCATTTGATCCATTTGAAGTTTACCATGCACGCCTGTGGTCCGTGATTACTGTACGAAGGCAAGAGACATTTGACAAGTCAAAGTT
This sequence comes from Hydrocynus forskahlii, assembly GCA_037974365.1. Lineage (NCBI taxonomy): Eukaryota > Metazoa > Chordata > Actinopteri > Characiformes > Alestidae > Hydrocynus > Hydrocynus forskahlii. Next base: position 1,242,608 of record JBBPCX010000088.1, on the reverse strand, counting down.
ATTTTTTCAAGAGATAATCCATAATCCTTTGAAATCTCTCCACGATTGCCCGGAAAGTGACAGTCATAGGTAATTATGGCAAATTGATCTGGGGATGTTTTGCTGGACCAGTTTTGATTTTGATCTGGTGGCTCGGGAATTCAGGAAATGAACAACAACAATGTGCTGCTCAAAAAGCAGGCAAGTCTATACGCTACCTGGCCACTTTATCAGAAACCCCTCCCTAATGGCCCGCCTCGCTGGTATACAGAAACTGTAGCCCACCTGTCGATGCAGTCTGTGTTAACGAGGGGTGCACGATTCAGAAAACCTCACGATTCATTTCGATTTCGATTCTTGGGCTCATGATTCGATTAAACTGATTCTCGATTCAAAACCGATTCTCGATTCAAAACGTCCATTATTTTTTATTGTCCATCAGTCTGATAGGAAATACAGCCCTGGGATAATAGTTAAAGTCGCAATACAAAAATATAAACTGTTGCAAACATAAACTGCAAACCTTCAACTTAGATTAAACAAATTAACACCTCACATAAAAGTAGATTAAATAAAACCAAATAAGAGCTGCTATATTTGGTTGTACAGTGCCATTATCAGAATAAATCAAAATGCTGCTACATTTGGCTGTAAAGTGCTGTAACAAGTGTGACATCTGAAATATTAACTAACTGGGAACTTTTTCTTTTAAGCCGTTTCCATTTCAGCCGACAACAGTTTTTGAACTGTGACACCTACAGTCCAAAATGGGAAATATGAATGGATTTTGTGTCCCGATGAATCGATTTTGGAATTGGTAGAGATAGAATCGCAATTCTTTTGTGAATCGATTTTTTTGCACACCCCTAGTATTAACCATCCTCTAGTCCTTCATCAGTGGTCCGTTTCTGACCAAAGAGGGATACCTTTGGGTGCTGAACCACTCTCAATCTGACCAACACCATTAAACAACAGGGGTCATTTGGTCAGGAGCTGTAGGGGCAGAAATTCTTCTGAAATCAGGCGTATTAACCCTTAGAATGCGAGCTGCATGGATCCATGCCGGAGGCGCAACAAATGGTAAAACGTCGCTATATGGTTTGAATTGCTGACCAATACTGCGGGTTAATGACGATCCAAGATTACAGCTGATACACCACCATCTTTACTCTTAGTGCTTTATACTGATACTTTTTTACATTTGACTGTTCATCCACAACTAAATCACACTAAACTCAGACTGCATCTGAACAATGCAGGACACTGCAGAGCACAACAAACACACCGAAGAAACACAGTCATGCTGTAAAACAAATCTTTATATTTAGTTCAACTTGACATGAGTCAAAGTAACACGGGCAGATGACTCTGCCAAGCTGCTGTTTCCATTGCACGCTTTATGGAGTATATTTATCATACTCCTTCATCACTACTATGGCACTGTAACCATAGCAACCATATACCACTTACATAATCATCTTGTTGAATGAGTCAAAGTCAAATAAGTGACACCAGCGTTGAGGCGAACATCGTCTCACTGATGAGACGTTTAGCTGTTCTGGCGTCAGGCAGCGCAACCAGAGTGAATACAAGAATTAACAACACAAAATAACAATCAAATTTTTAGTGTGGAACACTGTCACACAAACAAAAAAATTCACACAGCAACGGGTAGAACTTTTAAAAAAACCTCCACTGTTGAAGGGTTTAACTTACTCATTTCAGAACAGAAGCAAGGACATTTTGGTTTGTCAAGATGTGAGCCATACAGTATATAAGGTATAAGGTTTAATAAAGTGGCCAGTGAGTGGAAGCACAGGGTGGATGTTTCTAATAAAGTGGCCAGTGAGTGGAGGTGTATGGTTAAACAGGTGTATGGTTACACAGCCAGCCCTATAAATGATGACGACCCTATATAGAAGCCAACCAGTCACTTTTCTACATTCTGCACTTAAAATCACAGTGTACTTGTGAAGCAGAAGACACTGAGTTGATGAGAAAAGAGAAGAGGAAAGAGGCGGGGGGGGGGAAACACTGCAAAGTAAATGATCATGTTTTCTCCCCCTCCTTCCCCCCCTTCGCTTCCCTTTACATCATGAAAGTAATCTTTGAAATTAAACGCCTTATCTCAAGCACAAAATGAAATGAAGTTCTCATCAAAAAAAAGAAGGAAAAAAACACGAGGAAAAGAGATAGAGGCTTCAGAGACTGTCAACATGCAAGATCGCATCTCTCTCTCCGAGCAAAAAAGAGAGCGTGAGGCAGACGGAGAGAAATGACTAATTAAACAAATTTGAAAATTTTAATTCAAGTTGTCATATGGTTTTGTTAAAAAAAAAAAAAAAGGGCCTAGTTTTCCGTTTCTGTCAAGCTCACCGTAGCTTAGTGTAGCTCAGCGCTGGCCTGCCATCAGGGCGGTAGCAGCAGGCCCGGCCCGGGATGGGCTTCTAAATGATTAAAATAACACATGCTGATGCTATTTGCTGCTGCTCCAGTGAGGAATGACCTCACTGAGAAATGACGTAAGCGCCAGACGTTCAGAACACGGGGCTGAAACATTTACAGCTAAGGTTCTCACAGAGGCTTGGGCCTGCTTGGAATGATATTAACGTTACATGCCACCTCTGAATGCTGATGACATATTTGTGAGGTCCTGCAGTGCTTTAGTCCTGAATATTCTTAGAATATCTTTGGCAACAGATCAGCCTCACAATGGGTTAGGGTTAGTGAGAGGTAGTGCACACCTGGTGCATATTATACAGCATTCAAATACCGATGACATAATTGTGAGGCTCAGCTAGGCGCTCGAACTAAACTAATCTTTATGGACAATTTTTTGCTGTACAATTGACAACAGTCGCTAGCATGGCTAATTATCAGTGAGAGCTAGCATAGGCTCATGTAGAACAGTTTCATGGTTATATTCAATTCAAGTTTACTCTGCTTAAGTTTACACGGTAAGATTTATAACTGTAAGGAGTGCATGTTGAGACTCCAGCATGGCATATGCAGTTTCCAAAATGCTAATGATACGTTTTGGAGGTGTTTAGTTTGAGCAAACCATGGAATTACCATGGAATGAATATTTTAAAGTTTCAAGAACATGCATTTGCCATATGCGTCTTAGTCAGGTACAATTTTGGACACTTGAATAAAATTCATTCCTTATTTTTTGGCAGTCGTTCAGCCTAATAAAGCTAGAATGGCTAATAAACTATAGAAGCTAAAGCATCTATAGAGAGAGTAGTATAATGATTGCAAGAGGTATCCAAATACTAATGGTATACTTCTGAAAGTTACACCATTGATGCCTGAATTAAACTAAAGCATTGTGGACACTTTTAGCTTGAGTATGGTGCAAATTAGTAATGCCAGAAGGGTTGACAATCTTCGGAAACACAGATAACCAGTGGAAGCTGAGATAGGTCTGTGTAGAATAGCAGTAAGATTTTATTCGGTCTTCAAATACTGAGGACATTTTTGTGAGAGGTTTCAGCATAGTCACATCATGTGAACATTTTATTAGATTTTATTAAAAATTGGTCACAGTTGATCCTAAAAGTTAGTCAGTATGTAACAGTAATAGTCAGTAGAGTTGGTTTAACTCTGAATAGTGTCCAAATACTGACAACATACTTTGGGAGGTTTTCATTGTGGGTACAACATGGAAACTTAAATCAAATTAATATATTCATTCATTTTCTGTAACTGCTAATCCTTACTAGGGTCGCAGGTACCCCAAGCCTATTTGGGCGGGGCGCCAGTCACCCACAGGACACTCACACCTACGGTCAATCTAGAACCCCCAATTCACCTGACATGCATGTCTTTGGACTGTGGGAGGAACCGGAGACCCCGAAGGAAACCCACACCACCACGAGGTGAACATACAAACTCCACACACACACACACACACACACACACACACACACACACACACACACACACAAACACACACACACACACACACACACACACACACAAGACCAGGACCCGGATTCAAACCCCCAAGCCTGGAGGTGTGAGGCAATAGTGCTACCCTCTGCACCACCCTGGGGCCTAAAGGGATATATTTTGACCATTATAAGCATACATTTGGCAACTGATCAGCCCAGCAATGCTGGCATGGCTAATACTCACAGGAGAACTTTATAATGTTATGATAATGTTATGTCTCTAAATATGCCCTGCGGTGGGCTGGCGCCATGTCTCCAAATACATTTTTGAGGGTCTTCTCAATAGGTGTTAATAGCTTGACCTATCAGTGAACGTTTGTGCAAGTATCAAGAACTATCCAACTGCTAATGGCATTTATGGAGGTTTTCAGTAAGGGTACAGCACAAATGCCTGAATTAAATTGATCAGTTCTGAAACCTTCACTGCGCTATGCACTACTGCATAGTTCATTATCACTAAAAGCTATCGGTGGCGTCATAGTTTGTATTTGTTGGCACTGCATGTACCTTTTTCCAGTGCGGGATTTTGCAGCCCTCGGTATGCAATATGTCAGTATGTCGCTTGTCATTACCCTTTACAGCTTACAGAGCACTCTAACAAGCCACACATGCTACACATTTCCTCAGGTCAACCCTGTTGTATGGCTCTCAGCTCCATCAGGCCAAGTAGTGGCCTAAAGGTCCACCTTTAGTAGCCTAGCCAAGTAAAACTGGGATAAAATTGGATTTAGTAACACTTAGCCTCAGTCTCTGGATTTTGGAAATTAATTTAGCAATGTGGTTTTTTTTTTTGGCTTGTGGAACAGTTAGCCTCTTAAATCAAATATAGCACTCCATGCTTGGATGGTTTTTCAATTTGCCTCCTGATTGCTGACACATGAGCAGCAACGATCAATAGGAATTGTTCAGTAAGAGCACAAGTGGAGTAAACCTTAGGCTACATGTTTGAACTGACCATTGATGAACTGAGTTGTTGATTGTCCAGGTTTCACATTATTTCAACAAAACAGAGGCGTATCCTTGGTATGTATATATTAGGGATGCACCGAAATGTTTTTTTTGGACCGAAACTGAAAACCGAAACCGAAAACCGAAAGAAATGATGATTATTAAATTATTAAAAGAATACATCTGTTATAAAAACTATGAAAATATTTATTTAACATTCAAATAATGCACAATATAAAATAAAATTTGAAATATAATATTTTACTTGGCCCCACTTATTAATAGCCTAAAAGCAAGATGGCTGAAATATTATACAATTAAATATCTTCTCTCATAAAACTAGTGAATTCAAGTGCATTTTAATATTCTGAACGAAGTGCATGAACAGAGCCATGAGTGTAATACTCGGATCCTTTTTAGGATTCGGCTCCCTCTGAGTCACTCACTAAACTGATCCGGGTGTGTGAGTCACTTGAGTCACTTGAGTCAGTATTGGAAGTTAACTGGCGGATTCACTGAGTCGGCCTATGTGCTTCAAGAGCGCTACCCACTATCCGAGCGATTCAGATACGGCTGCATGTACTCTGCATGGCGATCGGGATGTTTTGATTGAGAAAGTCTTTGTGGATGCACCCCCTCTAGAAATGTCGGCATTGTGCACTTTACAAACGGCTTTCCGTGTGTCTCTCTCTTCGATATATCGAAATGCGCCCACATGGCAGACATGCTGACTCTAATCCAGTCTGGATTATACATATATATATATACAATACTTACTGTCTTGTCTCCAATTTACATCCCATTCATACAACTGTTACATTGCATTGTTGTCTATTGTATAGCTTCTGTCATTCCTTGCACGTTGTTCAATGCTGTAACTGTGTTCTGTGCAATAATAATCACATGTATGGTGCAAAACTAGTCATTCTGGAGGGTGTACATCACTATACTGTTACATTACATTACTCTTATGTCGTTGCGATGCCTATTTTTTGTATTGTTTGTATTGTTTCTGTCGTGATTTGTTGAATGTTGCTTTTTGTTGCACCGTGGTCCGTGGAGAAACGTCTCATTGTGTACATGTACACAGCTGCTGATAACAGTCAAGGAACTCTTGAACTTTGAACAAAAACATAAAACAGGGACATGGTAGGGGCACACATTACTACTTTGTTGCAAATCTGTTGTTGAAAATGACAGTTTCAAGACATCGATAGTCAAAGTGCTTTGCTTCTCTTGTGTAAATTTAAGACTTCTCTCTGAATTTCATTTTTTAACAGAGAAGTTGAACATGGGGTGCAGGAGCAGAGAAGACTGCGGTGCAGTTTGCTGCACATTGTTCTCGGTGTAACCGCTTTTCCAGCTGCTTTCCGATGGTCCCGTAGCTCTTTTAACTGCAGGCTATTTTTTACCTACAACTGTTGATTAGCTCTATGGCTTAATTTGCAAATGCATAGATTTTTTATCTTTGTTTTTAATAGCAATAGGACTGTACTCAAAAATGATTAGAGAGGGACTAGAGACAAAGAAAATTCGAGATTTTATTTATTTAAGCCAAATCAATTTCCTTCCTCAGGCCAGCCAGCCATGCCAAGACATATAGAGAGAAAACACAAAAGAACAAGAAGACGCAGCACAATGACTCTCCTATGTTGTTAGATTGGTTTTCTACTGCCAGCTTAGGTCAGGGAGAGATGAGGATGTACACTCGGGTCAGAGGAGCTAAAGAGTCCATCTGAAGAGGGAGCTAGAGCTGTATATCACTTCTGTTTGATATAATTACGACTTTTTTAGTGTTGTGTAGTTGGAGCTTCAATTACACTGACAGTAATAGAGCAGGATGTTTATGCTGAGCAGTGCTGGGCCTTAAATACCATGGTATTTAAATAGTGCTCAGTCTGAATTCATTTCTTTGTATACACGGACAACCTACACAAGAGGATACGGGGGTAATCCGCTTCTTGATGACTGGCTGAACTCATTTTATAGGTTTATTTTGCTTGCAAATGGTCAGATCGGAGAGTTCTATTTACACAGCTGTAATGGTGACTGAAGGTAGAGAACCCGTCAGCCCCGATTAGATAACACTTACCATGTTTTATTCAGATCAGCTTTTCTTGACATAAAATGTGCCAGCGCTTTTTTTCCCTTCACCTCCTTTTATACCATCGGCTCTTTTCCATACAAATATCAAACAAGAGCAGGATGTGACACACCAACCTTTGAATATCTCAAGTGTTCATTAGCCGACTCTAAACACATTAAAGCTTTTTAAGAAGCAGGAGGCACTTTCAGAGGGTGTATGAAGAGAGCGGAAAAGGAAGCGAAGGCAAAGCCGCGTGCCGCACCACTGAATGAGTCAAAACACAGCTTGCCTTAAATGATGAGGGGGGAATTTATTTATTTTTTTTAAGCGAGAGGAAAAAGTCGTCGGATTTCTCCTACACATTAAATAGCTTATACCTATGGTGTTCAAAGCGCTATAGAAACAAGAGGCATCTGCGGTCATACAATCTGAGCTGAAGCTAAATTTAAACTTAGGTTTAATCACTGAATCACATTTAAACATTCCTGCAATGGTGAGCGATGCCTTCAGTTTGGGCCATAAATATCAAAATGCAATCAAAACAAAGAAAAACAAAAAGTAGGAGTCAATGCTAATTTACACTAGAAACACAATGAGATCATGTCAGGTTAAAGGCATTGCACATGAACATGTTTTGCCCCTTCTAGATTACACACTAGATTACATGTCTGACGCTTGTAATTTTGTGTGTGAAGCTGTAACAGATATATGAACATGTACCAGTGTAGCTTTTCAACAGTTACTTCTTCAGTAAAGTGTCCCACTGATTGGACTGCCACTCATAATTAGAGTCAGTGATGAATCTAGAACTACCAGAAAGACTAGACAAGTTAAATCTCACCCTTACATTATTTTATACATTGTTTCACAATGTCTTATGTCTGTTTACATTTACATTTACGGCATTTAGCAGATGCTCTTATCCAGAGCGACGTAGATCAGTGCTTAAGTAGTCTACATCTGTTCTTCATACCTGTAAAGCTAAAATTCTAAATCAACACCTGCTTTTTACCAAGTTACTGCTAAGTTCTGTTGTACTATGTGTACACTGTGGAACCTGAGCTTCGCCATTCCATCTCTCTTTATACTGCATATGGCCAAGATGACAATAAAGTTCACTTTGACTTTAACTAGAGTGATGTTCTCCCTCATAAAACTGTTCCCCTCAGAACATGACTGGTTGATTCCTCTTCTTTACTGTGTTGGTGGTTAATCTGACTCTGTAGGACTTCAGTCCCGCCCGTGAGGGCCTGGCCTAGTAGAGGGTTTGCTCAGAGACATCTTTCTAAATAATTTTGCCTTTGGGAGTTTTAAAGACTTAATCCCATTGTCTCCAACCAAAACTTAGTAATGAAGTAAGAGCGCTACAGAACAGAGTTTAAATACTGAATAAAAATATAAAAATGAACTGAAACTTACTGACATTCTATGATGGTCTAAAAGGCCCTTAGGGTTCCCTTCTGTATTTCTGACACTCTGACAAACTGTTGCCTATTAAAAATTTTTAAAAGATTCAGGCTAGATGGCTACTACTACTACTAATGTGCACACTTTAGTCCATATTACGAATTATTTACTAACCCAACAGGGTTTGCGACGAATGTGTGATGATTTAGACATGCAGTTTTGCATGATGCTAAGTAATGCAGTACTCATTTCCATTGTTATCTATGTTCGCCTTGTAGCTCCAGGGCGAAACTAAAGAAACGAATTGCAGGCAACTAATCTTCACTACACTGAGGACGAGTGTAAATAACATGTTTTTACTCTTGAACTGGTTGTGTACGCTTGCAATATAACCATGACCAGCTTCTCAACTTCACCAGCTTCTCAATAGCAAGATTCTCCTTTGATGCCTTTTCTTTTTCTTAATAGCTACACACAACCTGAGGGGCCGTGGCTCCTTTTGACCCGTGGACGTTCATTTTGGCTCCAAGATTTGATCCTTCTTAATTACTGTCTGGGAGTGGAGTGCGATATTGACGTGCTGGTCGCTAATGCTGTCCTGCGGCGCGACTTTTCAGCGGAAAAGCTGGAGAGAGGAAGCGAAGAGTGAAACAACGTCCTGGGGCCACTGAGAGAGAGGGGTTTACAGATTTATCCCCACCATTATCGCCAGCCTCCCCCCACTGGTGTGAAGGCTGAGTTTGGAGAGATTACTAGGCTACTCGGGGCTTACATCGAGGTACAAGCAGCGGATCGTGTGGGTTACACGGCAACGGAGGCGAGGATGAAGTGAAGATGCGGCGGCTTGATGTAATCATCACCTCTGGCTCTAGTCATAGAGCGGAAGGATGGAGGAACGGAAAAGCATGTCTTCTTTTGTAGGGATTTAATAGGGATACACTGGGAAATGGGTGAGGATGGCAACTGCATTCCTTCCTTCAAAGTAGTGGAGTAATGATTTTGGCATGTAGTTTGTACATCATACTGGCACAAATAGTGTGTGTGTGTGTGTGTGTGTGTGTGTGTCTGTGTGTGTCTGTGTGTGTTTGTGTCTGTGTGTTTTGGGACCAGTTCTTACACACAGAGGTCATAGCCGGGTTGAAAAGCCTCTATTATGAGAGAAAGAAAGAAAAAGATTTTTCCTGAGCCTCGAGCACAACACAGATCCATCTTCATTTGCCCCTCTCTCGTACATTCTCAGGCCAAAACCCAATGTGCTTTTGAAAGGCCTCACACACACACACACACACACACATACAATGGATGGAAGGAAAACACAGCAGTGCACAGCTCATTGCCTGGGAGAACTCTCCATAATGACCGCTTCTCATGGCAGGACTCAATACAAAAACATGTTCTCCTTCTTCGGAGTCCTTTAATCTCCGATCCCTCACGGATGTCCAAGGCTTTAAGAGTGGCCAGTATGACTTTGGCTGGTTTTTATTGCTAACCTGTGGGAAATGGCAATATTAGTGTTTCTTTTTCAGGCTCTAAGCTCCGGAGTTATACGAGTCACATTGTTTCTTGCTGGATGATTCAGCGAGGAACTCGCGTTTGACGCAGTTTTGGTTTGACTCTGGAATTTGTAGGGTTTCTTTGGGTTTCTTACAGCAGTGAGGTCCAACGTGTGCAGCCAAATTTCAAAGGGATAGTGGTACAAAAAATGTACAGTCCCCCCCTCAACCAAAATGTAGCTAATCAGCCCAGACATTTGGCGTCCCACGTTAATGTTTGGCTAATCTAGCTAAATGCCCATACCACACCCATCGGCATCGTAGTCCTTGGCTTCCAGTTTTTTAGGCATGTCGAAGTCTTTAAAGTTGGGGCGTATAACCTGTGGGAAATGGCGTTCTCATTTCGTTTTAGCATCACTGAAACTATTCGTCCTTATTCGTCAAAGTTTGCATTAAAGATTTGCCCAGATTAACATACACAAGTCACAAAATGTATGAAATCAAAACGAGTGCAATTGATGAAGAGAACTTAGTGCATGGAAACAAGCACTTTATTTACATATAATTAGCAAAGGACAAGCCCCAATTTAGGTTAAGCACATAATTTAAAATGTATGAAAATAGCTTTGAAAGTAAACCAATAAATGGAAAGCATTCAGTAAACCTATGAACCAATGGCTGCCCTCAAAGGTGGGTTTGTGGACTTCTCCTACTGACCAGAGCTTAAATAGCATTGTTGTTAAAATTGGAATGAAAATAATAAATATGAAACAAGTTGCCTAAGCTATAATTAAGATGCTAGAATAATTTGATGACGTGAGTGTGATTTTATTTGAATGTGGAATTTGCCCCAGTGGGGCATATTATATTTTTCCATATTTAATGTAGCAGTACAGTAGTATACAGCTCTGGAAAAAAAGAGACCACTGCAGTTTATATTTAAATTAGCATCTCTCTGAGTATGACAACCATTCCATGCCAGTGTCTGTTAAGTTCCTACACAAGCACCTCATTCTGCTTCTTGAGGTACTGATTAGTGATCACCTGAATCACATCTTATTTAATGAGGAAAAGTATAAAAACACTGCTGTAATCAACACTCTCCTCTCACAATGTGACCAGTTGAATGGTAAAACACTACTAGAAGTTATTGCCATTTTATTTGAGTCAACAAGAGATTTGTTTTCTTTGAATTATTCAAGTTTTGTAAACACTGCATCATTTTTCTTATTTTGATGTGTTGTTTTTTCCTTTATTCTTAAAAGCAGAGGTACCCAACCACCGGGCCACAGATCGGTATCGGTCCGTGAGTCATTTGGCAACCAGGCCACACAGAAAGACAGAAGAAAAACATTTTATAGAAAGATCAATAAATATCTTTGAAAGATATTCGAAAGAATAAAATCTTTGATCTTCTATTTTGAACAAAAACGTTCGTCGTGGTCACGTGAAACGGTACGTCAAAAATGTAGCCCACAAGCTAGTGAAAATGAGTCAAAAACAAACGCACTTTGCTTTTAGTTGTATCTATACCGGTCCGTGAAAATATTGTTTTACATGAAACTGGTCCATAGCACAGAAAAGGTTGGGGTCCGCTGCTTTAAAGAACAATATTTTTATTTGGAAATTAGGAGAAACATTTTCTGCAGTTCTTAAAAACTAAGGCAAAGCTGTTCAGTTCAATACTCGCACCTATAAAAGATAAAACCTGAGAAACTGAACATTTTTGCAGTGGTCTCGTTTTTTTCCAGAGCTGTATTTTAACATAGTGGTCCAAGCGTCCTGTTCACACTCTTATAACCTATATCCCTTTTAATGTAGTAACTGAATAATTATCCTTGGGACGTAAAGTGGTGTGCTAAAGCTTGGGCACCCCGATCAAATGGAATGGTCTTTTTAGTGAAAATACACATCCTCTGCAGAGAACCGACTTCAAGCAAATATCCTCTCTCCACTGGTAATAAGAACAAATTCGGCATGTTCTGTAAACAATAACATCAAGCCACACATAAGGATGAAGTCATAAATCACATGATGTTAAACTGAACAACAGCAACCTGTGGGGAGACGGCAAAATCAGCACATTATGTTTTCATGTCAACTCCAGCAAAACACTGTGATTCACTAAGAAAATGCGTGTTTGAAGTGGTTTGGGTATAAATTGAGAAGTGTTTTAGAATGGTGAGGTCAAATGGGTCAGCTCCAATGATGAGGTATGACTGACTGGTTTCTTGAGTCCAGGCTATGTCCTATCGTGCACCCACAAAAACAAAATGTTCAGTGGAAAAACTGCAGGGAATTTACTCCAAGACCAGGCTTAATTTTTTATCCCTGTGACTTCAAAGACAAAGAATGCAAACTGCTTGAGGCTTCTGGGTGGGTCGCTGGATCCTTTCAGACTCATTTGCTGTTATTAAACTGTTTAAGATGTTTGAGAGTGTAACATAATGTACATTATTGTGTTTTCTTGTCATGACAGCACCAATTTAAAGCAGCAGGTCAGTTCTTGAAGCTGATGTGTCTGAAGCAGGAAAAATGGGTGAGTTTAAGAATCTCAGAGACTCTGACAAGGGCAAAATTGTGATGCTTTGATGACTGGGTGAGAATACACTATGTGGAAAGAAGTATTGGGACAAACCTCTTAATTATTGAACTCCCCTTACTTCCAGTGAAGGACAATCTCAATGCTTCAGTGTACCAAGACATTTTGAACAACACCATGCTTCCAACTTTGTGGACACAGTTTTGTGGAAGAACCTTTTCTATTCCAGCATGACTGTGTCCCAGTGCACAAAGCAAGCTCCATAAAGGCTGGATGAGTTTGGTGGGGAAGAACCTGCAGCATCAGTGCCTGACCTTATAAACGCTCTACAGAATGAATGGGCACAAATTCCCACAGAAACTCCAAAATCTTGTGGAACGCCTTCCAGAAAGAGTCTAACCTGTGATAGCGACAAAGGCGGGACCAACTCCATAAGGTCTATGCATTTAAATGCAATGTATTAAAGTCCGTTGGTGTAATGATCAGGTGACCAAATAAATTTTGTGCATCTCCCACATTACCAGGTCTTTTGTGATGTTCCCAGTATGCAGGGGTCAGTACCTACCAAAAGTGGTCCAAGTAAGGACAATTGATGGCCTGGAAACAGCCTAGCCTGTCTGACCTGATCCCACAGAAGAGCTGTTGTAGCACAAACAGGTGAAAAACACTCCTGGTTCAATCATTGGTTATTACCAGGTTTAGTGTGTGTGTTTGAGGAGAGGACCTACCAAACTGTGTTGGACACTGAACTTCTAGGAGTGAAGCAAGGGATCCCTGATCTACAGCTCAGCTTACCGCTTCTGTGGCATCACACAAAGGACCCTTGGGGCATGTTTCTTTAAAGAACCATAAATATGTAGGAGCACGAAGAACATTCTTTCAAGAACCTCCATGTAATGGAAAGCAGTGGTCACCAACCCTCATGCAAACCTCAACAAATATTTGTGGCTGATATCAAGTCGTGCAGGTGTTTATTGGCATTTTGAACTGAAACACCATTCCTCCAGGACCATGGAGCAACACAAAGAACAAAAACGGACCCACAAAGAACAACAACTGTCTGTTGCAGACGTGAAACTTGCGATGTGCCTCAACCTCCTCGGCAGCCCCGGCCCGCGCTGGGGGAGATGACGACAAGTTGGCAAAGGAGGGCACAGCAAGCTCTTCCTGAGGGGATAAGATCAGTGTGCTGCTTATATAAGCAAACATGAACCCCACCCCCCCGCTCTCTTCCTCCCAGCGTGTCTCTAAAACGCCTGGAGGCAGCCGGGAGGAAGGCCATTGATTATTTATTTCACAAGATGGACCCCCTGAACGTTCAGCTCATCCAATTGCAGGTTCTCGGTGAGAAGAAAAGTCTAAAAGCTTACCAGACCTTTCTCCCTTTTCGCCGGCTTCTACCTGGGAGAAAGGAAGAAAGGAGGAGAAAAGGGTTTTGTTTTTTTCTCTTTTGTTGTTGACACTCACTATAACACGCTGGCCCGTGATGGAGAGGAGTTCCACCCTATATTTTCATGTTCTGCTCGCCCTGACCCATTCGTCTCCTCCAAATCTCTGGCAGTCGTTTAGGTTCCGGCCAATAGAAGAGGAGAAAAGACTAATTGTTCCCCGCGGACTCCAGACAAGACGATAGGTCACAGCAGCAGCAGGCTCTTGTGGATCCTCCCCGGCTCTCTAAGGTGAAGGGGAGAAGAATGGGAGGTAATTTGAGGCACTTCATCTCTCCGCAGATGGCTGCCTCTGTCATTGCAGGCGACTGGAGGGGAGTGTTATTTTTTGTAGCATCAAATATTTGACACAATGCCAGCGTTTCTACCTCTTTACAGTTTCTCAGTATTTACCTATGTGATGATATTATGTTTCCATACCTTTTAAGGGCCAGTCTCCTTCATTGTCGTCGTATTTCACCTGGGGTGTGACGACTAATGTTTATGAGGTTTATGAGCCACAAATAGTTTCTACCTTTTACCTCTTAGTTTATTACTGTGCCTTTAAGACAGATATAAATTAACAACCTATTTTCTGATTGGCTGTCCTATATTAGGGCTCATTCAAAAAGCAGGCCATGAGAGTTCATGCAGGCTGTATTCACAGACAGGACTAAACTGCTGTAATGTGTGTTAGGCGGGTAATAGGTGGATATATGTAAATTAGTGAATTCAAAATGGACCTTTTACTACATAGCTCTGGAAAAAAATAAGACGCCACTGCAATTTAGTTTTTGATCAGCATCTCTCTGAGTATGACAACCATTCCATGCCAGCATCTGTTAAATTCCTACATAAGCACCTCATTCTGCTTTATGATTAGTGATCACCTGAATCACATCTTTTTTAATGAGGGAAGGTATAAAAACACTGCTGTAATCGACACTCTCCTCTTGCAGTGAGACCAGTTGGATGGTAAAACACTACTAGAAGTTCATCAAAGCTAATTATTGCCATTTTGTTTAAGATTTGTTTTCTTTGTTCTGTAAACGCGGCATAATTTCTCTTATTTTGATGTTTTGTCATTTCCTTTCAAATTCTGCTTTAAAGAACAATATTTCTTTGGAGATTAGGAGAAATATTGTCAGCAGTTCTTAAAAACCAAAGCAAAGCTGTTCAGTTCAACACTTGCACCTATAAAAGATAGAACCTGAGAAACCTTTTTGCTTTTTTCCCAGAGCTCTATATGGACTGTATGGACTAGAGAGTGAGTGGTACCTTTTGAAAGTTTAACCATGTTAAACTGTACTGCATTTTTTTATTCAAAAAGAGGAAATGTTGGTTTTGGCACTTTAAAGTCAACCTTTGAAGGTTCGTGCTCTGGTCACCTTATTCACTTACATTTTGTCTAAAAACATACCAACAGTTTTTCTACAGTTTTCAAGCTGGGCACTGCCAAAACAGGCTACAGTCCTATTCTCATCCAACACATTCCACTGTCTTAACCTACGTATGACTGTAAAGATCTAATCTAATCTAATGGAATACTCACATCAGAACTGGACCATGGTGCAGTGGAATAAAGTGGCCTGCAAACATCGTTTAGGAATGGCTTGAGGAACATGACAGAGCTCAAGGTGTTGATTTGGCCTCCCAATTCTCCACATCTCAATCTGACCAAGCATCTGTGGGACTAGTCCCATAGTCCCACTACTCCAATCCATTGAGGGATCCACCTCTCAACTGGGAGGGCTTGAAGGAACTGCTGTAACATCTTCATACAGATACCATTCACACCTTCAGAGGTCTTGCGGAGTCCCTGCATGGACGGGTCAGAGCTGTTCTGGTGGCACGAGGGTGACCTACACAATATTAGGAAGGTGGGTTTAATGTTTTGGCTGATCAGTTTATAACTAGTCAGTCACATTTTTAGCTCCAGGTTTTTTTCCTATATTGAATAATTGGCAATAACGAACATATTCAGACATGTTTTGGTGTTTATGGTTCCGTGATGGTACAATTCCAAAGCTGCACCCCCCCATATCTATATATATATAGATGTATTTCTATATATATATATAGGTTTAATGATAATTCATCCCTCCTTTTTACCTTAATTGTTGATCTGAGCACTGCTGTCATGTTGTGTTGTGCACCTACAGTCCAGGACAATATTTCGTCGCACTGTGTAATGTATATGGCTGGGATGATAAAGCTCTACTTGACTCTTCTTGACTCGACTTTTAGTTACAAAGGATTGTGGCATTGGTTGTGGCAGCTTTTGTGGTCGATCATGGTCATAAATTAAAGTGATGGAAGTGCTTGAATTACACTTAAAAAGATATGCAAAATGCTCCAAAGTCAAATTTCTGAATACCTCATTTAATGAGTTTTAGATACTCTAACCCTCTACCTAGCCGTCTCTATGAATGCAGTCATTAGACTGGGAACTTACAGCCACATCCCTGCATAAAAGAGAACTTTTTTTTTCAGATTTAACATTTTAACAATCAGAGTCTTACTGCTGAACCAGGACGAAACATATGGGCTTATTTGAGCCACAGGGAATAAAGTAAATGTCTTCATATTTCAAAAAACTCTTCCACAAGAGAGCACTGGAAATGTTTAAGCTGCCAGACTCACACATATCAATGTATTTTTTTAATACTTACTGTCAAGATAAACAGCTTTAAATACTTTTTTCACAGTATTATATACAAATAGCTGCCTAAAGTTGCTTAGTCATATAAGGTTGCATAGTAGAGTAATATAAAGGAAAGAGACACTTTACAAACAAAATTTCAAAAATATATTAAGATAGCAAATTACATGATGGAGGTGAAGCAAACACATCCCAATCATTCCAGTGACAAATAATCCAACCGTTCTTTGACCGCATACAGTATTAAACACATTCTAATGGATGCGCTACAGGGCAGAAATGTATAACAATAATTTAAAGTTAAGATGCATCAGGAAGAGGCTTGAAGCTGCTAAAAGAATGATTAGTTATCCGGAATGTATTTGTGGAGCTTTGGATGAGCATAGTTTCTGGAATTTGGGTTATAGAAGTGGCCTGGACTTCAGCATTGCACTCTCAGTGGTCTGTGAATGGGTGGATGGACGACATCAGCCAACAGCCAGAGGTGCCGTTCTACCGCCATTACCAACCTGCAAACAACAAACGTAAATCATTGTTTTCATTTTACCCAGCACAAGATGTAGAAGGAGTTCTCTCGGTATCAACACCTGTAATTATGGCCTAGGGGTTATGGAGCTGGCCCTGTGATCAGAAGGTCATGGGTTCAAATCCCAGGCCTGCTAGTGGTATCACTGAGCAAGGTATTGTCCCCACACACTGCTCCCCGGGCGCTGTGTTCCTGGCTGCCCGCTGCTTCTCTTGGTGAATGGGTTAAATGCAGAGAAGGAATTTCACACTGTTCACACTGTATGCCGTGGGCATGTATGACAGATATTCCCTTTGCACAGTATTGCATTTTTTCAATGTAAAAAGTGACACTAGATTAAAATACACACCTGTCGTAAAATGCTTTCTCTGCATTTAACCCATTCACCAAGTGATTCAGTGGGCTGGCAGGATCACAGCGCCCGGGGAGCAGTGTGTGGGGACGGTACCTCGCTCAAGGGTACCTCAGTGGTGCCACTGGCAGTCCTGGGATTCAAACCCGCTGCCTCCTGATGGCAGGGGCAACCACAAGGCCACCAGCAGCCCCCAGTTAGTGTAAATGGGGAATAACGACTGAATCTGTATTGTGATGTATTTGCAAAACTAACACCAGATGTCCACTGTGTGATTTGAGAACTTTTGGATTTATCCCAGTCTTTTCACCCAATTACAGTCATCTCCAGCTAGCTGTTGGGACCTCATCACACAGTGCCACCAACACTCGGGGGTGTCTGGCAAAGCACCAGACAATGCCCTTCTGTTAAAGCAATGTCGTTAGACAGTGTAACACTTTGAAGAGCACATTCAATGCCAGTTCTGTTATATCAGCTGAAGCCCGTACTGGATAGCACCATTGGGAGAGGGAGTAGGTGGGGACCATCCTACACATCTGGAGGGAGTGAAGCCAATTGTGCTGTCTTGGACTTATAAACTCCTGATAAGGCCAATGCTTTGATGGTTGCACCCCTTGGCAGCGCCTGTGTTTTAGAATTCATGTTTACTGGTGACAGCTCACATCAGCTTGACAAGAAATCAAAATTTCTGGAATGTCAGAAATCCATTCCATCATCCAACTGTTCAGTCTCAGCTCATCTGGCTTGTTGACTACAATCAGGCATCGCTTCTCCTCTCATTGTGCATCAAAACATGGTCAGTGAAGCTGAAATTCAGCCCGATCCTGAAGTTTAGTCCTCAACGACAAAATCTGGATTAAAAACAATGTGTATTCCTGGCTTAACACTCGGGCAGGGAGGCTCTTTTAGCCAGCAGAGTGATGTGAAGGAGTTAACTGGTTAGAAATTCTGAAAGAACAACGAAGTACAGACATTTTATGAGCCAATCATGAAAAATGAACAGAGACTGCAGTACTAACCAGTCTCATCTTCTCTGCAGGTCAGGCTCCTTCACCATGGTCTTTGTCCTTACACATTACAGTCTGCGTGACACAAAAGAGAGGATTTTACGAACAATTGAACACTCTGGTGAGCAAGAGCAAGAGGACAAGTTTTAACAGAGCTGCTATAAGACTCCTATAGTAAAATGTCTACATATGCATTATATATTACTATAAAACAGTACTATAGCAGTATTACTCAGCTGAAATTCTAGACACTATATTCTTATACACAACTGAAATCTCAGGTTCTTCTTATATTAGGTTTTAAAGATACCAAGTGTGAAAACTTAACACAAAGAGTGTTCAAAAGAATGAAAACATAACAATAAATACTCATTCTGACTGGCCAGTTTATCAGAAACAGCAACCTTGTGCTTCCTCTCACCTGTCACTTTATTAGAAACACCTACCTAGTGCTTCCACTCATTTGTCACTTTATTAGAAACCCTTACTTTGTGATTCCTCTCCCTGGGCACTTCATTAAACACAGCAACCAATTTCTACTGATGAATGGGGCGTGTGTTAAACCATGCAGCAATAAATGGGCTACGGTCTGGAAGCGGTAACCTACACCTACAAGGTAGGTGTACCTGAAAAATGGACCAGTGTGAGAATTCCATGTGGTGTTTTCATTATCATGTACACTCTTGTACTTGTGCAGTAATGTATACTTGTAGAAGTCTGTAGAAATGACAAAAGTAAAATCCTCATAAGTAGAATATGATCAATTAAGTGGTGTTGCACCTGGCAGGGCCCAGAATTTCCATATAGATTCTGAGACAATATACCCACATCACACCCTGTTCTCCACCTACCTCTTATTCATAATTCATTAATAAATGAAAATATGCATATTACCAAAATCACAGCAAGGGTAACTTGTCAGATATAGGAGTATGATGTATTACTGCAATTCCAACAGGACGTTTCAGGTAGAAATGTACATTAAAGAGGACAACTGGTTGCCTAGCAGTTAGGGCTTTGCCCCTGCGATCAGAAGGTCATGGGTTTGAATCCCATGACTGCTAGTGGCACCACTGAGTGCTGGGATTTGAACCCACCACCTTCTGATCACAGGGGCAACTCCCTAACCACTAGGCCACCAACTGGCCCAATTTTAAATCATTTTAGTGTGGGGGACTGTGTGGATCCTAGATCCACTGGATGAACTGAATAGACCAGTGAAGGTGAAAGGTTGAAGTATGTGGCCCTGATGCTCAGTGCGGATCTTCTGCTGTCTGGTTCCTTCTGGGGCAGTGGATTCACTTTTCAAAGTGACCACGTGAGAGCTGTCACGTAGACAGCAGCTAAGGGGAGTGTTTTAGATCTACATGGTAGTTAATATAGAGCACTTTAAATCAAAATCCTGTTTACAGGCTGAACACAGAGATCTAAGCTAAATACACTGTCAACACAGTAAACAGTATAACACTTTAAACACAGTTAAACACACAGTGAACACAGTTAAACACAGTAAACAGTTAAACATAGTGAACACAGTTAAACACACAGTGAACACAGTGTAAACAAAGTAAACGCAGAGTAAACAAAGTGCAAATACACTGTAAACACAGTTAAACACACTGCAACCCCTGTAAACACATTATTAGCATGTTAGCAGCTTCAGTTAGCAGTATGTTCTCTTCTCCATTTTTCCACCTGTGTCTCCCTGAACTCACCGCTTAAGGTACGATAAAGTACATAAATAGGAAGAAGGCCAGGTCGAAGAGCACAAAGAGCCAGAAGTCGAACCAGTACGAGTGTTTAGGAAGACAAATCGAATTCTGCTTCACCTCACCCGCCATCTTACATACCGGACCCTGCTAACACCACCTCACACAATAAGAGTCCTATATAATAATTATAAAGTGGTAGTAGCAGTAGTAGAAGTAAAGAATAATAATAATATAACAACAATTAATAGTTGCAGTAGCAGAACATCTACTACTACAACTAATTATTATTTTTATTTATTTATAATAATAATAATAATAATAATAATAATAATGATAATAACAATAACAATAATAATAATAACATTATTATTACTATCATTATTATCATTGTTATAATAATGTCAGTATTATTATTATTTTGTGCTTGCACTACTAATGTCACTTCTACTAATTATTATTGTTGTTGTAGTTTTTGTTGTTATAGTAGTAATAATAGTATTAAAAATAGCGGTGGTAGCACTACTACTACTACTACTACAACTAGTAGTACTACTACTTACTACTACTACTAATAATAATAATAATATAACTAAATTTCCTATAATTTTTTGTTAAATAAATGCTTTTTTTCTGTGGCTGAAAAATGAATGATTTGCCTCAAGGTTAGGATTACAGTGAGTGTGAGTTAAACATGTTGAATTTAACGTGAAACGTAGAGTTGTGAAGTGTTTCTACGAGTTTTACAGTTTGTTTGGTTCTTTTTATGTTGTCCTTTTTTTAATGTTGTCCAAGGTAAGACACTCACAGACACTGACATTTTTGGTCTTAGGCCTTATCGTGGTCAGTAAATTGCCCCCAGGTGTGACTGTGAGCGTGAATGGTTGTCTGTCTCTGTATGTGGCCCTGCGATGTGGTGGCGACTGTCTAGGGTGTACCCCGCCTTCGGCCGTAGCAGCTGGGATAGGCTCCACCCCCCCCCCCTTTCGACAAAGGGGTAGAAAATGGATGGATGGATATATATAAAGTGTAAAAAATCTAATTACTACATACATCAAACATTGCAGTAAACAGAATAAATATATTCTGTTCCTGTTTACTGTAATGTTTGATATATATATCTATACATGTATGATGTACATCTGTACAATGTTTGATGTATATATTCATTCACTTTCTGTAACCACTTAATCCTCACTAGAGCCTATGCCGGGGTCTACGGGCGTGAAGCAGGGACTCACCCTGGGCGGGGCGGCAGCCCACTGCAGGGTACACAGACACCATTCTCTCACACACTTACACCTACGGTCAATTGAGAATCCCCAGGTCACCTGCCATGCATGTCTTGCATGTCTTTAGACTGTGGGAGAAACCAGAGACCCGGGAGTAAACCCACCATGAGGAGAGCATGCAAACTATATACAGTAACCCCCGCTTATACGCGGTTCAGCAGTCGCGGCTTCGGTCTCTCGCGAATGGTTTGCAGAAACTCCCACAAATTCGTGGAAACTGCAGATATCCTCTGCATTTTTTGGCGCACAAGGTCTGGACGTCACAGTCAGCTGTACTCGGAGGCAGGAAGTTTGAAAGTAGACAATCCGAGAATGTTATTTATTTCTCCTTGCTACTGATTGGCTGCTGCTGTGTGATGCATCTCTGGCAGACACAGTCCAGGATTTCCCGCGTGGAGCATCTCAAGTGTTCTCGTGTTTTTCGTTTGGTTCTTCTTAAAGCCCTGTATTTTTATTACTGTAAATAAATTAAATTATTACTGTATTTACCTGCTTATACCAAAGAAAATGACAGCGCATACCAAAGACAATGCATGTGCATGAATTACAGTACAGTCTATACAGGGGTAACATCGGTATTTACATTCTAGCACTGCAGGAGTTCAGTGT
>JBBPCX010000088.1:1204795-1219164 GCA_037974365.1 Hydrocynus forskahlii | reverse complement strand
TGGAATACAGACCATAGAAAAGCTGCTCTACAAACACTACTGCACTCACAACACATATGGAGGCGTTTCTTATTTTTACACAGCTGACACTGCAATAGTTCAGAAAAGTATAGCAACCAGTGCATTTTACACACACACACACACACACACACACACACACACACACACACACACGCACTGCCACAATTTGTACAAACAGTGAACAGAAAAAAGGGAAAAGTGGTCTCTTATTTTTTCATGGCTGTATGTATACATGTATGTATGTACTGTATGTTTGGGGACGCCTAGCTTTCCAAAATGTATCGAAACATAAACTAGCAGTTTTCCTTGGTTGATTTGTAGCAACATTAAAGTTCAAATGAGCTTGAAATACAGCTATTAAATTGAATCATTATTGGAAAACATTCTTGTTTACTAATAAACATGAAAAAGTTAGACGTCTCCAAATGTCTGGCAGGCCATGTGTTTGTTGAAGAAGACTTTAGCAAAAGTAATTATCCTGAATATCTCGTTAGAAAGCTGTGTCATGACTCCTAGGACTCGTAAGAGCGAGTGGAGAGTGGGAAAGCAGACTCGAGTAAACACGGGTTCACTCATCAAACACAACATCAAAACAAAGTGCCGGGACACAATGTAGTGTTATTGGCTGGATTTACAGCGGTTGCCAAACACTAAGGCATTAGAAGGGGGGGCTGAGAGGAGCGGGGGTGTTCTTGTCAGATGAGGACACCATTCGGATAAAATAATCTGCAGGCCCTGCACCCTATTTCCGAAACGAATGGTTTCAATATCTGTGCAATGGTGTGTTGAAGATGCACCGGCATATCATTAACAACAAGAGAGGCTATTAAAAGCATTTTGTCTCCAGAGAATCAAATCCAGATTTTTTTTTTAAACACGAAGCAGGAAAACACTCTTGTTTACAGATTTTCATGCAAGACTCACAATCACATCATTTATCCTAATTGCTATTATCATCATAAACGCTGGCAGAGATAACACTGCGTGGCGCAAGCAGACAGATGTGATAAACACAACACCACCAAGTTAATAAATGAAAACTGAGTATGTCTGGGATGTTTTATTGGGGAAAAAAAACTTTGTTTGGCCTCTTTATTAGAAACACCAACCTTGTACTTCCACTTACTGGCCACCTTGTTTTTCCACTGATAGGCCACTTGTTTAGAAACACATTGTGCCTCCACTCAGTGGCCACTTTATCAGGAACACATACATTGGGCTTACATTTACTGGTCACATTTATTAGAAACACCAACCTTGTGTTTCCACTCACCGGCCACTTTATTAGAAACACATTGGGCTCCCACTCACTGGCCACTTTATTAGAAACACATTGGGCTCCCACTCACTGGCCACTTTATTAGAAACACATTGGGCTCCCACTCACTGGCCACTTTATTAGAAACACATTGAGCTTCCACTCAATGGCCACTTCATCAGAAACATATACATTGTGCCTTCACTTACTGGTCACTTTATTAGAAACACCAACCTTGTGTTTCCTCTCACTGGCCATTTTATTAGAAACACCTTCTTGAACATCTTGAACCTCCTCTTAC
Source organism: Hydrocynus forskahlii (assembly GCA_037974365.1). Classification (NCBI taxonomy): domain Eukaryota; kingdom Metazoa; phylum Chordata; class Actinopteri; order Characiformes; family Alestidae; genus Hydrocynus; species Hydrocynus forskahlii. The sequence goes on along the minus strand of JBBPCX010000088.1, from coordinate 1,217,584 downwards.
TGGGAAGAAACCCCATAAAGAAAGTGGCCAGGCAGCGTATGTAGGTTACAGTAGAACAGCAAGAAGAAAAATGAGCAGGGAGAAAGAGAAAATGCGCATCTGTTGTTGAGTGCAGCAGCGGATGTGCTTGACTGTCAGGCTCCATGCTAAGAAAATAAATGGTCATTGTGGAGAAGGTGAAATAGAAGACAGCTTGTCGTCTCTGTGGTATGTCTGAAAGCGATTTAATTGAGTGTTCCACGCTATATTCTTTCCAGCAAGCACATGCTCTGCCTCATCCCCATCCAGCAGACTTTCATCAATAATTGATATGCTGTTTAATCTATTAGCTGAATCTGTTTATCACATTTTGAACATTTTAAGTGGTCTGATTGACTGTTTTCCGGACGTTTTCACGCATAGTTTTTGAACATTGAACGCACTGTTAATGACCTACATCACTCTCTGATACTGGTGCAATAAATTCTCGCCATTTATTTATAATGTTTCTTTATATATATCCACCTATTCAGTCTATGGCAGTTTAGCCCCGCCCACTCCTTCTGAAGTTACAAGAAGGGTTTCAGTCTGGACCGCTCAAGGCATGTTAGATCAAGACATAAAATAAGGCAGATCAAGGCAGTCAATCAGATTAGAAGTTAGTCTCGAACCCTTCAGTCAAAATGTAATGACTATAGCTCCTCACATGAAATGTGTTCAGAGTTTTGACGACATCATGGTACAGCTAGCAGTGCTAAAACTGTTTGTATGTATCAAAACATGAATTTTTGGTTGATCAGTGGCTTCATATTGATTGTTTAAAAATTCTATTTTAGTAGTTGAGTCTACTCTGGAATATATGAGACAGAGAATGGTCGAGTCGCCTTTAAAATGTGTGTCAGAGGGAGAGTCTGTGACATCATGGCAAAGGTAGCCAGAAAGGGACCAAACACATAGAAACAAACGCAGAGCAAAGCACACAGCAGACTCCTGAACAGACTTCAAGACACTCAAGATGAGGTCACTTGTGTCACTTTTTGTTTAACTAAAAACACACATTCAGTCTTGCTTAACCATAAATGACGTGGTAAGAGATGGCAAGTTTATACTCCCTCTGTGGTGCAGCGGTAAAGCCCCGCTCTCTGAAGCAGATCCTTGCTGGTTCAAATCCATGGCGTGAGCAAATTTTTTTGGAGTGTCTCCACTGGTTGTAAAGCAAACACACAATCATACTTCGCATTTTCTCACGGAAAGGTGTCTAGTTTTATTTACTCTCCAAACCCAGCAGTGAACCTTGAATGTGAGCTCACACTGAGTGTTGCATCTGTGAAGGCAGGACTCACGGCAGGATTGATGGTTTCATTTGTCTGGACGTGTGCAGTCCTGTCACTAAGTGGACTTCATGACTTTTCACAACAGTTTACCACAATCTAAACATTTTAGTAAATCAGAGCCATGAATTCACTGAAAGCTCACTGCAGGGAAAATATTTTCATGCTGTTGCGGGGTCAGAAAGGTCAGTGTGGCGTGTTACTGACGTTCCATACGACACTCAGATGAAAGAGTGTGTTATAATAAGGCTTTTAGGGTGTATGCTGTTCTGTAGCTACTAGCTCTGCTCTGGTGCTGTTTACATGGTTTCACTCCACACTTTAGTACTCAACACTGTTCCCTCTACACTTTAGTACTCTACACTGTTCCCTCCACACTTTAGTACTCAACACTGTTCCCTCCACACTTTAGTACTCAACACTGTTCCCTCTACACTTTAGTACTCGACACTGTTCCCTCCACACTTTAGTACTCAACACTGTTCCCTCTACACTTTAGTACTCAACACTGTTCCCTCTACACTTTAGTTCTCAACACTGTTCCCTCCACAGTTTAGTACTCAACACTGTTCCCTCTACACTTTAGTACTGTACACTGTTCATTCTACACCTTAGTACTCTACACAGTTCTCTCTACACTTTAGTACTCTACCCTGTTCACTCTCCACTTTAGTACTCAACATTGTTCCCTCTACACTTTAGCACTCGACACTGTTCCCTCTCCACTTTAGTACTCAACACTGTTCCCTCTAAACTTTAGTACTCAACACTGTTCTCTCTACACTTGAGCACTCAACTCTGTTCACTCTACCCTGTTCACTCTACACTTTAGTACTCTACCCTGTTCACGCTACACTTTAGTACACTACACTGTTCACTCTACACCTTAATACTCTACACTGTTCACTCTACACTTTAGTACACTACACTGTTCACTCTACACCTTAATACTCTACACTGTTCACTCTACACATTAGTACTCTACACTGATCACTCTACACTTTAGCACTCGACACTGTTCACTCTATATTGTTCACTCTACACTTAAGTACTCAACACTGTTCACTCTATATTGTTCACTCTACACTTTAGTACTTTACACTGTTTACTCTACTCTGTTCACTCTACCCGGTTCACTCTACGCTTTAGTACTCTACACTGTTCACTCTACACCTTAATACTCTACACTGTTCACTCTACACCTTAGTACTCTACACTGATCACTCTCGACTGTTCACTCTACACTTTAGTACTCTACGCTGTTTACACTGTTTACTCTGTTCACTCTACCTTGTTCACTCTACATTTTAGTACTCTCCACTGTTCACTCTACACTTTACTACTCTACACTGTTTACTCTGTTTACTCTACTCTGTTCACTCTACCTTGTTCACTCTACATTTTAGTACTCTACACTGTTCACTTGACACTGTTCACTGTATACTTTAGTAACTGACACTGTTCACGCTACACTGTTTAGAATGAGCAGTCTAGAGGACTAAAGTGTAGAATGAGCAGTGTAGAGTACAAAAGTGTAGAGTGAACAGTGTTGAGAACTAAAGTGTAGAGGGAACAGTGTTGAGAACTAAAGTGTAGAGGGAACAGTGTAGAGTGCTAAATTGTAGAGTGAACAGTGCTGAGAACTAAAGTGTAGAGTGTTGAGTTTACACTTTGGTACTCTTTACACTTTAGTACTCAACACTGTTCACTCTACATTTTTATGAGGTGCTGTTTGTAAAAACAGCTTCACAAATTTTCATCATTTAGCGCAATGTTCACGCAATTTTCACACATTTAGAGCTAAATGTGTAAAAAAAAAAGAGTATTATGTTTTGCTGCGTAATTGTTATACGTTAAATTTAAATGTTAACTCTAAATCTAAATGTGAAATGTTAAATCTATATGTTAAATCTAAATCTAAATGTTAAATATGAATCTAAATATTAAATGTTAAATCTAAATCTAAATGTTAAATGTTAAATCTAAATGTTAAATCTAAATCTAAATGTTAAATCTAAATGTTAAATCTAAATCTAAATGTTAAATTTAAATCTAAATGTTAAGTGTTAAATCTAAATCTAAATCTAAATCTAAATCTTAAATCTAAATCTTAAGTCTATAAGTTGCTTTTACAAACAGCGAGAGATATGCTAATTGGCCACGCCCAGTGATTACAACTGCCTGTTACTTAGCAGGGCGCTGGACTGTGTGCTGTGATATCCCCTCACCAACATGGAGGATTTGCCTTAAATGATGTTAAATCTAAATGTTAAATATGAAAAATATAACTCGCACTCTAAATTTGAAACTTCACAGTTAGATAGGGCTCGGTGACATCTTTCCAACAACCCCTCGTTTAACACAATAGCCCAGGCGACCCGGAGTTACTAGCTGAAAATCGTTCACCTGCCTTTAGTTCTCAACACTGTTCACTCTACCCTTTAGTTCTCAACACTGCTCATTCTACCCTTTAGTACTCTACACTGCTCATTCTACCCTTTAGTACTCTACACTGCTCATTCTACCCTTTAGTACTCTACACTGCTCATTCTACCCTTTAGTACTCTACACTGTTCACTCTACACTTTAGTACTCTACACTGTTCACTCTACACTTAATTCCTTGACATTGTGCATTCTATGTTGTTCACTCTAAACCTAAATACTCTACACCAGGGGTCTCAAACCTGTCCAGAAAGGGCCGCTGTGGGTGCAGCTTTTCGTTCCAACCAAGCAGGAGGCACACCTGATTCCACCTCAGTAATCAGTTGGTCTTGGTTTTCAGTTACTCAGCTGTGGCTTCTTGGTTGGAGCGAAAACCTGCACCCACAGCGGCCCTTTCTGGACAGGTTTGAGACCCCTGCTCTACACTGTTCACTGTACACTTTAGTACTCAACACTGTTCACTCTACACTGTTTACACTGTTCATTCTATACTGTTTATACTGTTACTCTCGACATTATTAACTCTACACTATTCACTCTGCACTTGTAAAATTCTACACCTTTTACTGCCAATGTTTCACCTTTTTTCTTTCTTTTTTCTTCCTTTGTGTCTTTCTTTCTTTCTCCCTTATTTTTCTCCTCCTCTTTGTCGGTCTCTTTCTTTTTAGATCTCTCTCTCTCTCTTTTCCTCTCTCTCTCTCTCTCTCTGTATGAGGACTCTGAGATGTGTGTATGTGTGTGTAACCTCGCTGTGCCCTGAAAATGGGCCTGACCGGCCCACCTCCAAAAGCCAAAACACTTGAAGGCACATTTAGTGGTTTCTCTGCAGGAATAAGGAAAATATTGTGCCGGGAGAGTTACATATTTGAAAGAGGGGAAAGAGAGGGAGAGGGAGAGAGAGAGAGAGAGAGCGAGAGAGAGAGAGAATCAGCTGTTCTGCAGCTGAAGGACATTTTCTTTTATACAAGCACATAAAGATTCTTGCCTTATTTGGACATTTTCTCAGCAATCCTTGATGAATTTCAATAAAGTAAGAAAAGCATGGAAAAGCAAAAACCCTGCTGTGGTTTAGTTAGCATAAAGCAGCTGTGTTCTAACGCTAATGTGTTTAGCTTCAACACAGCGCTTCATGCTCATCAGAATGTCTTCCCTGCTCCTTTAGAGGAGCTTTTAAAATAATAACTGAACACTTTTCTTCAACAAACTGTGGTGAAAAGCATATAGTGCTTTAGTATTTTCCATTTAATTTGTTATGATGTTGAACCCAGCACAGGAAGCAGCTGATGTCTTGGGGCAGCTGGTGGTCTGGTGGTTTGACTGTAGGTGTGAATGTGTGAGAGAATGGTGTGTATGTGCACCTGCGGTGGGCTGGTGCCTCGCCCTGGTTGAGTCCCTGCCTTGCGCCCAGAGACCCCGGGACAGACTCCGGGTACCCACAACCCTAGTAAGGATTCGCTGGTTACAGAAAATTAATGAAAGTATTATTATTATTAAGAAGAAGATAAAGAAAAAGACCATGTTTTACGTCATTACCATAGTGAATTAGCACATTAGCAAGCTGTATTTAGAGAGCTGTATTCCACTGCAAACTGAAGTTAAACCGCAATGCAGTCAGTCTGATCAGAAATACAGCTACACGTATGTGCAGTTACAACGACAATCCGCCCTGCAAATACACGCAACGCTGCATAATTAAGCTTAATATCCTCCTGAGCTGTGTCCTGACCCGCCGCTAATTCGCCACAGGGCGTTTTAGATGAGCCGTTGGTTTCCAGCACGCCAGCTCTTCCCCCGCTCTGAAGCTCAGGAGCACCTTGCAGACAGAATACATTAGCATCAGAGAAGCCGTTCAGAAGAAGGCGGAAGGAAGGAAGGTGGGTTGGGGGGCGTGGGGGGGGAGGGTGCAAAACACCTGTTGAGGAGAGCAGTGAAGCTTGCGATTTAATTTTATCAGCCCGCAAACAATCTCTTATTAGGGTGGGGTGGGGTGGGGAAGGAGCCGGGCGATGATGGAAATCAGTGAAGCACACTGAACAGCATCCAATAGAGCCATACATAACCGCCGAGCGGCCTTTCCAGCAGGAAACGAGGAGGGAACACGTCCCAGTCACCAGAGCCTCCGTAGTGAGAAGTTTGTTGGCAGTTACACAAGGTAATATGTTCATAATGTAAACAGCACGCCGTGTTTATCCCTTTCCTTTTTTTTCTTTGGACTTGTGTGTAGGTTGGTGTCATGTTTTGAAATCAGCCCCCTCGTGCCTTTCATGCATTTTGGATTAAACTGCCTTGGCAGGAAGGCCTTGAGGTATTGACTGTAATAATAATCATTAAAAGCTTTAATTATGTGCCACTAAATTACAAGGAGACGAAAGTGAACGGCCAAACAACATGAAATGGGATCAAAGGTGATTTATGATGTTACAAAAGTGACTTTATACGTTCAGTACATCGAAAAGCAAAGGCGACATTTTTCCTACATTATAAATAAGAGAACTGCGGAAAGAAAAAAACATACTATGAACAGAAAAATTGAGTTTCATTTATAAAGTAACCGCTAGCAGTGTATGTGTGTGTGTGTGTGTGTGTGTGTGTGTGTGTGTTTGTGAGACTCATCTGATAGTTAGGTCTTTACCTTAATTAAAGTAAAGTGGCCCCTTATAGCATGAACACAGCACAGCGCACAGTGTGAAATTCTTCCTCTGTGTTTAACCCATTCAGCAAGTGAAGCAGCGGGCAGCCAGGAACACAGCGCTCGGGGAGCAGAGTGTGGGGACAGTCCCGTGCTCAAGGTTACCACAGTGGCAGAAATGGGATTTAAACCCACGACCTAACACACACCTCCTTTGGCTAGCATCATGCTTAGTGACAGGGGAGAGCATTCTCCTGGACTCCCGGTCACGGGTGGCTGTGGGATCAGGGGGATCGAATTTACAGTTTTCCAAAATGGAACCAATGCTTAGAACGTTGTGCCTTCATGATAAGACTGACCTAAGAAATCTGACTAAGCTGTAGCCATCATTATGACCCAGCTGTCTTGTAGGTATCACCATTACACCATTGACATGCAGTATGGATAAGACATACATATACGCAGTGTGTAATGTTAATCACACTGTTGTACCATTGACAGCTACTGGCAGAAAATTTGTCTTTTATTGAGAAGTGTGTTTCTGTGAGGGGTGATGGGAGATGGATGAAGGACCCATTCATCTTGCAAGTAGCTCAGCGGAGTGACAGTGTCTTTAACACCCCACACTCATTGAAGCTGAGAGGAGCTGGTTAAAACGTAGTGGGTTTTTGTTGTGTCAGTATTGTTATATCCCAGGATATTTGAAAGAATTTGGAGTGACGTATCCAGACAGACAAGGACAGTAAAAGACACCAACCAATTCGTGCCGTGTATAGATACATAGGATACAGGGAAAGCTGGGGGGGGTCTCTAGATGAAAACAGAATACAAAAAATGTTCCTAATCTTAACTCTGATTTTTTTGCTTATTCCTGGCTTTACTCAAACATAAACGCTGCACTGCTTAAACAACGATCAAAACTAAATGGCAGGCCTAGTGTGTCTAACATCCAAATACCTACATGCTTCACAATGTAAATCTATTGGTACACATGAGCCGTGCTGTACCAGAAGTGTACTGTGATGGTGTGAAACTTGCAGCACTTTTTGATTTTCCAGTGTATCTCAGCCTGGTAATGCTGTTTCTGATGCTTCAGCAGTGCGATTCTCTCCCACAGTTTATGGATGGTTGTTGTTCCCAAACCATGGAGGCGTACCAGCTGAAAGTTTTTTCTTCTGTCAGAGCTGCTTTTGTGATTGTGGTCTTTTAATATCTGTAGTCTTGTTTGAGTTTTTACAATTTTTTCTCAGCATTTTTCCGCCATGTGATGAAAACCTAACTCAGCTAACTTGTACACCCTCGTGTTTCTCACAGTGTTAAAGATAAATTTGTTACCGTTATAGACAACTCCCACTGAAATTTGACTTCAGCCCAAACAGACAGTCGTGCTTGTACTTTGTCGACTTCCCAGCTGTTAATTTGTTTCTCCATTGTTGTTTTTTTTTTTTGCTTGACCTATGATGAAACGTTCATTAGGAAGCAGTGACGCAGTCCCACTTTTGGCCCTGCCCTCGAGCAGAACCATGAAAGCATGGGTGTATTTCATGTACTTGGTGCTTTATTTGTAATGGAAAAACATTTGTTCATAGTACAGCGCGGTTCCTTGTGCCTGCGGAGAAAGTCCATATAATACTCAAGCTGACTTTAGGAGGAAACTGGTATTTACAGCAAAGCATCGGACAGAACAAGTAACGGAAATGGTTTTACACAAGACTAGGAGGAGGTGATTAGTAACCTGACCCCAACCTGGCAGAACCAAACAAGAGAAAATATAGACATGCGAATATTTACGAAGCTGACCAAGAGTTCAGTACAATGATACACAAGCTAAAAGCAAAATGACAGTTCTCCTCAGCCAGTCAAGCTTCTTAAGCAGCAATCCACCAATGGGAGCGGAAACAAATGATAGAGGTTCAGTATGGATAAGACATACATACACTCAGTGTTTAATGTTAATCACACTGTTGTACCATTGACAGCTTCAAGCAGATGATTTATCTTTTATTGAGAAGTGTGTTTCTGTAGGGCGTGATGGGAGATGAATGTCAACCCATTCATCTCACCAGTAAATGTCAATAGTGTCTTTAACATCACACGCAGATTGAACTGGGTGGAACTGGTGAAAACATAGTGGGTTTTTGTTATCATGATGTTTACAGTCAGTTTCCCTAAAGCTGGTCAGTAGTATTGAAGCCAAATACACCAGCGATCGAGTCAAGAATGTATCACTTATAATTAATAAGAGCTAATTACATTATCTAAGCACCAAAGAAAATCTGACATGTGTACATTTTACACATTTCCATTCATCAGTCACGGTCACACCACTGACAGCCACTGGCCAGCTGTTATTTTTAGGGAAATAATTCCAAAGGCAATCTGCTGGTGATCCATCAACAAATCATTTCACCAGTGGTTGTCGGTGGTGCGACCACATCATTAACGTTGCGCTCGAGAGAGAGATGACTCTGCTGAATTGGACTGGATCGGCCATCTAAGTGAAAAGTTGTTTTTTTGCCACGTCATTGCGTTCGAGCTCGCTCCCGTCCGGCCGTTCGGGGAGGCCGTATCGCAAAAATAAACCGTCAGCTATCTCCGCATCAGAAATGATGACACCAATCTGTCGGCAAGCAGCCATTTACCCGGCATCCTTCAGAATCCATTGTGTTTTCAATTGTCTCGTCCGCCGGCCGTAAAGAGAAGAACGCGGAGGCGCCTACTGAGCGGAGGCACCGTGGCAAATTGAAAGTGTAATTTCTAACAATATGGGGCCCAGCGGTTGGGGAAACCGATTGCCTCCGATGCTTCTCTCTCACCGCAGCACTTTTGCGAACGAATGCAAAGCTGGGGGAAATGGAAGCTTCATTCCAAATAAATAAGATGGGGAATAATGGAGGGAGTAAATGACTTTCGCCCGAGGTTAGTGTGGGCTCATTGGGTAAGCCCATTTGAACACAGGCACCCAGTGGCCCTTGGGTCGTCGCGGAGCTACGGCGGCAGTGGCCGCTTTGTGGCCCTCCAGAAATTAATTGGCAAATGGCGTTTGACAGTGAAAAATGTTAGCCTTTCCCAACAGCGCTGACTGCGGATTCTATTTCTTGGCTTGTCAGATTGTGAGGTTCTTTGACTTGACACCGCTCAGGCCGCTGTGTATAAGAATGCTCGACAAAAATTAGAAATTTATCAAAATAATTGCTTGCGGAATTGTGGACGTCCGCCTCATATCAAATGAAAGCCAAAAGCTGGGGTGAAGCTTTTCATGCTTGTTTCATTCATGCTTGTGTTTTTTGTCCTTTTTCACTCTGACTGACATGTTGGCATTGATAAAATGACACACACGAGAAAAAAAAAACGTTCGTGTACCAACAGAAGCCATTAAACTGGACAGATTCCATCCGTTCTGTTTACGCGCAGCGAGAGAACTCCAAACAAAAAGCCTTACACCATGTGGATGCGTGGCGGGAAGAACAGACGTTTTTGAGGAATAACATCTTCTGTTTCGGCTAATTTTCCTTTCGCACTGAAACATCAGATAGCTGTGGCTGTGCTTTGTCAATTAAATGACTTGCGCTTCAGCCAAGCAAAAGTTTTATTGAGTTTCCAGTTTCGCCTTTCATTCCAGCATTTTTACAGCAATTTGCACACACGCACCTCCTCCTCCCAAACCCAAAATATGTGCTCGGAGCAGAGCATTCCCACTAATGATCCGCTTCAGTGTCACAACAGCACGCTCAGCGCCGCTTTTCCTTCCATGGAGCCAGTCGTGTTAATGTTTACCTCGAAATATCAGAAAATACATTATGGCTGGAAAAGGCAGGACGCGGGTTAGTTTATCTCCTGACTGGTGGCATTCAATTAAAACGCGCACAGAGACACTTTGCATGCCACGGAGCCATAAATCACTTGTCCAAACATTGTCAGGATGGGCCCTGAGGGCACGGCATTGCTCATGAAGCATGGCACGTTTGGAAAGAAGTGCAAGGATCTGCTACAGGGCCGCTCCCGCCACCCCCCCACTGCTGTTGCCTTTGGCGCAATTGTACACTGATAATGGCAAAGCGACGTGATTGCTTCTGACAACGGGCCAAAGGCCCATGGGCCACCCTCCGTCCTGCCAAGATTAGATTTTTCCCCCATTCCCCTTGGCCAGGGCAGTTTACTATCTGCCCCTTTACCAGTTGGCTGTCAAAATTCATAATAGTTGTGCATTTGTAGGTGCTGCAGTTGCTCTGGAGAAATCTTCGCTTAAGCTGGAGATCTGTGGTTTAAGTCACAAGAGCAAATTGACACTGACTATGCAAGACTGTTTTTTGGCAACATATTTAATTTACCCCATTTTCCCCTAGTTGATAAATCAGCTAATAGCTTTTAACATCATTTCTTGCCTGAATCATCCCACTCTTGCCGCAAACCATATGCAGCAATCTCTAGAAGACTTGCTTGTGTGGTTTCTGACACCATACGACTATTACTATTATCTATTGACACCATACTATTATCTATTGAAATGGACAAAAGAGTGCTAGCATGGAGTATCACTCTTAATTCATCCTATGCTAGTACATAACAGTGCCAAGCAGCATCTGAAACCTTGTATTCGAGATCTCAAGGCCTACAGCTGGCACAGTTCTAACTGATAAGCTAGCTTGTTAGCTGTATTAGCATTGTAGGTCTAGTGCAGCCCTGAGAAAGCACAAGACTGTGTGAGTTTGACTTTCTGCTGAACTGTTCCATCAGGCCGGCGTGTTTTCCCTGTTCAAACGGACGTAATGCTCGAGGCAGTGCCAAAGATTCTCTTTGTGCACCAGCGGAATCTCCCTGGCTTCTGGTGATGGCTTCAAGGCACACGCGGCCTAGCGTCTTCTCCGGAATGACCCCATGGTTTTGGAGAGTGGATGTTTTCGTTTAAAAGGCGCAGCCATTTGGCAGATGGTGTCCCTATTCAAACAGAAATGTGGCTTTGGCAAAAGGAGACGAAGCTATTTATCCGGTGGATTACACACAATTCTCGTACTTCCAGTTATTATAGCTTTCCTCCTGAACTTCTGGTCTGAGGGGTTGAGGGAATTTTTTAGGTCCAATTATGGCCCGGTTGGTACAGTTACCCCAAACACGGGGAAGAACAGAGAGGTCAGAGAGAGAGAGAGAGAGAATGAGAGCGAGAAAAAGATAGAAGGAAAACTCCTGCCTTGCTGTGAAAATATTTCCAGGTTATGAGTGTGAAGGTGGGTGCGTCAAGCCGTCAACATCAGACTTTATGACTCACACTGCTGACTACTCAGGGGAAACAAATTAGCAATTACCATCCCAGGCTGCAACTTCTAGCTTTGGCCGTCACCCAAACAACTTAAAACTGACTTGTTTATGTAGAGACAGTTTAATTATGCCGTGTGAGTGGTACGCTTCCAGCAGTTTGCTTACTATAAAAGTATGTCTCCAAATAAGTGTGTGTAGCATGCAGTATTCTTACAGAACGAACGTGAGGGGGCACAGCAGACATGTTGTCCGAGCAGGCCAATAACATCAAAGCATGTTTTTCTCCTCCTCCTCCCACCACCCCCACCTATCATCATCACCTCCACTCCGGCAGCATGTACTCACCAATGGCATTCTTTATTTAAAGTCATCTTTGCATTTAGGGATGTTCAATGTGGCCGAGCATCTCGGGACAACAGGATGATAACAGATTCTGCAACGGACTCGAGACATAATAAAACCCACTGATGAACAGAAAAGAGGCCAGTGCTGTGGGAAAATAAAAAAGTAAAAACAGTCAAAATAAATAATACACTGAAGTAGCAAATGAATGAACCACTAGCTGTCCATGCCGCTCCAGGTGATGCTATCTGTCTTCATGCTGGCTTTACTCTCTCACCTTCTCTTGGGGTTTTTGGAGCAGTTGTAAAATGATTGCGAAACAGTTATTTCACTACATTTACGCTGTTCCTGTTCACACCAGTGAGCTTGTTCAAGGGTCAGTAGCCTGCGCGATTTTCGATTGTTTTATAGTGTGTCAGCTGATAAAGGGAGACATGCATGTGCTCACACACATACCACACACTCCCTCGTGCACAGTTTTGATTGTTCTCATGCCACTGCTAACCAGTGGTTCATGGTGTCTGCGTCTTGAAAAATTACAAATTTAACCAATAAAATCATGCCTTCAACAAATAAGGGACTTTTGACTCAGAAACTGTGGGAAATATACAATAATAACATAGTGAAAGCTGATTTTTGTATTCATTTACTTTTTAAATAGAGATTTTTGGACATCGGTGACATCCAACAGGTTTCTGCAGGCCTGCTTTGCTCTCACTACTTTTCTTTTTGGAATGCCCACGTTTTATGATCCAGGCAAATCCTGATGAATAAAATTATGATTATTATGATTATGTGTATATATATA
>JBBPCX010000088.1:1199781-1202304 GCA_037974365.1 Hydrocynus forskahlii | reverse complement strand
GCCTAAGATACAGACGTGGATTACTTGAGCACTGATGTACGTCGCTCTGGATAAGAGCGTCAGCTAAATGCCGTAAAGGTAAATGTAAATGCACGATAAACCAAATAAGTGATTTTAATAAAGTGAAGTGCAGGTCAGCAAACCCACAATTACCTGTGGCTTCAAACTAAATTCAGGGGTATCTTTGTAAATTGGGATGATGCCAGTATCTTGTGTTTCAGAGACTAGACCTACATCTCATTCCAGATGCTGCTGGTATTTTGCTTTGTTTTTTTTGTTTTTTTCAATCGGTGTGTGTATATGTGTGTGTGTGTGTGTGTGTGTGTGTGTGTGTGCGTATTACTATCAGTTTGTTAGAGTTTGTTAATCCAGATGTTTGGAGGGCAATAACTAAATCGATAACTATATCAATAACTAACTCACACTAAACTTGGACTGCGTCCGAACACCTGACGCACAACACACACTCAAGTGTACAACACACTCTATGAAAAATACACAGACTTACAACACCGTAAAATAAATCTATATCAAACCAGTCACAGTCAAACGAGTGACACCAGCATCGAGGTGAACAATGTCTCACTCACGAGGAGATGTTTAGCTGCTCTGGGGTCAGGCAGTGCAACCAGAGTGAATACAAGAACAATTCACAATGCAACAGATTGTTGGATTTTAGTGTGGAACAAGAAAAAAACCCCTCATGCAACGATGGGTAGAACTGTTTCAGAACTCCCCCACTGAAGGGTTAATAACTGACATCAGGCATAACTGTCTGACGTGATTACTTGAAGTTCACGAGTAATCAAACGTTTGTGGACAGCACGAGTGCAGCTGTAAGTTACTCAACATGAAACGATGTTGCGTGCTAAAAAACGTCTTTGTCTCTGGACTAAAGGAGTCGAGGATTAGCCCCCTTGTCAGAAGACATTTGCCACATGTTTCCGTTCCTTCCAGACTCGTGAGTTTGACTGGAGTTGGATGGAAGATTCGGAAGACGGGAAAGAGTTTTGCAGAGTTTTTTTTTTTTATCTGCTTTATTTAAATACTACATCACTTCTGCACTCGCTCCTCTTGCCAAATATTACACTTAGCCACCCACAAACCCTCCTGGGGCAAATTACATTAAAACAACAAGCCATTTGTTCAGGCACAGAGAGCCTCTGGTGTAGGAATGGATTACTGTTACTCACACTGGGTGGAACCAGCATGAATAATTGAAAGCAAGTCTTAAATATTTCAGGCCGAGCTGCATCTTTGTTAGAAGACATGTCTGATACCGTTCCTTCTTTTCTCTTCTTTTCTTCTCCTTTCCATTCCGCTTGACCTCAGTTTCAGGTCCCAGTTAGGTACGAATATTTGGACCATATGTGTGTGATCTAAAATAAAAAATGCATGAAAATTGTGGGTGTTGTCTGTCTGACCTGCCCTTTTGACATCAGTGGCAGCAGGAAAACAAGTGCTCCTCAGCTCCTCCAGAACATCTCCACTTCAGCTTTCATTAGCTTAGCAGTCATTGAAATACTTTTCTTTTCAGATTTAAATCTAACAAGTGGTTCCTCCAACTAAAACTAGAAAAGAGGATTCTTGGTAGATTCAAAGTTCCAAGCCTAAATTAAAAATGAAAAAAAAAAAACAAGAAAGTTTGAGGGTTTCTTTAGATGAGCTAAGTTAGCATGAAAGTGCAGTAAGCAATCAAGCCAATTCAGGCCCCATTAGGCATCACTGACTTGGTGCAATTAGGGTCCTTGTGGTAAGACGATTTAATCCGATGCTAAATCATGCTTATCAGGTCAATGAGAACATTCCTCTTATCTGCTCCGTCAACACATAAGCGCGGTGATGACATGCTAATGGTAAATTAAAAGTTTTCGGGGGGATTTTTGCACTCATCCCTGGTATAGCAGGATGCAAGAGTTTCATTCCATTCTACATGCTCAGAGTTCTGCAATGTTCCAGAGTTGTAAAATGCTCAGCTCTAACTTGATCTGAGTTCTGTAATGTTCCTGAAAAATAGAAAGCTTAGATGGAGCTCAGACCATGTTCTTTAATGTTCCTGAGTTCTAGAATGCTCAGATAGACCTCAGTCTGCTACATTCCTGAGATATAGAATGATTAGACAGACCTCACTCCTGGGTCTGCAGTGTTCCTGAGCTCTAGAATGCATATATAGAATTCTGCCTGACTTGTGGAATGCTTCTGAATGCTCAGATAGAACACACTCAGGGTTTTGGAACATTCCTGAGCTCTAAAATGCTAAGATAGAACTTAACCTGACTTCTGGAAAATTCCTGAGTTATCGAAAGCTTAGCTAGAAGCCAACCTAAGTTCTGGAATGTTTCAGAGTTCTGGAATCTTCAGGCAAATCACAGCTGGACTTTCTGGAACATTCATGTGTTCTGTTACACTTACATAGAATTCTGTCTGACTTCTGGAATGTCCCTGAGTCCCAGCATATGTTCTGAAATGTCCCCTAGTTCTGGATTGTTCAGATAGATCTTAGCTGGAACGTTCCTGAGTTCT
>JBBPCX010000088.1:1161959-1183098 GCA_037974365.1 Hydrocynus forskahlii | reverse complement strand
TATTTATGTTGGTTTTGTGACATCATACAAAAAAGGAATTAAAATGGCCTTTTTTTACTGTTTAGAACCGCGTAGATATGCAACTTTAACATTGTTTACATACGGCATCACACTTTTTTATTCATAAAAAATCAAAAAGTTGGTTTTCCATAATATGGGCCCTTTTTTATACCTCACCTTCCACTAGAAGACGGATATAGGATGATATAGGATGGTGATATAGGATGGCCTTTATTAGTCCACCTTATTTGGGGGAGAGAGAGAGAAAGAGAGAGAGAGAGACAGAGAGAGAGGATGACGGAGGAAGGAAGCTGTTTGGTTTTTATTACATCCCTGCTCGTCTTAAAAGGTGGCTGAACTTATCGGCAGGTTTTTGTGGAAAGTGTGTGAGCCAGAAAGTGAGAGAGGGAGAGGGAGAGGAAGAGAGAGAGGAAGAGAGAGAGGAAGAGGGAGAGAGAGAGGGAGAGAGAGAGAGAGAGAGAGTGAGAGTGAAGGACACAGTATTTAATAACCTGCCGCGTGATACGATCTGAAGAGGCGCTATTTTCCATCTCCTGTATGAAAATGGCTGCTACTTCATAACCTCTCCTCATTTCAGCCGAGCCGCTTGGAGAGATCCTCCACTCTGGCCCCCGCTGAACGAGCGATGAGGAGGATGAGAGGATATTGCAGCCTCTCATGGGTCATTTTCACTCCCTCTTGCTTCTCAATGATGGAGGGAGGGGCGGGGCTAAATCTCTCCTTTCCATAACCTGCTGTAATTGGACGCAGCTGCGGGTCACCCTCAATTAAAACCCTGATTGGCTAATGGATGGCTGCTGATTGAGTAGGACAGGAGACGCTGGTTGTCGTGGAGATTTGAGCGGTTGCATACTTTTTTAACTCTTAAACTGATTGTTCAGCCACAGTTCTCGAGGTGGGAGTAAATCAATGGTATTAAATCATCACACTTTCTTCAAACAGTGTGGAGGTGTTCAGTCATCTCTAATAGACTTGCATATGTGGTTTCTGGCATTGTATGACTCACTGTTTTCTACATATGACCAAACTACAGATACCAAACATGTGCGGACTGATCAGCTGCATAAGGGGAGAAACTACTAGTCGTGTCAAGTTAAGTCAAGTTTATTTCTGTAGCCCATTATCATACACCAAGGTCTTTCATTATGCTTTACAGGGATAGAATAAAAATACTATTTAATCAGGAAACACAAAAATTGAAAGAATAAAAGAAGCGAAAAGAATGCACAGAGAATAAATGAAAGAAGTTTAAAAGTGCAGTGAAAGGGCTGAGTTGCAGATCTGATACTGATGGGCAGTTGGTTGGACAGCATAGTGGATAAATACCATTTCACCGGGTTTATTTTCACCACTGGCTGACCAGCGCCTTCTACTAAACTAAACCTTTTCAGTAATTACTATAAAACAGTCAGTACCTGCTGTGAAATATCTGTGTAATATCTGTAGTGAGGAACTGAAGTTTGGACCCTTCTGTCGATTCATGAAAAGTTTTTGTGTTGTACGTGTCGATTTATAGTTTAATAAAAGTATATGTCCATTCACAGATGCTGCCTCTCTGTTGACCAGTCAGTTTTGCAAGGCTGCAAAACACATACTCTTGCAAACAGCAGGAATGATATAGATATTTTACTGCTTTCAGGCCCAGATTAAGCCTAAGCAAAGAGCGAACAGACTCAATTTTGTGGCAAAACACCAGTGACATTGCAATTAAATTGAATCAACATCTGAGAACTGTTTAGAGCATAAACTCTGCACATTTTTTCTGCTTGGTTGCTCAGAATGAATCAGTACAATTGTAGTTTAAATTTATGCTTAATAAAGTTGGGTTCAGTTTAAGATCCTTATAGATACTCTTTTTTTTTTCAAATCTTTACTCTCTTACTCTAAAACATCAGAGATTTTATTTATCAGAGTTTATTTTCTCCACACAGACGTTCAGTGCCCAGCAGGCCCCTGTTTTGATGCATATCTCACATTTTGACTTGATTCTCTGACAGTAGTATTATTTGTTTACTCAATTAAACATGTACTTCTACCTGGTCCTGATTTTCATTTTGATATTCTCTACTCAGTTTTGTATGATGATATGGGTATCTAGCCACATCTTTCACATAATTTTTTTACCCCTCAGTCCTGTGTAGATGCTGCATGGACACATTTCTGACAGCCGACAGCTGACAGTGATGCCGAAGTAGAGAGAGTGTAATGACACGTGTGGCTTCTCTGTCATTTCCAGAGTGAAAGGCGTCTATTAACAAATCCAAGGAGTTGCAGACCCTGCCAGCATCTCCCTGTTTAACACATGCAGTAGATGCTGAGTTCTAAACAAACCTGTAGAAGACAGGACCGTTTCTCACAAGGTACGTTTAACTCGGAGTTCCTGACTGTATACCACCTTCATGAAACCTCTCAAACCTCTCAAAACCATACTATCTCCTTTAACAACATGGGTAAACAACTGTCTCAGTTAAAGCATTCAACCATTTCACATCATGCAGAGTTACATTTTCTCAGAAAGAAAAAAACAAAATTTTGCTATTGAGGCTTTTGTGTATCAGGTTATCTCAGACACGATTGTGAACACTATTCTTTTTGCAAATTTTTTGTCCACTACCTCATCTCTCAGTTTTCAAGTTATCAACACCAAAACAACTCTGGAATTTTCACTTTGATCAGGAATGGTGCGCTTCTATACAACTGTTTGATTTTATTTTACAGAGCAACCTTTCAAAGATGTATTTTTCTGATAGGAATACCTTTTATTTCTCCATGAGAGCAGTACAGTAATACGTTCCAAGAGCACCCGCGTATAGTGGAAAACCACATTGTTGTGTTGTGATTAAAAAAAAGCCTAAAAATGCCTATTTTTATAGTGTAAACCCTAAACATGACCCCAAATATGCTCCCAAAACACTTTCATTTCATTTAAAACTCAGTTTAATATATTGCCCTTAAAGAAAATGTAAAGGTAAACCCGTATTTGTACTGTGGAGTTTACACTGAACTCCCGCAGTGCTAGAATGTAAATACCGATGTTGCCCCTGCAGACTTTGGTATGCGCTGTTGTTTTCTTTGGTATAAGTAGGGTAAATACATACATTTAATTTACAGTAATAAAAATACAGGGCTTTAAGAAGAAAAACACGAGAACTCTCGAGACGCCCCACGGGAAGAATTCTGGACTGGAGCATCAGAGGCCAGCAGCCAATCAGCAGCAAGGAGAAATAAATAATGTTCTCGTTAGCCAACTGCCGATCCACGTTAAAGCGGGGTTTGCCGTATATTTGCAACATCCTAGCAGCCATCTTTGATATCATTATAGCTACCAAGCAAAACCCTGCCAACCTCCCGGAACATCATTACAACTGCCTAGCAAACCCTAGCAATGACCCCAGCAACCACTTAGCAACGCCATAGCAATTGTCTAGCAAATCAACAGAAATATCTGAAATATCACAGCAAAACCCTAGCAACCACCTGGAATACCATAGGAACCATCTAAAAACAGTTTAGGCTTCTCATGGGACTGGAGGGCTCCAGCCTTTATCCGATTTAGCCGAGGCTCCTATCCAGAACGTACATTAGTGCTCAAGTAGCCCACATCTCTCCCTGATTGGTCAGAAGGTCATCCCTGACTGGTTCAAGAGCTAGTAATGAACAGAAATGCCAAACTTTATCTGGAGCAGGTTAAAAATGGAGTATACATTGCTGTGGTGTCGTGGCCCAGTGAAACGTGTTTGAGTGTGTGTGTGTGTGTGTGTGTGTGTGTGTGTGTGTTTGTGTATGTGTGTAGTTCATAAGGTTCAAGCCCGCAGCTTGAGCATCCCAGCTGAATTCAAATATTAACATTCAAAATTGCACATTCTTGTCTTTTAATCACTTTGGCCTTTGGGTTCTCCAGCAAGCACCTCATATCTTCACCATCTATGGTCCAGCAGCTATGACATATACACACACTGACCTGGTTTCTTGGAGAAAATAAAAATAGGTGCCTTTTCAAATCTTGAATCATAACCTCATCACGTCATATTTGTCTCGCTTCTTAGAAGTTGTTGTTTTGCTACACATTCACTTTACATTCTTTATTAACAGGTTCGGGTCTGCACTTCTATTTATTTCCATTTATTTCAGTGTGAAGAAATGTCTAAAGTCTCCTAAAAATGTAAAGCATGGCTTATCTTCCCTCCAAGCAAGACTGTACACTTAACAAAATCATTATATTTTCCCTTCTACTACAGAACTGTAGTAGAGTTTGGAGGTTCAGAATCTACACTTGTCCCAAGAGTCCTCCTCTAGTTTAATGAACTATGATAACTAAAGAATATGTAAGAAGAGGTTTTTCAAGATATATAGGTCGTGCAGGGTTTAATATTCACTCAGAGCAAGAACACAGTGTGATCACAGCACATCTCATGGCTTTCTTTGATGTATTCTAGCTCCTTCATTTTGCTTGATGTGACCCAAATATTCACATCTTTGTGAACTCTCCGGTGAATGGGCGTGTTTTGTGAGGACACTGGAGTCTGCTCAGTTTGTGAGGTGTCTGGAGTAAGGTCTTGTTTTGGGGGTACAATATGCAAATTTGGCGAATGTCTCTGTAAGCAGGTCTAGCTTTGGGGGATTGTAGAATAAGACCTGGTTTTGGGGGTTGGTACAAACACAAAACTGGTGTAGTAAGAAAAAAATTTATTTGAGAATAAATAATGGAGTCTGTCAAGACTGGCCTGGGTTGGGGGTCACTAGATTAGATGAGGGGTTGTGGGGTCTTTTGAATTGGTTTCTGGTGTCTGAAGAAAAACACCAGACTTTTCAGGATCTCCAGAAAAAGCCATCATCTGCAGGACCTATAGAGGCAGGCTTTGATTTTGGGTACTCAAGACCAGGTCACAGTTTCATAGGTGTGTAGAAACAGGCCTATCTTTTTGCAGCCACCCAAATAAGCAATGGATTCTTGAGTCAGCAGAAACCGGCTTGTCCTTTGGGATCTCTAGTGTGTCAAACTTTCTAGACCCTTTAGAGAAACTTTTGAGGTCTCCAGAATAAACTGTGCTTCCTGTGGTCCTTAAAGACTGGCCTGGGTTTTGTGGTTTCCAGAGTAAGTCATGGTTTCTGGGGTCTGTAAGGAAAAGGCCTAGTATTAGGGTCTTACAAGAAGTCAGGACCAGGACGTGTCTGGCTTTTGGCTCTCTAGGTTGTCATGGTTTATGGAGTGGCCTGGCGTTGAAGTTTCTAGATAAAGTCATAGTTTTTGGAGATTTTAAAGATAATGCTGGGTCAAGGTTTCTTGGTAATGGTAGAGACTGGCCTAACTTTTGGGGTCTCCAGAATTAATTGTGGTTTAGGGGATCTAGAAGAGTGGCCTGTTTTTTTTGAGGTCTCCAGAATAAGTCATGCTTATTCTGTCATGGTTTATGGAGTATGTAGAGACTGGCCAGGCTTTTGAGGTCTTGGAGATAAGTTGTAGTCTGTAGTAGGGCTGTAACAATTAGTTTTCAATATTAATTAGTAATTGGAATCTTCACTGTTAATCCCAAAAAATCCAAAAGAAATCATTTGTTGCTCAGATGGAACTTTGAATAATGGTCGTGACACATGGTGGAAGTCATAATGGTTTGATTGTTGTTTTAATGGAATGGTAGTACATAGATTGACCAAATATATAAATAGTCATTAATTGCAGCCTTAGTCTGCATAGACTGGCTTGGCTTTCAACGTCTCTAGAGTAAGTCCTGATTCCTGAGATCTGTAGAGAACAGCCTTGTTTTTGAAGGATCCTAAAAGCACAGATGTATCTTCAGGGAAGAGGCTATTTTAGCCTTTGGCGTCAGTTGCATCCTGGACGGCTATCATAAATTTTTGATACATGTGGACTTGGCCACACTGACTCGGCAGAAAATTATAAAATTAAAACATTGTGGAAACAAAGAACAGATGACTCGACTGGGGCCTAGAAAGACTGTCTGCTCGAATTCCTTCCATTTGGGCACCCGGCGAGTCTTTTAAGGCACTTCGAGAACATGCTGTGACGTCGTGTGAAACTTTGGACTCTCACAGGGCCTGACATACGCAAACTTGCACGCCACAAACACCAGCTGTCCCAAGGTTTTTGTATTTTTTTTACGGGCCTGTTTTACTGAGAATATGTATGCATCATCCTCTCTCGATTTTCTTTGCATTCTTAGCCCTCTCTAAAATCATATTATATGTAAAGTTTCAAAATCCATATGGTCAGATGGACATCAGTGCAAAAAGAATTTTTCAGCATCAGCAAACTTTAGTAATCCTGAAGGAAATTGCTTATGCTACAACTGTACAAAATATTCTGTACAAAATATGCTATGGACACAAATGCTGGGGTATAAATACTACACATAAGTGACTTACAGATAAATTACTAATAACATAAAAGGTGCCTGTTATTGGACGCAATAATAAATAGTAGATAAGTATTATTAACATAAGTAGTGATATTTCACATGGTAAGACTATTGCACACCATTATAGTAGCAAAAAGTAAGTAACATGACTCATCAGCTCAACTCCAAGATCCTCCCTCAAATGCAAATACATGAAGCACATTCTGCATCTGGAAACACTTTAATCAAACCATACTATGTAACATTGTCATAAACATGCCATAGTCATGTCATGGCGGATACCATTAGCGATCATAAGATGTCATGATCAGTTTTAGCCAGTAATATAGCTGTGTCATGTTGCCATCTCTGATAATTGTCCTGAAAGATGCTACAGAGTTTGATGTCATGACCTTAAACTGAAATGTTATGACAATGGTACGGTAATGACAATGAATGGATATAGTCTGTCGTGACAGGTACTTGGAGCCTATCCCGGGGTCTACGGGTGCGATGCAGGGACTCACACACACCATTCACTCACACACTCACACCTACGGTCAATTTAGAATCCCCAATTCGCTTGATGCGCATGTCTTTGGGCTGTGGGGGGAAACCGGAGAACCTGGAGGAAACCCACCCTGCCACAAGGAGAACATGCAGACTCCACACACACATTTTATTTTTATTATTATTTTTATAGTTGGAATCCCACCTACAGTTTTTGAAATATGGGCGTGGCTCCAACATCAAAATGTCTGTTAGTGTGTTTTTACGCAGCTTAGTGATCCGATGACCAGGAGCTGAGTATTGATCGTTTAAAAAATAAATGTTTCTGGACAAGTATTGTCTATAATATATAGGGAGAGAGAGCCAAGTTGCCTTCAAAATGTGTGTCAGAGAGAGAGTTTGTGACATCACTGGCATGGAAGTCTGAAAGAGAAAAAAAGACGCTGAAGACGCCAAAGCTCAGGTCAGTTATTAAAAAGAAGACGTGTGTCTCTGTTTGTTGTGGTTTAATTAAAAGTATTCAACCTGTGAACTAACTAACTTTTTTTTGGTCCACATAAACCAACGTTTTGGGTGTCAAACACTGGTTATAAAAGCATGCAATCACACTTCGCATTTTCTTGTGGAATTGCATCTCGTTGTCTATAAGTTTCTGTCTGAGAACTTTTATGTATGTGGACATTTCTGAATGTTTTAAAATAGTTGAAAATGCAAACAATAGATCTGAGCTTGTCTGTAGTTTTTTTACAGTGACTCTTTCAGTAAAGACTTTTGGAAATGAGCCGCAACTTTACACCATCTGACACAAACCCTTTGGTGGACCACTCATATTCACAGTCTCTAGATATATCTCGAACTAGGACTAGAGCGATGTTCTACCTTGTGAAACAAGTCCTGTAGATGTGCAGGATGTGACTGGTTGATTCATATTCATGGTCAGAGATTGTCTAAAACATCCTGAAGAACTAGATGTTAAATCTACCTAGATGCACAGAACCCAGTCTGGTTGGATAATGTTCTATCTGGCATTTCAAGCTTTGTTTGATAGGACATTCTGTGGATGTTTTGCTAGAAATGATGCTTGGAGCAGTACCACACACTGGTTGTGTCTGGTCCTTCTGTGTTTAGAAGTGTCCAGAGGTCTGCAGACACCTGGTCCGCTAGCATTTCTTCTGAAGTTAGGGGTTTTAATGGGGGGGCTGGTTACCATAAATACAAAATCATTACATTTTCTCATCAACCAAGACCACAACAAGGGACATATGGAAAATAAAACATTTCTGAAAATTAAACTGCTGTAACATGTTTCTTTCAACCACTATACTTAAAAAATGGCTAAAAACTTTCTTCTTCTGGGTCTCAGGAGGATCTCCCTCTAGCTGATGCTTGGCATTGGCCATGATGACTTTAGCAACTTTAGTTTTTCCAAACTTGGCAGGACACTACATTTCTTATATTTGTTTCTTTTTTTGTGGAGAATTTTTAGCATTCTGTCAAGATGTGCAACTGTTCCCATTCCTGTTTTGTTCACATTACTGGCATCTTCTGCTTTGGGCAGCCAAGAAATTCTTATGTGCCAGTTCCTATAGCCAGATTCTCTCTCTCTCTCTCTCTCTCTCTCTCTCTCTCTCTCTCTCTCTCTCTCTCTCTCTCTCCACTTCTTTCTGTTATTCTCTCCATCACACCCTCTCATTCTCCCTCTTTTTCACTTTGTGCCTACCTCTTTCCTGTATTACGATTTTTTTCTCTGTCTTTTTCTCTCTTATTCTTTCTGGCTTTTGTCTTTCTTCCTTTCTTTTTTCTTTCTTTCCTTCTTTTTCCCTCTTTTTCCTTTGCTTCTCTCTCCTCCTTTCTTACTCTTTTTCATTTCTTTATCTCACATATTTTCTGTCACTTATTCTTTCTTTCTTTCTTTATTTCTTTCTTTCTCTTTCCATTTCTTTCTTTCTTACTCTCAGCTATTCTGTCTCATCCTCTCATTCTCCCTCTTTCCTTTGTTCCTCCCTCTTTCCTTTCTTATTCTCTCTTTCCAAGTCTTTCTCTTACTCTTTCACTATTTCTTTAGCTTTCTTTCTTTCTCTCTTTCTTTCTTCTTATCTTTGCGGCTCTCAACTCTCTGTCCACAACAGGAAACAATCCAAGTTCATTATGAGTTGAAAGACAGCGTAGGAGCTTTTTATTATTCCTCAGGTGAAACCTGCACACCTGCACACACACTCGGACCCTCAGGGTGGGGTTTGACCTTGAGGGGCTCCAGGTGCCCGGCTGGCGAGGCCAGAAAACATCAGCGCGGGAAGGAGGCGAGGGCAGAGCCCATCAGAGCCGCGAGCGTGATGGAGCCATCAGTGCTGCGATTAGTCTGATGGAGACTCATGATCTACAGCAAGAAGAGGCTAATGCTAACAATCTGGACCTTCCATCTGTCTCCACTTCAGCCAGTCAGAGCCTCCCTCTCTCTCTCTCTCTCTCTCCCTCCCTTCTCTCGCTCCCTCTCTCTATCCCACTCTTCTCTTTCTCTCCCTCTCGCTCTCTCTTCTCGCTCTCTCTCTCTCTCGCTCTCTCTCTCAATCCCACTCTTCTCTCTCTCTCTCTCTCTCTCTCTCTCTCTCTTCTTTCTCTCCCTCTCGCTCTCTCTTCTCTGTCTCGCTCTCTCACTCTCTCATACTGTCTTTTTTCTCTCTCCCCCTCTCTTTCCTTCTCTCTCCTCTTCTCTTTCCCTCTCTCTTTCTTTTTCTTCTCTCGCTCTCAAGCTCTCTCTCTACTCTCTCTCCTCCTCTCTTTCTCTCTCTTTCTGTCTCTCTTCGCTCTCTCCAATACCCTTCTTTCTCTCTCACCTCTCTCTCTTGCTCTCCCTCTCTTCTCTCTCCCACATTTTCCGTCTCTCCTCTCTCCGTCTCTCCTACCTATCTCTATCCTACGTTCTTACTCTTTCTTTCACTCTTTCCTGTCTTTCTCTTGTTTTCTCCCGTCTAGACTATATCTATCTATTTTGTCTGGCTGTCTCTCTATCTGTCTTCTTCCTTTTTTTTCTAACCCCCCCCCCAACTCCCATTTGCCACCAGACTCGAGTAACCACGGGTACCGTGAAACGGTCTCCCGGCAACCGTGGTGCACTTAAATCATAAACCCACTGAAAATGTTCACCTTTGCTTTTGTGTACAGAGTGCAGGATTTGTAGAGGGGTTAACAGTAATCCCGTACCGCAACCACACTCGACCGTGAAATACCATTCAACATCCCACTTCACTCATAATCGGTCACGAAAGGTCATTAGATCATCCTAGTATTGCCAGAGAAACCTGAGAAAATCCCACT
The DNA here is from genome assembly GCA_037974365.1 of Hydrocynus forskahlii. Lineage (NCBI taxonomy): Eukaryota > Metazoa > Chordata > Actinopteri > Characiformes > Alestidae > Hydrocynus > Hydrocynus forskahlii. Next base: position 1,172,896 of record JBBPCX010000088.1, on the reverse strand, counting down.
GAAAGATGTATTCTGTCAGTGTTCTGTTTAATCAGGAGGGGGCAGAGCTCACTTTAAGAGCTGGTAATGTATTCACGAACATATATGGTGCCATATAAATATATCACTTTAATACATATCTGTTTATGTCAGTCACAGTTTTAATACAGTTTCAATTCAGATTGTTAACTTTTTTCTTCCGTTTAGACATCTCCAGATCCACCCACTACTTAGGCCTCCACCTACTCTATATGGACAAAAGTATTAGGACACACCTGTTTTTCAGGGTTTGGGCGATCTTAATGCTCCCAACTTTGTGGACACAGTTTGGGGAAGAACCTTTTCTATTCCAGCATGACTGTGTCCCAGAGCACAAAGCGAGCTCCATAAAGACGTGGCTGGATGAGTTCAGTGTGGAACAACTTGAGTGACCCACACAGAGCTCTGACCTCAACCCCATCCAGCACCTTTGGGATGAACTGGAACAGAGATTACGAGTCAGACCTTCTCATGCAACGTCAGTGCCTGACCTCATAAATGCTCTGTAGAATGAATGGACACAAATTCCCACAGAAACTCCAAAATGTTGTGGAAAGCCTTTCAAGAAGAGTCCCCCCTTATATCTGCAAAGGGGGAGATAACGCTTTACCCACTCATGAACCCTACGGAGGGAGTCTACGGTGGTCTGTTGACAAATAAGTCACACACCAGATCTTTGTGATTGGATTTTATTTGTTAGTTTGTACATTTTTTGACTTAATAGATGCCAGGGGTCTGGAGACCACCACTCTCACGTAACAAAGACTAACAGCTTACTGCTGCTACTAATGATAATAAATGTGGGGCTTGGTGGCAGTGGTGAAATGATGCTTAATAAAGAAGATGACAGAGAGATAGAGAGAGATGAGAGATAGAGAGAGAGAAAGAGAGGAACAAAGAGAGAAAGTGGGGGGATAGATAAGAGAGAGGAATAGTTGAAAGAGAGAGAGAGCAAGAGACAGAAGGAAAAGGGACAGAAAGAGAAAAAAAGAGATAGAGAGAAAAAGAAAGCGAGATAGAGGGAAAGAGAGGGGGCAGAAAGAGAGAGAGAGAAAGGGAGAAAGAGTGAGAGGGAGTGAGCTTTATTGGACTTTGTTTTATTTCAGTACTGATGGGAAATGGCAACTAAAACGGAGGGAGGGAGGGAGGGAGAGAGAGAGAGAGAGAGAGAGAGAGAGAGACCCACCCATGTGCATTATCTGTGCTCCGGTATACAGGTGGCAGAACACAGTGTTAAGGAAGTGACAATACAAGGAGATGTGGAAAAGTAGAATCCAGTTCTTTAGACCTCAAAACTATGCACACACACACACACACATGTCCCCTCCTCTATTGTGTGTTGATAAATGAGTGTGGCTCCACATGGCTGCTCAGACAGGCAGCTGGTGCTCTGTGTCCGGTAATGTCTGTCATCAGCCCTGGCAACCACCGATTCCGTCACTACGGTCTCTACGGTCTCTACCGTCTCCCGCTGCCACACCGATACCATCTCCCGTCCTGCACAGCTGCTGGCCCTGGCTTCTGATGAGGGTCTGGGTACACCCTCCTACCCCCAATAGACAGAGATAATGCAGCACAAGAGAGGATGAAACATGTGTGTGTGTGTGTGTGTCACTGCTGTGGTAGAATTTTTCCATTAGTCTTCTGCTAAAAAAACAATAGTAGAAATAACCCCACATATATTTAAACCTGGGCTATATAAAAGGTCACAGAAGTAATCCCAGATTATAGTAATCCTGTGAAACAATCTGTAGAAATAATCCCATATTATATAATCCCTAGAAACAATCTGTAGAAATAATCCCCGGTTTATTTAAGGCTGGGGAGTAAAACAAGTCATAGAAGCAAGCCCAGATTATATTAATCCAAGGCTATAAAACAATCTGTAGAAATGATATCAGATTATATTAATCCCAAGAAACAATTTGTAGAAGTAATCCCAGATTATGTTAAAACCAAGAAACAATCTGTAGAAATAATCCCCGGTTTATTTAAGGCTGGGGAGTAAAACAAGTCATAGAAGCAAGCCCAGATTATATTAATCCAAGGCTATAAAACAATCTGTAGAAATGATATCAGATTATATTAATCCCAAGAAACAATTTGTAGAAGTAATCCCAGATTATGTTAAAACCAAGAAACAATCTGTAGAGATAATCTCATATTATATTAATCCAATACTATAAAACAATCTTTGGAAATACCACCAGATTTCCTTAAACCTGGGATGTAGAACAATCCATAGAAGTAAACTCAGATTATAACAATCCAATGCTATAAAACAATCTGTAGAAAAGAAATCAGATTATATTAAACCTGTGAAACAGTTTGTAGAAATAATCCCAGATTATATCAATCCCATGTTATAAAGCAATCTGTAGAAACAGTCCTAGTTTATGTTAATTTTGTGAAAAAAAAATCCATATGAATAACCCCATCAATACAATACATTTGTGTAACAAAGCCCGGGGTTATATTAATCCAATCCTATGGAATAATCTGTTGAAATGTCCTCAGATTATGTCAAATTTGTGAAACAATATGTAAAAATAACCCCAGATTATATTATTCCTGTGCTATTAAACAAACTATAATTCGTGGGATTAAAATAACCTGGGATTATTCTTTTTTAAAAGCATTAGAATAAATGGATTAGCTTTATTGTGCTAAGAGACAAATCCCAGTACATTTAAATGGCAGTCGGAGGTGTTCATTTATTTTAGTTCAGGTCTGAGTGTTTTAGAGGCTCCGGCACCTGAGGAATGATGTCATTAATGTAAAAAATGATGATGATGACGGCGTTCATTGTCATTAGAAAATATTGAGAAATGGACGGCTCTGTGTCCAGGTAAGCCGATATAAGGAATGAGGAGAAGAGGAGCTGCGGCTGGATCATTAAACATGGCGAGGAGATGAATTCACTCACGTCGCCCCAGAGGAACCTCATGCTCTTTAACTGATCTAGTCTGGAATCGTGGAGAGCTGCTTTGGGATGACGGATAGATTCCTGTCCGTGTGCTCTTATGCATATTTCAACAAACTGAATAGCACTGACCTAAAAAGTAACAGCGAAGCTTCACATTAACAACAAATGGTAAATTGTTATTATTCAGCAGAACAGCTCCTTTTATGGAAGTTCCCCGTTTGTGTTGATGCTCGCGGTCTCAGACGTCATGCTGAGCTTTGTTTGATGGTCCTGTGTCACACAGAACCAAAGTTACTGTCATTTTAATAACATGTAAAAATAATAACCCCTGCTGGGATTTTAAACCTGATGTCACACGCTAATGAAGCATAAAGAACAAAAATGAACTAATTTCTTTTATTTTAGGTCTTAGAAACAAATGAAAAAAACATGAAATCTTTGAACCTGTGAGAACTTTCAGGATAGTCTCCACCCACAAGTGGGTGGGGAAAACCCACAGAGGTAGGGGGTCCGGAGAGCGGCCGAGAGAAAGAGTGAGTAGGAGAACAAACACCGGTTTTAGACTGATTTACACCGATTATATTTACTGAAATCTGATTTTACTAATATGCTCAAGGGCAAGGGTTCTCAAACTTCTAATCCACTCTCACTTTTGATGGTAAAGTGTAATATGCACTGTCGTTTTATGAAAAGTTTAACAATAACCTTGATTACCTTAACTACTTTTATGCCCCAACAAATAAAGTGGCGATGGGACATAACACCTCCTTCTCCGGTGACTCTTAGAAACGCATTCCTAATATGACGTGTGGACTGGGTCCGGAATGACTTGCAGTTCGGTCCGGATACGGACCAGGGTCCGGACTTTGAGAATTGCTGCTCTAAGGGTTAAAGTTTGCTTGGACACAATTCCCAGAAAAAAAAATAATGTAAATGCAAGTAGAATAAAGTAATGTGACTGATCAGGCTTTTCCGTTTTTGTGGCTGTACGCATAAAACACGGCAGAAAGCAGAAGGCACTGTTGGACCGAGTTAAAGCGATACCTTTATTTGCTCAGAGAAAGGCCATAACAGTGATGTTCCAGGGCAGTCAGAAGCTCATTATTGAACATTTCCTGAGCTGTCGTGCGTCCATGCTCCTACAAGCCACAAGATCACACCCAACAACGAGACCATCCAGATTTCTCCAGAAACTCACTCCACATTCTTCAGAAATGTGACAAATGTGACGGCCTGGCTGCTGCAAATAGTGCTATACAGGCCTCTTCGTATGTGATGCCATAGAAGAACCAACTGACATCCCTTTCAGTGGATGTTTTTCGAAGAGCCATTTTTGTCAGTGAGATGCGCAAACCTTTTCATCTCTGTAAATTACATTTTCCTCACTTGCTCTTTTTTTTTTTTTAGAACTTTTTAGAACTTGTTTTAGAACTTATAGTTCTAGATTTCTTGCACCTCAGCCACGTTCTGCTGAAGTGTTTGGCTGTATTTGGTTAATGAGTCGTTTTATTTATTTAGATGAATTGCATCCTGATGACAATCGCTGTATAATTGTTTATTGACTGAGGGATATTTGCCTTGTCTCTGGGAAAGAGAAAATGAGGAAAGCACAGGCCGCCTTTCTTCAGAAAACAAGTGGAGAGGTGACGGCTGGTGACACCTCCAGTTCTGACCAGATAAGGAGTTGTGCTCCTCAAAGTCACGGCCGTGAGATGGCGAAAACACTTCATAATGTTTCTACAGATACGGGTGATGAACTGTTGGCTGCAGGGCATTCGGTTGAGTGTTTTATAAAAGACTCTGTGTACTTTCAGTGCGCAGTCGTGTGTGTGTGTGTGTGTGTGTTTGTGTGTGTGTGTGTGTGTGTGTGTGTGTGTGTGTGTGTGTGTATAGGCCTGTCTCCTCGGGATTGAATGCCCTGGGATCCGTCGATGCTCTCTGAAATGTGAAATGAATGTCTGTATCTTCAGGCGGACGAGGACTAACGACTCTAATCGCTGAGTTTGCGCCACCATTTATTTATACATCAGATTTATGTCGCCCCGCCTTCCCCTCCAAAAATAAATAAATAAATAAATAAATAATAAAATAATGGCGCCCCGTGAACGCTTGTCTGGGCACAGCGCCGAGTCTTTCAATCACTGTGATCGGAAGAGACGATAAATTAATAATCTGCTGCTGCGCAGGAATGTAGGATTATATGATTAGGACGGCTGTTTGCCCAGCGCTGATGTGCCCAAGGGGAACAGCTGCATTTTTCATGCTTTATGCTGACAGATAGGATGGTGGTAAAGCAGGCCTGCATGCACATCGCAATGCTGCTTGTTTATTTTACCTGGAAGGTGATTGTAATATGGTGACACCCTAAAATCGAGTCTTTTTATATTGATATTTAATTGATGGGAAGCTCCACTCTTCCACAGCACCCCCTGGTGTGGTGACCTTCACACTGTTTTTTTGGCCTTTTAACTTCTAACATGTTTTTAAGCCTTAGAATATGAGCAGCATGGATCTGTGCTGAAAGCGCAACAAATGGTAAATTGTCATCACATCACGTGTGTTGATGCTCGAGATATCAGACGTCATGCTGAACTTTGTTAGGTGTTCCTGTGTCACGTAGAACCAAAGTTATTGTCATTTAATTATAATAATAATAACAGCTACTGGGGTGTTAAAAATGTCGTTACACACAACAGTAAAGATCAAAAATGCCCAAATTTATTTTATTTTAGGTCTTAAAAACATACACAAAAAAACCGCAAGATCTTTGAACAAGGATAGTCTCTGCCCACAAGTGGGAAGGGGGCACTCGCCAAGGGAGGGGGTCTGGAGAGCGTCCGAGCTCTAAGGAGTTCTAAGGGTTAAAACTACAAACATACATGTATTTGTAAGATCCTGCAGACGTGAGTTCTTACCCCTTCCCTTTTAATTATGCATGCAAAAGCTATCTGGGTGCTTATAACTCTTCAACCTGCTAAATGTGAGTATGTTCGCTGGTAAGGTTGTTTGAAAGTTAGTTTGGTTGGGGTTAGATATTTAGTTGGTCTGTTGGTTGTTGGGTTAGCTGGTTAGTAGAAAGCTAATGACACTATCACCAAACGGTATTCATTAACTGTTTTTTTATTTATTAATATTCGTATTGGTTTGTTGTGAAGGGTTGGTTGGTTTGTTGATGGTCTATTCATAGGTTGGATTGTTGCTTCATTGTTTGATTTGTTAGTGGGTTTGTTGTTTGGTTGATTAATTATTAATTATTCACCTGACTAGCTGGTGGGTTTATTGTATTGTTAGTTGGTAAACTGGTTGGTTTGCTGGTTTGTTGTTTAGTTAGCTAGTTGATTTGTTGGATTGTTTAGTTAGCTGGTTAATTTCTTGGATTATGATTTAGCTAGTTGATTTGTTGGATTGTTGTTTAGTTAGCTGATTGGTTTGTTGGATTGCTGTTTGATTATTTGCTTGGTTTATCGGATAGTTGTTTGGTTAGCTGGGTTGTTTGTTGGATTGTTTTTTGATTAGCTGGTTGGTTTGTTGGATTGTTGTTTAGTTAGCTGGTTGGTTTGTTGGATTATTGGTTGGTTAGCTGCTTGGTTTGTTGGATTGTTGTTTAGTTAGCTGCTTGGTTTGTTGGATTGTTGTTTAGTTAGCTGCTTGGTTTGTTGGATTGTTGTTAGGTTAGCTGTGCTGTTTATTGAAGTGTTGTTTGATTAGTTGCTGGGTTTTTTGGATTGCTGTTTAGTTAGCTGGTTGGTTTGTTGAATTGTTTGATTATCTAGTTGGTTTGTTGGATTGTTAGTTGGTGAGCTGGTTGGTTTGTTGGATTGTTGTTTAGTTAGCTGGTTGGTTTGTTGGATCTTTGGTTGGGTTTTTGGTTGATTTGTTGTCATTTGGTTAGCTGGTTGGTTTGCTGGATTGTTGCTTGGTTACCTGGTTGGTTTGTTGGATTGTTGTTAGGTTACCTGGTTGGTTTGTTGAATTGTTGTTTGGTTAGCTGGTTGGTTTGTTGGATTATTGGTTGGTTGGTTTGCTGGGTTATTTGTTGGAATGTTGTTTAGTTACCTGGTTGGTGTGTTGGATTTTTGTTTGGTTAACTGGTTGGTTTGTTGTTTGGTTAGCTGGTTAGTTGTTGTCTTAGTTGGTTGATTTTCTGGATTGTTGGTTGGTTAGCTGCTTGATTTGACGTATTGTCATTTGGTTAGCTGGTTGTTTGCTGGCTCATTAATTGGTTAACTGCTTGGTTTGTTGTCATTTGGTTAGCTGCTTGGTTTGCCGGATTGTTGGTTCGTCACTTGGTTGGTTTGTTGGATTGTTGTTTGATTAGCTGGGTGGTTGTTGGATTGTTGTTTGATTAGCTGGGTGGTTGTTGGATTGTTGTTTGATTAGCTGGGTTGTTGTTGGATTGTTGTTTGATTAGCTGGGTGGTTGTTGGATTGTTGTTTGATTAGCTAGATGGTTTCTTGTATTATCATTTGATTAGCTGTTTGCTTTTTTGGTGTTCTGGTTAGCTAGCTGGACTGTCATGTACTTCACCACATGCACCACCACCAAATCTGTCGAATGATAACCAAAGTACCCTAAGAGAGTATGTAGTTGAAATTGTTCTGATCTGATGATCTAGGGAAAAGTTGGTGCTTTTAACCTATAAATGAAATTTTATATACAAAGGTGTTGGGATAAGGAAGGTGCTGACTGAAGATCTGCTCAATGCAGTCAATTCAAAATGTCATTTTAGACCTTTTGCTCTCTCTTTTTTTTCTCTTTCTCTCTCTGCAACCTTGAAGCCCAAAATGAAAGCGTGTTTTGTATGTGCAATGAAACATTGCTGAGCAAGTTGTTTTTATATTTCTGTCTCAGGTTTAATTCTTGTTTATGGCCCTTTTTGTCGCCCCTTTTACCCTACAGTTTCCCTATCCACAACACACACACACACACACACACACACACACACACACACACACACACACACACACACTGTGATGGAGTACTTGTCCTTGTTTGCTTCAGTTGTCAAATACAAATTGCTGGCCAGCGGGGAGCTGAGGGCTTCAATGCAACTTAAAAAAAAAACAACAAAAAAAAGCACCCTCAATTCTTGACTTCATTTTGTCCACCGGATGGATGAGAAGAAAAGAGAAGGCTTTTAAAAATTTGAGCTGACAAGACAGAAAGATGGAGCTTTTCAGGAGTCGTTTTCCATGGACGGAAATGGGGCTGTAAATTGCTACTTTCTTTCTTTCTTTCTCTCTCTCTCTTTCTCTGTTCTTCCATCTCCATCCCTCATGCTTCACCCCCCACCATACCCCCACCCCCCACCCCCACCCCCAACGCAATGCATGACAGGCCACAGAAACACAAGCTGCTGTTTAGGAGACGTATACATGCACCGAGTGCCACCAAAGCACTTTCTCAACTGACACAAACCCATATTGGACTATTTGTTTTCTTTTATTTTTCTGCTGCAAATAAACACAAATTGAGGCGGGTCCACTTTATGATACACTGTTTGCAGGGCTGGTCAAAAACAGAACAACAAAGAACTTGAAGGTCATTTAAGTGGAAACGAGCACATGACTAACCTGCGCCGATCATTTTCAAACCTCAGTTTGTTCTTTGCCAGCTTGTGGTTGTCGCCTTTGATTTGGTTTATTTGTCAGCGTGCTTTATATAGATCACACACTCTGAGTAAACTCTCCTCGTCCAGTGAAGATTCAGCTGAACTGTTGGGAATGGGTCATCTTTATTGTCGTCTGTAACTGGGAACATCCATGGAATGACACTTTTCATTCAGTAATTTTGTTAAAAATGAGCTGTTTTCCAGAGTTTTATACCAAACGACTTTTCTGTCCCCAAAAAATTTAGCGGAAAGAAGTTTCTGATCAGCTTAGAGGGCCATGTGACATGATCACTCCAGAGTGAGTTTTTCATGTTCAAAGATTAGAACCCCATGTCTGAAGATGGGAGGAGAGCTTAGAGGTTGGATATTTTTTGCTAGCTGGCTCAGAAAGCCTAACATTACTGCTGGAAGGTCAAACCATAAATATGAATCCAGAAACAAAGACAGTAAAATGAAATAAAATCCCTTTTAATAGTGTGGGAGTTTCCTCCCATCTTTGTTCCTGTTACAGCCACAACTCTTCTCAGAAGGCCTCTAGATGTTAGTATAATTTTGTGAATATTTGATTGCAGCCCCACAAGCATTAGTGAGGCCAGGTCGTGATGCTGTTGGATGATCAGTTCTGGATCACAGATATCACTCCGGCTGATTTCAAACATCCATCCCTCCAGAGAACTTCACAGCCCCCTGTAACACATGGACGTGGTGACTCTAGGTTCCTCCAGTGCTTGTTCTATTGGTCAGTGCTTTCCTATGTATGTGTGTGCAAACTGAAGTCAGCAATGGTGGACCATGAAAGGAGCTGAACTCATGCGTTAGAAGGACTGTCTGGAAAGTTTTGGACATGCAGTGTGTCTCAACTGCCAGATGTAACTACCTGGACACATTTGTTTTGTTTTGTGCTATAATTCTGCTTTCGGAGCCTCTGGGGTGTAGAATCTCTATTGTTCAGTTCTCCAGCGGCCTATGGATCACTCCACGGTTTGTTAAGCAGCCGCTCTCACGTGGTCCGGTGATAAACGGCCACTGTAGATTCTCCTCCAGCTCCTAATTGCTAAATTGCTTGGCTTATGGTCATAAATTTGTGAAAAATACTTTGAGACAGATGCAATAAATCGTCAAAATGGCTGTCATCAACTTCCCCAATGCTCTCTCTCTCTCTCTCTCTCTCTCTCTCTCTGTGTGTCTCTCTCAGTTATTTTTACATTTATATTTTTTAGCTTGTTGATTTAAACCTGACTGTTTTTATCTTTTGGGTTTTTGGGTTTTTTTAATATATTTTTTGAGTTGGACGACTGCCCACCTGTTTGCCCAGCATTAGGAAATACTGGTGCCGTGAAGCGTTGATCTTCAACAATGTGGTCTGTGTCAAAGCGACGTCCACATGAAGATCAGGACCGAAGGTATCCCAGCAGAACATTGCCCAGAGCATCACACTCCCTCCATCATCCCTCTTTTTTCCCATAGTACATCCTAGTGGAATCTCTTCTTCCAGTAATCCACACACACACACACACACACACACACACACACACACACGGCCATCCGCATAACGTAAAAGAATGCTCCTTCTTTCTATGCTCCATTCGCCATTCATGCAGCTCATATGCCCACTGTAGGTTCTTTTGGTGGTGGACAGGGTTCAACATGGGCACTCTGACCTGTCTGCAGCTACACAGCACCATACGCAGCAAACTGTGATACACTGTTTGTTCTGATACCTTTCTATCAGAGCCAGCACGAACCTTTCCTGCAATTTGTGCTGCTATGCAGCTCGCTGCTGGAACAAACTGCCCATCTATATCAGATCAAAACTGCTATTTTCCTCCATCTTCTTTTAAATATTTGCACTTCTACTGCACTTCCAATTTTCTTTTATGTATTCTTTTATTTCTTGTATCTCTTCCATGATCTTATTCCATTTTATTCTATTGTATTTTATTTTCTGTTTCTGTAAAGCACACCGAATGACCTTTTTTGTATGATAATGTGTTTTATAAATAAACTGGAACTTGAACAGTAGCTTTTCTGTGGGATCAGAACAGACACGATAGCCTTCACTCACCAGGAACCTTAGTGAAGCTTGGAGCACCAGTTGTCCTTTTTTGGGCCACTTTTGTACTGACCACTGCATACCGGGAACACCCCACAAGACCTGGCATTTTGGAGATGCTTTGATCCATTCATCTAGATGTCACAGTCTGGCCATTGTGAAAGTCAATAAGATTCTTATACTCGTCCATTTTTCCTGTACACAACACAAGAACTGACTGTTCACTTACTGCCTAATATCTTCAACCCATCGACAGGTGTCATTCTCAATATACTCAATATACAGTATACAATATCTATATATATATATCTATATCTATCTATCTATAT
>JBBPCX010000088.1:1146649-1158939 GCA_037974365.1 Hydrocynus forskahlii | reverse complement strand
TATATATATGTATGTATATGTATTTATATATACATATATACACACACACACACACACACACACACACACACACTTTTCTTTGACTTTCTCTCACTCTATGTCTCATCTCAGACACACATTACTCTCTTGCCCCCCTGCCCTGCATTTGTTGTGGATAATAGCAGCCTTTCAGCCTCAACCGCTGGTAGACACTCACTATGATGGAGAGCTGCACACACACGCACGCACATTTCCTGATCATAGCTGTGCCTGTCTGTAACCTGCTCTTTTCACAGGCCGTTGGTCATTATTGCAGTGATTTGATTAAGCCCACTCACTCTGTGCTCGCATGGACACTAACTCACACATGCAGATGACTTTCAGCGGACATGGCCTCATTCGTTGCTACAGTGCAAATTTCATTCCGACTGATATGGCAAATAGTGCTTATAATACGATGGACATCGTCACAACCCAGTTTAGTGCAGGCCTGAAACCTTCAGTAAGTCAAAAGAGCCCTTTATGACCACAGATACATAAACCCCAGACTCATATTTCCATATATTCATATAGAGTCATGCCTGATTATGGTACAAGTGCAACAGACCTTACTGATGGCCAGTTTAACTAAAAGCTGTAGTGTAGTGATTCAAGGTTCATCCAAGCAATATAGTTATTAGATAACTCACTCACTTTCTGTAAATGCTTAATCCTCACTAGGGTCCCGGGTTCTATGGGTGCAAGGTAGGGACTCACCCTGGGTGGGGCACCAACTCACTGCAGGGCACACACACACACTTCATACACTCACACTTATTTAGAATACCCGATTCACCTGATACGCGTGTCTTTGGACTGTGAGAGATCCCGGAGGAAACCCACGCCCCCACTAGGAGCACATGCAAACTCCACACACACAAGACCAGCATTCGGATTCAAAACCCCAGCCCTGGAGGTGTGAGGCAGACGGCAGGAGGGACATGGGTTTGAGGCCCCCATCAGGGTGAGCACACCTGTAGGGTTTTACTAAAAAAGAATACATGAACATAAATGCAAATAAAGTCACTGGTTTAAACACACACTGCATTTTTCCCGCACTATCATTCCAGAACTGAACGCTGTGGCGTGTTTTGTTTGGCCACCATGCAGATGCAGGTGTGTGTATATGTGTGTGTGAGTGTGTGCGAGAGCGTGCATGTGTGTGTGTGCGTGTGTGTTTGGAACAGAGTGTGGTTGTACTGATATAGGATGATTGTGGTTCAGCAGTAGGTGTGATAAGTGATTGATCGATTGTTCTTTTCCTCTTCATTAGTTCATCATCAGTTTGAATCCATCCTTCGTTCTGTCTCTCCCTCTGAGTAATGACCAAACAAGCATCTCTCCTCCATTCTTCCTTCCATCTCCAGAGAGGCCTGAGAGAGAGAATGAATGAGAAAGAATGAGCATTAAGCAAGAGACTCATTATAAACATGCCGATATAAGCATCACCATTCTCCCTCTCTTTCTCTCTCATTGTCTTCTCTGTTCACTATCTTTATCTCTTTTTTCTTGTACTGTTTTCTCTTTCTCTTGTTTCTGTCATTCACTGTTTTCTCTGTGTCCCTGACTCTCTAATTCTCTCTCTCTGACTCTCTCTCTTTCTGTCTCTCTCACGCCCTTTCTCTCTCTCTGTCTCTCTCTCTCTCTCTATCTGTCCTTATCTCACTTTTTCTCTGACTCTCACTCTTTCTGTCTCTCTCTCTTTCCCTCTTTTATTCTGACTCTCTCTCTGTCTCTGACTTTCTGACCTCTCTCTCTGTGTCTCTGTCACTCTCTCTCTGTCTCTCATTATACTCTCACCCTTTCGCCATTCTCTTTTTTTCTCATCTCTCTTTTTCTTTCTCAGTGATTAAATTCAATTTGTTTCATCATATAATTCACTAATTTACTGATAAACACACGTCCTCTTTCTGTCTCTTTTATTCGGACTCTCTCTCTGACTCTCTCTCTCTTTCCTTCTGTCTGTCTCTCTCTCACTCTGACCTCTGTCCAGATAAACAATTATACATTATTTTTAGTCTGATAGAGACATTTACATTTGAAAAACTGACATTTTTGGCGTGAAAAGTGTGCATTGTTAAAGTCTGAAATGTTTCTTTGATTCTTTAAACTAGTTGTCATGTCTGTCTGAGTAAAACGGGCTGAAATGTACCACTGGTTCTACACTAAATCGACCCAGCATTTGCACAAATGGTGTAGTGTATTTCATATGAGTATTTATTGGATTCTTTTAGACTTTTAGACTATTCTATATTGTTCTTGTCTTTGTGTCTCTGAGTCTGTGCAGTTGTAGCTTAAGCAATTTCCTCCAGGATCAATAAAATGTTCTGATTCTGATTCTGGCACTGGACTGAGTTCGAAAGAACCTTCTCAGCAAGAGGCCGAACACTATGGCTGAACCGGCACCACTGGGAAGTGATGGGCGAACGTGTTCCGTGCTCGTTTTCAGCATCAGAAGGGAAGACTGCCGCGTGAAGGAGAATTTCCATCAATTAGCATTAAAGCCCAGCCGAGCGGTGATTGCGATCTCGCTGCCGCTTGGCCTTGACGTTGAAACCGGTGGGTGTGGGGGGGGGGTCGTATAGGTGGGGAGAAACCTGGTAGAATGCAGCTTCGGGGTGAGTTTCCTTCTCCGCTTTGGCAGTAAGAAGGCGGTACGGCCTCCAGATCTGCTGGGATCGCGCCCTGGGCGAGCCGTCAGACCTCATTACAAAGTATAATCAAAAAGACGGTGTGCGGGATTAATTCGAAAACAAGCGAGCGTGCACCGCGCTCCCATACATAATAACACCCCACCGCCGCCGCCGCCACCACCGTGAAATATGAAATGTATGATCACCCCGAATTCCAGAGTAACAGCTCACTTCATTTAGATTCAGCGGAAAATTTAATTCATTACTTTCCCCTAAATTGTCGGCTTCTTTTTATTTTTTTCCGCCCTGTCATCTAATTGTTGATACTGCCCGAAGGCTCTTTGCATTGTTGAATTTCTAATTTAGGAAAATGAATCAAATTATTTTGCTAAGACCCCCCCCCCCCCCCCAACCCCTTTTTTTTTCATTAGCGGGCCAGTCAGGTGTGTCGTCTCCCTTATTTCCTCAGACAGTTGAGGATCCATAATGCATTGCAACAGGAAGTGAGCGGCACCGCGCCTCGTGATTAAGCGATTGTTCCCCACGGGGCAGAACCGCGACCGGCTAATGAAATTAATGCCCCAAATCTGTGTGCAGGAATGATGAGGATTATAATTGCTTTCTGGGATTCTGTTAGTTTATGTCTTTTGCCTCAAACACAGGCAGATGAATGTTTTTTTAAATAATCATTGTCATAAAACAACAGAAACCAGGCAACTTTAATTGTAAATTATATCAACACTGGGGGCTCCAAAGACGGCCCCCTGGCATTGGAAGGTCGCACGTTTCATTCTAAGCGATGAAACAGCCATTTGTTTATAAGACTCAAAGCTAGCATGAGTGTCCTCACTCTGTCTGGTTGGGTAGGGTGGTCCTCCCTCTGCCCATCAGTCACGGTGATATAGGACCCCAAGAAAACCTGAGTAACTCTATCTCTGAGTGGGCAGGGAGATCCTCCCTCTTCCCCATCACTCAGGGTGATTCCAGCCAATAAAGGCATCATGTTGTTTTAGTAGTTCGAAAATAGTTGGTGGTGTGACATCCCTGGTCGGCAGCCATTAGAGGTCGCCCTTTTCTGGTGTATGAAGGACTTTTATGTTGAAAGTTTCTGTGTAAACCGTTTTTTGGATGATGTATTGGTCACAGTCAGCCACTGTTTAAGTTAAAGTGATCGTGTGTCCTTATTGGTTGAGGTCTAAGTCCTGTTAGTTTTTCAGTTTTCCCTGGGTGGGTCCACCCAATAACACAAAAACTAAATAATAACAAACTAGCATAACAGAATAAAATAACTGTAACTTACACTGCTGTAGATCGGTAGTGCAAATGGTTTGTGAAAAGTGCCTTAGAGTTTGTGACATAAAAATCTAGTGAATGCAATAAAATGAGATAGCAACAGGTGACGATGAGAGTTACATTCAATAACATTCAGACAGTAAGAATACGGCGTGCGCAACCAAACTAGTTCGCCCACGTAGTCCGTAAGTACGATGCTAATGGCGTACGCTGAAACGTTCAGGTCTCAATTTTTTTTATGGGAGTGAGCGTCATAAACTTGAAACATTGTACGTCAAGGCTGTCGTATCCCGAGGATCCCCTGTATATATATACAATATTTGGAGACCTCCATACATACATTCGCTTATAGCAACCACACAATCACCCTTCGCACTTTCTCACAGAAATGCATCTAGTTTAAAGTAAGTCACTTTTGTCTTTTAAGATTCTTTTTACAAATACAAACGTAAGTAAGACTATAAAACAAGCACTAACCATTCCCCATCCGTCCATCGCCTCACTTTCTGTAGGTGGTTTTGGGCTGTGTGCCACTTCCAGATCTTTCAGTGTGATTTGTCACATTTTTGAGTGACAGCAGTTGATAGCATTTTGAGAAAAGACATTTTTCTAAAACACAGTTGCTGTTTCTTCAGCCCTTTGATTTTCGTTGACTTTTTGGACCTTACTTGGACTTTTTGTAAAAAGTTATCCCCTGCGATCTATTGGCTGGATACTTTCTGACAAAGCACTTTTAAGTGCTTTTACCTTCTGAGTGGCACTCATGGTGCATTTCTGCCTGATCTTTAGTAGTCTTGGTTCCTGACATGTAGAGGCCCTGTTTTATGGTGGTGTTAAACTCAGGGCATCATTTTATTTGTGATGTCTGTCACTGTGTGTCAATCTGCAGAAAGTCTGAAAAGCCTGGAAGCTTTTATGCTGGTTTCTACTACAGGACTTTTAATGGAACTCCAGTAGGCACAGGAACCTTTTCAGAAACTCAGGAACTCATTTCATGCTGGTTGTTGTACACCAGCATAGCAAGTGAGGAAGATGAAGTTGTGATTAACCCTTAGAACTGAGAGTGTATTAGTAAAATCTGATAAACAGTGTAAATCAGCCTAAAACTGGTGTTTGTTCTACATGCACGCCATTTGATGCTCTTTTGCTTGGAATGCCAACCGCTCTGAACACCCCCCCCCACACACGCCCCCCTTATTTTTGTTCTTTATGTTCACCTGCATGTGATGGCATTTTTAAAACCCTAGTAGTGTTTTGTATTTGTATTTCTGCTCTGTTGTATTTTGCTGCATGCTGAAATTATGTAAAAGGTGTAAATGTCATGGTTGGTGGCCATAGTCACATATCTAATTTTAAAAAGTGGAAACACTTTACAGAGAGGCAGACTTCAAAAGGCTACATGACACAAGGGCACCACAGTGGTGCCATTGGCAGTCCTGGCATTCGAACCCATGACCTTCTGATTGCATGGGGCAACTGGCCACCAGCTGGACACTTTAAATAAATAAATACATAAATAAAAATTACACCTACAGAAATCTTTATGACAACTGACGTAAACCTACATTAACATTAAAAAATTCCTATTCCCTCAAGCCTCACTTGTTATGAGGGCTTCATTAGTCAGTGTCATCCCAGCGTCATTCCTAAAAGAACCCAACATCAATGGGGTCTTTTAGGACTAAATCTTTATAAATGTCTATGTAGGTTAATGTCAGTTGTCATAAAAGGCTTACATAGTTGTTATGAACGCTACCCTGCAGTAAAGTGTTTTTTAGGAAGCAAAAAGCAGTTCTTCTATTGCTAACCATGGTGAACTGCTGATGGTGGAGATCGTAATACATTTATTACAGTAATTAATGTCTCGTTATTGATAAATGGACATTAAGGGGTGAGTTTGGGTATTTCCTTCTCCATGTTTTTCTGATTCATTCGACTGATTCAGTAAAAGACATTTGCCAAAAAGAACATGAATACCCGGTTGAACCCTTGCCTCACTTTATGGGGCTGTGACTGGCTAAGGAACAATGAGTTGAAAGAGGATAATTTCACGTCTTTGGATTGGGGAGAGATTGCATCACCTGAAATGTGTGGTTTAGGTTTCTCCATCCAGGCTTTAGTGTGGCACAAAGTTTGACAACCGCAGAATTACAGTGTCCACACACATGCCCACCCTGTCCCTCAGACGTCAGAGGAGCCTGTGAGGATTATGATTGAGCCGAGGTGATATTTAACGCTTGTGGAGGCTTTTAGAAGAGAGGGAGATTATATGTGTTTTTTATTATAATTAGATGAAAGCGAGGAAGGTCATACGAAACCTCATTATTAGCGCAATTAAAGCAGCGGAGCCGGATTTGCATGGGCTAAGCATGTCATTAACCTCTCGGAGGCTTTAGAATAATCACATCTGCTGGGCGGCAGCCAGGAATAGCCGGTAAACACCAGGGAGGTGGAACGAGGGAAGTTAAGAACTTTTCTTCGCCGGATTTGAGCTAGCCGCCCATCAAGGTGTCAAGTGTGGTTTAGAAAAATAAGGCATGGGGCGAGGTGAAAATCCACCCTGGAAAAAAACGCCAAATAACTACTTTTCGCACGTGATGTTAACATTTAGAACTCGTAGTGCTGACCGAATGCTTGCTGTGAGTTTACATGAATGATCACTCACTCGTAATAGAAATGAGTGGAGAGTGGAGTCAAATCTTTCAACTCAAACATGATGTATGTGTGTATGCAGAAGAGAAGAGGAACTTGATGAAAAGTTATTATTTTTACAAAACACGGCTCTGACCATATCTGTTTAAATATCTATTTGGTTGTCTATGTGTGCATCTTCACAGTTACTCCAATGGCTGAAACTCACAAAACCAGGTCTAACTTCACTCTGCTCCCATAATATGATATTCTTCACACAAAACAACCTCCTGATGACCATGAAGTTTCCTATTACTTCTGTCACTTCAGCTTTCTCTGATTACTCTGGACCACCAATGGTGGTCTGCTGTGAAGGGGTGTATGCTAACTAGTAATTACTGTGTTTACATGACGTCCATCGCAATGACAGTGAAAGCAAGAGGAAAGAAATAAGGGATGTCTGCAGGAAGACAAATTCAACAAGATGGCAGCAGAAAGCAGGGCATTCTAGAAGTAGGGAGGCAGGGAAGAACCTATGTTACATACTGAATGAAAAAGAAGTAAAAGATAAGTAATGCGACTTAAATCAAGACTTGAGTGAAAAGGAACTTTCGTGATTTTTATGCTGCAAAAGGCATTCAAATAGGTCAACTGACAAGCTAAGAAATAACCAGTGCTATAAGTAGGGATGTTTGGCTGTTTAGGTTTGACACCATGGCTTTCAGATGCAATCAAGGGATGAACTTGGGTTTAGCAACACTGGTTAGATTCTGTATTTTTTGTAATAGGACAATATACTGTCCTTGTTAGAGTTGCTTGACCAAGACAATATAAATAATCAATTTTTAACCAAAGCCTTTTGCTTAAATTATGCCACAAGCTCTTCATCATATCATACAATGTAACAATTTATTAAATGGGTAAATAACTGAAGTGATTACTATTTTTACATATTATAATTGACCTAATTAAGGTTGCCACTTTTTCGGGCCACACCTTTTTTTGAGCAGTCCCCATAAATGATCTACACATCGCTGACAAACCAGTGAGACTGCGCTGATTATCTTTTTGAATTTAGTTAGGGTTAGGTACGGAATAAAGTTAGATTTAACCCTCCTATTGTGTTCATTTAGGCTTAACTATCTTTGGATTTATAATCAACATGTTAGTTGATTATAAATCCATAATATATATATTACTCATATTATCTACTAACTCAAATGTATGTGACCATTACAAGTTTTGAAATTCCATTAGCTATTTATGGCTTGTAGGCTCATTCACCTAAGGTCATTTTTTAAGAAAAAAATATTAGAGTTATTATTTTGACTGTAACACATACTAAGTTTATATGATTTATTTAGTCAAGACAAAAGACAAAAGTATTTTTGTGGTTGCTTAAGTATGAAAGGTGGGTGCTGTGGTGTCGGAGTGTCGGAGTAGTGTTTGCGCGGTTGCTTTGGTTTAGGTGGTGGTTGCTAAGTAGTTTATAGGCAGTTGCTGTGTGTAGGAGGTTGTGGCTGAGGAGTTTCTAGATGGTTGCTATGGGATACAATGTGGTTGCTAAGGTTTTTCTAGGTGCTTGCTGTGGTGTAGGATTTGGTTGCTAAGTAGTTTCTAGGCAGCTTCTATTTGTAGGACGTGGTTGCTAAAGTTTTTCTGGATTTTTGCTATGGTATATAAAGTGGTTGCTGGAGTGTGGCTACGTGCTTGCTGTGGTACAGGAGGTGGTTGCTAAGCAGTTTCTCGGCAGTTGCTGTGGTGTTGGAGGTGGTTGCTCGGGAGTTTCCAGATGGTTGCTATGGTATAAAAAGGTGGTTGCTGTGGTGTAGGAGGTTGTGGCTATGTAGTTTCCAGGTAGTTGCGAGGGTGTAGGCCTTGACTGGGGAGTTTCTAGGTGGTTGCAAAGGTATACAAGATGGTTGCTCAGGTGAAGGAAGGGTTGCTGGGGAGATTCTAGCCGGCAGGCCAATCTCAAAATTTCTTCAGGAATTTTTTTTTATTTTATTTGAATGAACTGTCAACAGATGTGGTTCCCATGGAGTAAAAATGGAATTGGAGATAGGTCCCCGTGGGGGAAGAGGGGACATTAGATGTGTGTGTGTGTGTGTGTGTGTGTGTGTGTGTGTGTGTGTGTGCTCAAAAGCACCAGCATGGTGGGGTGTGAGAATGTTCTTAAACTCTATTTTATACACTAATCGAACACTATGAGTGTTCATAAGTTCAATAAAACACACAAAATATGTTTAAAAATTCTCAAATTATTTTTATGCATTCCAGTGCCTTGTGTAAACAAAGTCATGGAACCTTAGAACAAACCGATGAAATTAACTGCATTTCCTAGAGAGAAAATTTAAAAATCGGTCAGATTTGACCGGAATACAATAGGAGGGTTAATAGAATCTGTTCTCAAAATCTAAAATATATGAAAGATTGCCTGAAGGTATCAGGAAAATTGTGTAGTCAGTGTCTGTTACAGTAAACTTTTTTGGTCATTTTATTGTGTTCTTAACATTGTTTTGAAGCATTAATGTAGTACATATGTAGTGATGTGAGTAAAAATAAATCCTCTCCTACTAAAGAAACCAGCCTTATTACTCTAGCTCAGTTAATAGCTCTAAAAGAAAGTGCTGCCCAAGGAACATGTGCTAGGCTAAAGCTAAAGATCTTTTTATTTTTGCGGTAACGGTGTCTGAACATGTACTCCACGCCGTACTCTCCTGACCAGCTGAACCTTACACTTTGTTTCACCTTCTTACACTTTTGACCAAGCGCTCAGACAGCGATTGACCCAGCCAGAAGAGAAAGAGAAGAAAGAGAGAGAGAGAAAACAGAGAGATTGATAAAAAGAGAATGAGAGAGCACAGAGGTTAACCACACTCGTTCACGGATTGGCCCACCACCTTTAGTCGTTTCAAAACACCACAGTCTCCAGCCAGACACCAAACGACGCCAACGGCGACCGGCTCGTATTTCCATTCATCGCCAGCATGTGTGAAGTATTATGGTGATTCATATCTATAATCTATTCCCTAAAACGTTTTTCCCCCCTCTCCTTGGCCATGAGGCCCAAAGATAAATGGCTTTAATTTGAGCATTGGCAGGTCACATATAGACCACAGCACATAGCGAACGCTGTGTAATAAGTAGCGGTTCTGACCAGGAGCTGTTAGATGCCAAAATGCAAACAGATCTTGCTTTTCTTTAGGAAGAGAGGAGAAAAAAAGCTGCGGTTCCATCCTACAGAACCTGAGTCTTGACCTTTGAGTCTGGGCTGAATGAACACTATCGTTCAAAAGAATCACACCTAATTTCATTCTTCTCATACAAAAATCTTGTAGCCTTGTGGGTTTTTTTCGTACCCGTTTGAAAAGGTCACCTGCCCTTTCCATTGTGTGAACATTTCATGATGAAGAGACCAATAGAAATGGTCCAAAACCTTGTTACATCAATGTACACTGAAGATAATGAAAGTTTCTCCTGTAAAGTAACAGTAGTAACATTTTGCACAACAAGCATGACATAATCACGCCATTAACATACCATTGCAGATGTCATAATAGATCTGGTTCAGTAATACAGTGGTAGTAGTTATGACATATCCCATAATGATTGATATCAGCTGACTAGATGTCCAAGTAAATATTAAGATTAACAGAATCAGAATCAGGAAGCTATATTGCTCCCAAAGGAAACTGCTTATAATACGACTTCTCAGATACACAGAGTGACATACTCTGTACTAAATACACTATTCTATACACACAACATGCCGTGGTCAGTAAGAGAGGTGGATAGAAATACTATAGATAAATAAAAGTAGCTGAAGTAGTTCACTAATTACGCAAGTAGTGGTTTGGATTTGTTCTCTATACTAAGTCTGTTATTACACGTAATAGTGACGTAGGTTGTGATTGCACATTATAATACTAATACATACGAACGTAAGTAGTGATATCGCACATGTCATTACAGCTTGTTGTCATAGACCTTAAATGTACAAAGAATGATGGTTACTCAGACCCTGCTATATAACATCCATCCATCCATTCATCCATCCCTCATCCATCCATCCATCCTCAGGGGTGCAAAAATTGAAGAAACACTTTGCACAGGTTGCCAGTCTATCACAGGGCACACACACATTCACACCCACACTCACACCTAGCGTCTCCAATTCACCTGCATATTGGATTGTGGGAGAAAACCAGAGTACCAGGTAGAAACCAAGGGGGAACAGGCAAACTCCACAAAGAAGGACCCTCAGGCACCCAGCTAGGATTTAAACCCAGGACTGTCTTGTTGTGAGGAAGTAGTGCTAGCTACATAACACTAGATGTCTAGCAGTTAGGATTCCTGGTTTTTACCCAGGATTTTTCACTCAGGTTCAGCTCCCGGTATGTGAAGTTCCTTCTTGGATCGGAAGGTTGTGGGACTGCCAGTGGCATCACTGAGGTACCCTTGCGCAAGGTACCGTCCCCACACACTGCTCCCTAGGTGCTGCGTCGCTGGCTGCCTGCTGCCTGCTGAATACACATATGCTGGGTATGTAAGTAACTTACAGTTAAGTGAATTACTAGTAACACAAACGGTGGTAAGGAATATGTTACTGCGTGTAATAGAGATCGATAGTAGATTAGTAATATTGACATAAGTAGTTATAAGACTATTGTACAGAATAATAAGATATTGCACATAATTAAATGATGTAGAATCCAATAAGACAACTGCACACCCTATTGCACATGATAAGACTCTCACACATAATAACAGTATCGTTACTAATCCATAATAGGTTTATGCAGTAATAACGTGCACAGTGTACATTGCAGTACAGTAGTACAGCCTATCACATACACACAGTTATCAGCTTCATTTGTTACTCATGTATTTACATGCAATTCAATAGTCCATATATGTGTGCATTTACAAAGCTGAAGTTGATGCATGTATATTTGCATAAGCTGTACTGCTGAAATCCATCTATAACAGTGTATAAACACGTACACATACAGAGAGGGGGGGGGAGAGATTTCTGAGGTTTTTGGTCCTAAATGCTGGATTTTTCTGTACTCATTACAAACCACTCCCAGTCCTTTCACCCGGCAAACCAGTGCAGGGCCAGCAGGCCGCCCTAGTACATTGCTGAGATCGGTGGATGAGCTGGAAGAGAGAAGCATGACATCTGTACTGTGGCAGAAATTCAGCTGCAGTTGGAAGAACTGTAAGGAAATACGTGAAAAAAGCCAAACCAGTGAATGAATCAGGGCTGTTTATGGAGCTCCAGGCACAAATGGACGTACGTGTTCCATACGAAACCAGTGAACGTGGATGTTGCGATGCTCCAGGGAGGAGATACGTAAGGTTTGATATATGACTGAGCTTCTGCGAGTCCAATGTGCTTCTGTTCCTCATACATGTGAAGCAAAACGTGTGAGGATTGCAGATAAAGTGGGCGGAGTTATTGGAAGATCACTCATCCTACTCAATTTTGTCTTGAGGTTGTTGATGGAGCACCTGTTTCGCATCTCATGGGCAGAAAACAACATGTTGCGAGATTAGCTGCAGCCTTTGTATACAGAACGTTCATCTCGCACATAATACGGATGCAGGGCTTCTGGCCCTGGGAGAGAAAAACCAGAAGGAAGGAGAGAGAGAGAGAGAGAGAGAGAGAGAGAGAGAGAGAGAGAGAGAGAGAGAGAGAGAGAGAGAGAG
>JBBPCX010000088.1:1132934-1143909 GCA_037974365.1 Hydrocynus forskahlii | reverse complement strand
TTCAGTGCTATCATGTTTGATTGTTGAAGTTCTCCACTACTGCTTTTATTTACTTTGGTCGAAAACAGTGGGGTTATTTTATTGAAATATCCGAAGGAAAATCATTCAGTCAGTTTGATTTATTTCTGTGGTAACTTGGTAAATATAGCTAAGTGAGCTCTCCCATTGGTCAGACCTTCAGGAGCAAGACTGAAGTCCTACCGTGTCACATTAACCACCAACATAATCAAGGGAGCAATCAACCAGACACATTCTGGATTCCATTTTCATGAGGTAGAATATCATTACAGTCCTTCTTGAGGTTCTAGATACAAAACTGACGGTGAAGTTGGGCGGTAGTCTAACCAGTGGGACTTTTTATTGAGGGAGTCACTGTAGAAAAGCTACATACATGCTTAGATACATGTTCATATGTTACAAGCTTCACCCACAACATGGAATGTCTTTTGAAAGCTTTAGAAGTCTGCGTTTAATCTAAAACGGGGTTTAAGTGTTCGAGAATTCCACAGGGGGTCGAGTAGAAGTTATAACATTGATTGTAATAGAGATGCGTTGTTTCCTTTTTTTGACTGTTTTGATGTTCATGGCCCTAAGAGTTTAACTCCAACAGTCTCAGTCCACCACTGGAATATACATGCATAAAAAAGTTACATTAAAACCATCATCAGTCTGTTTTTGATCATTTCTATGAGTTTTCATTACAACAAGCATATTTAGTATGGGAATAATGTTAAAGGACAACTTTTTTCATAGTCTTTGTCCAGGAGGGTCAAAGCTTTTGCATGCAACTTTATATCTTCATTGCAAAGACCCAGTCTTTTACTCAGCCAAACAAGCCTGTTGTAGGTAAAAGGCTTGACTTCCTGTACTATAACCGGCATGTTGAGTGCGCCGATCTATTCCAGTCATTCGACCTGTGAACCAACAGCTCCTTCAATAATGACTTTGGCTCAACACACTCCTGCTTGAGTTACACTACAACACTACAATTCCCACGATGCAAAGGGCTAAGGCGTGTGGCATCTCTAAAGGCACAAAGCTATACATCAGTTCAATGATCAGCAGCTCTGTTTTCTTTTGTTCACCATCTCTCTCTCTCTCTTGCTCGCTCTCTCTCTCTCTCTCTCTCTCTCTCTCTCCTTCTCTCTCGCTCTCTCTCTCTTGCTCTCTCTCTCTCTCTCTCCTTCTCTCTCTCTCTCTCTCTCTCTCTCTCTCGCTCTCTCTCTCTCTCCTCTCTCTCTCTCTCTCTCTCGCTTTCTCCTTCTCTCTCTCTCTCTCTCTCTCTCTCTGGATGGATGTTAAGCATTTGACCTCTGTAGGGTTAAATAATGGTGCTGGGTTCAGGGCAAATGAAGAGAAATAAATTGTACATGGCAGTCTGCGCTCCCTCAGGAGTGATTGGACTTGGGTCTCTGTAGGCCACTGGCCACTTAAACATGATGGAGACATTACAGGGTCGAGCAGCAGCAGCTAAGGGGGCCAAACACTGGAAACACCCTGAAGATAAAAAAAACAGCTCTACTGGTAAGCCCAACGGTCATTCTTTCTTCTGGAAAATAGACAGATAAGGGGCTAGCCAGGGTGGAATGGGGTGGGGGGGAGAAAAAGTTAAAATGACACCTACAATTCTTATTAAGGTATTATGTAAACTTCCCTTTATGAAGTAAGTTTGAAAAGATAACATTCACTTCCCAGTCTCTGCTGTGTACAGATAGACATCTGCAAAAATCCACCCTGCTACACTGAAACCATAAGACATGTTTCAATTCAGACTAAAATGAAAATGAATAATTGGGCCTCAGAGAAAACTTAAAACATGAGAATAATGTAGAAATTAGGCCTTTTGATTTGCATTGTCTCTGAAAATCTCAACTGGTGTCGGCATGTGTCAGAGAAGAACTCTAGCCATTCACTCACAACAGCAGGATAGTTAGAGTTACTTAACTATTTTCAGATCTGTTTTTCAAAATTAGGATATTTCGCCTCACTCAGATCCTTGCAGTTAACATTGATATCCTAAACATACGGTATGATTTACTGGTTCTCTTTATTAGCCATGCTAACACCAAAATGTGCCCTTAAAGAATCTCATTGCTTATGCATGAGTTCAGAATTAGTTTAATCTTCTATGAGGTAATAGTTGTGGAAGGACCCAAATGGCTGTAATATTCACAGTTGGGGACCAGCCTCCTCTAATCACTGGAACCGTTACATTGCATCCTTTTCGCCTTTAGCACTACTGAGACGCTAATAAACCTGTATCTGCGCCATCCAGTCCATTAAAAGCCTGGCTGTGCTAAAATAAGCCCCTGGAGGTTTAAGCTTTTACGTCTATAAACATTTACAGGACTCAGCATGCTAGCCCTTTGCTTCCCAGCTAAAAGAGACACTTTAAAACCTCTGGAAGTGTGTAATGTTTTAAAGCTGCTGTAATTATTTTTCTTCCGCGCTCAGTGGGGGCATGAGCATTGGGACAATGTTAGAGTGTTTTGTATAAGAGCTAATGAGACAGTTGTTAGTTTCCCATGGTCCAGGTTGAATAAGCTCTCAGCTAGTCATTTATTCCAATTTGACCTTTAAGCCCGGGGAGATCCCATCTTCCATTCATTACCTCTAGGAGGGTGAATTTGAACCTTCCCCTTCTGAAAGGTCCCTTGGGCTGGGCTGGAACAGCACCTTGGATGTGTTCAGCTGTGTTGAGTGCAGATTGTAATCTCTGCCTCAGAAAACTGGTCCTAGATGTGTAGACACAAGTGTATCATAACGTAAAGAGTAAGACATATGGTCAGCATCTGTCAAATATTTCTTACTGTACATTTTGAGAGCTCTCCTTGTTGGTGTTAGGATAAGCAGGAAACATTCTGGTCTGCCCTAAAAGGCTGAGATCCATTTTAAACATTTTTTTTCTCTGTAAAAGTGCCAGTCTAGAGTGCATTTTTGTTCATTTTTGGTCATTCGTTTTCATTCCAGTGCATAAATCTGCACTCGCAAAGTAGGTTATTAAATGTAAAGTGACCATTTCGTCATACATGAACACACCACAGCACACCGTGCGAACAACATGAAATTCGTTTTCCATTCACCAAGTGAAGCAGCGGGCAGCCAGGAACCCAGCGTCCGGGGAGCAGTGTGTGGGGACGGTACCTTGTTCAAGGGTTCCTAAGTGGTGCCGCTAGTAGTTCTTGGATTCGAACCCGTGGCCTTCTGATCGCAGGAGCAACTCCCTAACCAGCCCAAAAAATGTCCATTTAGGTTTGAACCAGAAATAATACTTAGGCTCCAGCCCAACGCCCTAACCACTCGACCATGGGGGTCGAGTATTCTAATATATTCTACCAACAACAATGGAAATACAAATGAACAACTGGGAAGTCGACAAAGTACAAGCACTACTGTCAGTTTGGGCTGAAGCTAGCTGGGTTAGATTTTCAATGCAAGTCTAAAGAATGACAAGAAAAAAATTAAAGGTCAAGCAAGACTATGAATAATAAAAGATCACACAAACAAACGTGGCTCTGAAAAACTTTCTACTGGTTTGACTCCATGGACGCGGTTTTGGAGCGATGACCAGCCATAAACTTAAACTGTGGGGAGAGAATTGCGCGGCCGACACTGTTACTGGGCTGAGATACACTGGAAAATCAAAGCGTGCCCTCACACTATGGTTTAGGGACAGCACAGTTCTTTTATACCTGTGGAAAAGTGCCTATTGTCATGTTCCTCAAATCATTCCTGAACAATATTTGCAATTTGGTAGGTTGCAATATCCTACTGAAAGAGGCCACTGCCACTGCTGTTGCCATTAAGGGTTGAGTTTGGTCTGTAGCAATGTTTAGGCGTCAAAATATCCTCCACAGTTGCGCACATTTGTTTGTTTGGATCTCCTCAGACCGCTGCTGGTACTCACCATTGCTGACTGGTAGCACAGATGTTTCGACCCGGTCATCTGACCCTAAAAATCTGACCTATGCCATTGTTCCTCAGGTTGAATAAATCTCAGACCTTGACATGTGCAGTTAATCGATTTGCTTCATCCGTGAGAGCTCATAATGTTCTAGCCCAGCAGTAACATGATATAATACATAAACAACACATTATTATACCATATAGACGCTTACATATGCAGTATATAACACAAATGGGACATCTGTATGACTCTTTGTCCTAGCATAGTATAAAAAATGCATGTGTGTGCCTGCATGAATGCACCCTCACTGCCTCTCCTTGCTGGAAAGGTGTGTTTCACTCCAGCAGTGGGTCTAAAGAGCAGTTAAACTGCTGATCCATTACAGGTTTAAACTGACAGGGGTTCATGGGTCACTATCTTTCTCAGGAAGCCAAGAAAGGTGTGTGTAACAGTAGAGGTGAAGTCAGAGAGAGAGAGAGAGAGAGAGGGGGAAGTGTGGGTGGAATCGGAGAGCAGAGCGTGAAAAACTCCCCTTAAGGCTGTAGATTGATTATAAATTCGCCGGGCTGCCACCACAGAGCATTTCCATTGAGGAAAAGGGAGTTTTCTGCTGCAAGGTCGTTGGACGGCTCCACTGAACGGAGGCTAAGTATGTGGATATTAGAGCCACATTTGCTGTGGCTGTGGTTCTGTGCTTTTATAACTGATGTAATATATTCCAGATCTCTGGGCAGGCAAGGATAGGGGTGCAATGACTGCTTGCTAAAGTTGAGTAGATGTCAGTGGCATCAAATATGCTAAAATACAACTGAAAAACAAAAGTGTTTTGTAATGCTTTAAAATGTTCATATAAAACAGTCATTTTGACAGATTGCAGTACATGATAGGAAGATTAGGGGGCGATATGGCTTCTGCCGCACCTAAAAAATGTTATTACATTTATAAATTATAGTTTTGTCACGCAAATGGAACAGAATGAAAGAATTACAAAGTGGGAATCAATGGAGAGCATCATTTTCAGCTAATCACTCAACCATTCCCCTGTGGATTGATAATATATGACAATTTCAGTGGTTAATACTTCACTACAAGCTAATGACACATTCTAGTCACTAAACTGAACTTTCTATAAGGACTTTTTTTGGAATGTTGCCATCGGACGTCCAGTTTCCTCTCACAGTCCAACGACTTTGGGCTGAATATGCTAAATTGCCCTGAGGTGTAACTGAGTGCATGCAAGTAAATGTAATTAATACGTAGTAAATATACGGACATATATCAAGCCACAGTAAATTAACATATTTCTCGGGCCATTCTTGAATATTTACGTATAGTTCAGAGTTGCTCATTAAAATATATTTCAGTTTTTTTTCATATTTTTATTCTGTATGGGACTGGCACACTGGCATATAAAAATAAATGGAACTGAAAGTTGAATTCAAAATACAAAAACGCTATGTGAGTATATACAGGTACAAGTGCCAAGCAACCCACTTTTTTACTTGGATAACGCTGCAAATTAAAAAAGAAATTAATTAATCAGACTAAATTAAACATTGTGGGATAGCACTTCCTCCTGAATTGGAAATTAACACCATGTCTCGCCTACTTAGCAGACCTCACTGAGAGAAAACTAGAGAGAGAGTAGATTGAGTAGTGTATGGGGTCCTCAAGAGTGGAACTGAGAACCACTCACACGATTTGATAGAGCAGAAATTCCCAGTCTGGCCTTGAAGCACCCTCGTCCACTTCACATTTCAGCTGTAGTCCAGCCACTCAGCCCCCCAGAGGCAGGTAAACGAGGCTGCCGAATGCTGATTACCCAGAAAATGCTGATTTAGAAGAGTGCCGGGAGATGGACCAGAGCAAAAAATGTGGTCCAGCTGGTGGTCTTCAAGGACTGGGTTGGAAACCTTGGCTGTATCGAATCTTATAATTGTATGGGAATGCCTCACAATTGGATGGACAAATTATTTCGCGGTGGGCATGAACAAGAGATGGGATTTACCAGGACCTAAATTGATACGTTCCTTTCCAAAGAGGCTGGAGCCATGGCAGCCATGCTCCACCCGCAAGTGGCCTCTTTTGTAGCAATTGCTGTTTGGTTTGAGAACCCAGTTCAACCCAATGAGCAATTGTGGCTCGCTCAATTTTTGCTCTACATTTCAAGACATGGAATTCTTGATAAAATTCTATAAAGCTTGTTCAACCTTTGAAAATGTTAAAAACAGCTTTAGTAGGAGGACCTTTTTTTGGTTCCTTAAAGAACCTTTCAGATGATAAAAATGAACCACATAGGACGAGTGAGTGTGAAGAATCTTTTTAAAGTTTAGAGAACTCCATAGGACAGCGTTTTAAACTTGTGATCTTAACTAACACTAGAAGTCAATACCAAATTCTTTTTTTTGCAAATACATCTCCAAATACTCCCCCAAACCTGCTCAAACCTCACCCAACTCTTTTTTAAGGTGGAGCAGACTCGTAGATGTGGTTTATGACTTACTGTCACACAAGAACATCAGAGCAGAGGTCATTGACATGTATCGCTCTTAAAGCCACAGCAAAAAAGGTGAACTCTGAGGGATAAATAGAGGCATAATGTAATGTAACAAGGTGTTAGGATAATAGGTACATATAGGTACATACAGCTGGTATGTGATTGGGTAAATGTTTCAGACATACAGCTAATGTTTTTGAATATTAATTCATTCATTTTTTTGTAACTGCTTAATCCTTACTAGGGTTGCGGGTACCCAGAGCATATCCTGGGGTCTACAGACGCGAGGCCGGGACTCACCCTGGGCGCAGCGCCAGCCCACCTAAGGGCACACATACACACACACAAACACACACACACACACACACACACACACACACACAGTTCACTCACACCCACGGTCAATTTAGAATCCCCATTTCACCTGACATGCAGGTCTTTGGACTGTGGGAGAAACCGGAGACCCCCAGAGGAAACCCACACTACTACAAGGAGAACATGCAAACTCCACACACACACAAGACCAGGACCTGGATTCAAACCCACAACCCTGGGGGTGTGAGGCAACAATTCATTAATAAGGCTACATACACCTGAAATAAACGTACATAAACATTTATAAAGGTTTATTCCTACAAGCACCAGTTGTCATAACGTGTCGAGGTGCAACGACATTAAATTTGACTTAAGTAGCCTTGACAGCTGATGCTAAACCTTTATAAATGCTTAAGAATGTCATGTGACACTGATATAAAGTACAAAACTGACTGAAGCTTGTTGGAATAAGCCCCGTTCATCAATGTCTATGCACGTTTATGTCAGTTCTCAAGGAAAGGCTAATATAGGTGTCGTAGTCCTGCCGATGCTGTTCTTCAGTATAGTTTTATTAAGAACATGCGCTGCAGAAAGATCTGCGGGAGCAGGGATGGCACATCTGTTTCGTTCTACTCCAATTTTAGACTGTTTAGTCTTAGGTGTGGCTAGTCTCTGGTTTCTGGCTGGATTTTTTTTTCACAGCACAGGTCTGAATTTAGGGGCCTGTTGAGCTGCCTGGCCAGCTGTATCCTGCTTTGAATCGTTCCTTTTTCTTTTGTTGAGGAAATTGGCTCTCTGCTTGTGGGAAGCCTCCAATGGAGGTGAAATAATCGTCAACAGCAAACAACAACCTCTTAAGCCTCACCGGCCCAGTGCAGAAGGAAATTCTCCTTCACTTTCAGTCTCTCAGAAATGACAAATAACTGGGAAACGCATGCAAATGCATCACAGCCAGCAGGTAATTGGAAAGTGACCATTTTTGGTGTTTGGGACTTCAAACAATAGCAATGGGGTTAAAGAGCATAATTTCAATTCAAGGGTATGTCTGGATTTAGTGAAACGTTAAAGATGCTCTTCTCATTGTTTTCTTTCTGTCTTATGTTTATCTCACCTGCCCCAGAAGATTGAAGGAGCCACAGTTATTGGTTGACAAATTGATTGACAACTTTTGACAGTTATACACAAAAACTAAATGCATTGATTTGCTGTTGACACATAGTCAATAGGAAATAAATAAGGGTGAAATTATGAGTTTGGTCCAACCAATCAGATTTGTGGATAAATTGTATCGTCAGGGGTCATAAAATATGAAAATATCATGTAATCATAAAAATATCAAAACTCAACAGAAGCATAGTGTGTTTAGTCAGTATTATATGCAACAGTCTTACCATGTGCAATATCTCTACTTACGTCAATATAAAAATGTCTGCAGAATGACCAATGAGACATTGAACCGCTTGAATTTCAATACAAAAAAACAGAAACATGGGGGTGTTCTAAAACTTTTGACCAGTAGTGTATGTGTATTTCCTATGATCACACACACACATACATATTCAGAGTGTGTTGTCTGAGGCCTCACCGTTCTTCAGACTGTTCTTCTCTAAATCAGCTTTTCTCCACATTCAGAACCTAAAATCTCAGCTTGTATCCTTCATTTCTGACTCCATACAAAAGGAGCTCCTACTATATTGTTCATGGCTGCATTTAGCATAGATCTTCTAATAAAAAATAACACGTGTTTTACAATAATAGTGCAGAGTCTTTCTGGCTCTGTGGTCCAGGACTGAATGAGACGATGTCTATGAGGTTAAAGAGCGCAACATTATCATTAATTTAAGTCATTTATTAAGGGGGACAAGCAGTGAGATTTCAGTCATCTGATGAAATACACATTTTAGGTCTGACATCATCTGGATATTTGGCTTTTAAGATATGCAAATGCATGCATATTTAGGAGCACCTCATTTGCATATGTTAATGTAGTTTTTTTAACTAAAGTTCCAGTACAAAAGATCCTTTCAGTGAAGTCAGAGATGAACTGGCAGAGATGATTGTGAACGATGTTGTTTTAATAAATGCCTTAAATGAATGATAATATTGCGCTCTTTAACGTCATAGACATCATCTCATTCAGTCCTGGACCACAGAGCCAGAGAGACTCAGACGTTTACTTATGGAGTTCTGCAAGAGAAAAATGAGTTCGTTTTCTAAAAAGCGAAATTGCTTTCTCTCTCTCTCTCTCTCTCTCCCTCTTCCTCTCCTATTCCATCCATGCTTTCTCTATTTCTTTCTCTGTCTTTCTCTCGCTCTTGCGTTCTCACTCCTGCTCTCCCATTTCTCAAATTTTTCATCGTCAATGTTTCATGTTCCATTCATTCTTTCTCTCTGTCTCTCTCTGTACTTCTCTGAGTCTTTCTTTCTCTCTTTTTTACGCATTACGTCCCTCTCCAGCTCACCCATTTCTCTCTCCGTCCCTTGCTTTCTCTCTCTGTTTTCCCATTCCTTCTTTCTCTTGCTCCCATATTACTCTGTCTGCCTCTCTCCTTATTTCTCCCTTTCCCTCTTCTTTGCTCTTACACTTCTCTCTCTCTCTCTCTCTCTCTCTCTATTTCACATTCCTTTCTCTCTTGTTCTCACTTTCTATATTTATATTTTATATTCCATACCTTTTCTCCCATGCTCTCCCATTTCTCCCTTTTACTCTATATATAGATATTACCATTCCTTTTTTTTCTTCCTCTCTCGTTCTCTATTTTCTCATTACTCCTTTCTCTTGCTGTCATATTTCTCTTTCTCTCTCTGCTTCTCTCTCTCCTTATTTTTCCCATTCTTTCTTTCTCTTGCTCTGAGACTTCTCTCTCTCTCTCTCTCTCTCTCTCTCTCTCTATCTCTTTCTTTCTCCCTCTCTCTCCCTCTTTCTCTCACCACCCCCTCCCTCTCTCTCCCTTTCTCCCCCTGTCTAAGGGGCTGCATGCAGGTCACCCAGGTCCATACCCTCTGTCTCCCTCCATCTCTCTCGTCCTATTCGTCCATCCATCCCTTCGTCTGTCCCCCCTCCATCCGTCCGTCCCTCCCCTCCTCCCCCTCATATTCAGATCCCCAGAGTGACACAACAAGTTAGCAGGGCCATAAATCAAAGCTGGGCTGCTCCAGTTTGGGCTGCTAATGTAATTAACAGGTGCTAAGTGCATTTAACAGCCTGTAATTTCCTCGTGCCATTTTAAGAAGCCTGTCAAAAATAAAGAAAAATCTCGCTTCATGCTCATTTTTTCCTTTTTTTCTTCTCTCCACCCTTTCCGAGGAGAGAAGTCGGAGCCGCGTCAAAGATGGACTGTCAGTGAATAATGAGAGGGTAAAACAGGAGGAAAAAAGTGCCGCAGGAAGCAGCTCGCAGGAAGTTTTTGAGGCTGTTTGCCAGCTGTAATTGTGGAAGAATGTGGAGAGCTGCGATAATGCGATTAAGAGTGTGAAGGTAAATAGAGTGGTGCTACCGCAGCATACTGGAGCACCACTTTATCATAAATGTAAGCAAACCCCCTCCTCCCTCCCTCCCTCCGTCCCTCCCCCCATCCCTCCATCCTTCCCCCGCTCTCTCCACAGCTAGCAAAAGATTGACTCTCGAGGGGCGATCAATCAATTAAATCTATATTACTCAGCAGCCAATCTCCACAAGGCCTAATCCCTCTCTCTCTCTCTCCCCCTCTCCCTCTTTCTCTCTCTCTCTCATTCTGTCTCTCTCTCTCATTCCCTCTCTCTTTCTCTCTCCTTCTCTCTCTTTCTCTCTCTCTTTCTGTCTCTCTCATTTCCTTTCTCTCTCTCGGCCTCTCTCTTTCTCTCTCTCTCATTCACTCTCATTCTGTCTCTCTTTATCTCTCTCTGTGTCTTTCTCTCTCTTGGTCTCTCTTTCTCTTTCTCTTTCTGTCTCTCTCTCTCATTTCCTTTCTCTCTCTCGGCCTCTCTCTTTCTCTCTCTCATTCACTCTCATTCTGTCTCTCTTTATCTCTCTCTGTCTCCCTCTCTCTCAGTCCCTTTCTCTTTCCTTCACTTTTTTCCTTTTCTGTGTTTTTACTCTCCTCTCTCTCTCTCTCCTCCTTCATTCACTCTTTCTTTTCCTTCCATTCTTCTTTTACACCATAATATCTCTCTCTCTCTCTCTCTCTCTCTCTCTCTCTCTCTCTCTCTCTCTCTCTCTTTCTCTCCTCTCTTGTGTTTTCTCTACCTTCTTCTCTCTCAAGGAAAACATTTAATTG
>JBBPCX010000088.1:1121923-1132834 GCA_037974365.1 Hydrocynus forskahlii | reverse complement strand
CACTAAACATGCACACTCACAACACAACAACATGACATGAATAAAACCTCAAAGCCTGAGACTGTCTCAAAGAAGAGTGAGGAAGTACTGTACATACTATAAATATTGTTCAATCCAGAGAAATGTCAGGAGTGTGATGTGGCTTAGTAGAGCGATATAGCTACACACGCCATCTTCCAGAGTCTTTCAAACCAGTCATACACTGGTTTACGCTGTAAAACAAATCTTTACATATTTTGTACAACAAACATAATCATCCTGTCGAACCAGTCAGAGTCAAATGAGTGACACCAGCATTGAGGCGAACATTCTCTCACTGACGAGAAGATGTTTAGCTGCTCTGCAGTCAGGCGGTGTAACCGGAGGGAATACAAGAACAACTGAAGAGCAAATTTCCAAAACTTTTGCGTTAATATTACTGAGAAGCTGAGTTTGTACTTAATTAGAGCGCATCAATCTTTTAATAACAGTGTAATGTGTCATCAAGTTACAGTTTAAGATGTGCCGAGGAGCTACTTTTAAAATTATGATACATTTTAGTCTTAAATTATAATAAATTATATAAATTTCTTGAAGTTGGACTCTAAACTGAAAAAATAAACAGAAAATATACATTGATTGTTTATGAATAGAAACAAACAACTCTGAATTCCTCGTGTGCTGATGAATTTAGAGTAGGGGTGTAAAACATATTTTTTTTTTTTCTGCAACACCAACACCTTCGCTCTGGGAAAACAGTCGAGTGCGCAACACCCACACCCCCTTCCTCCGACACTAAAATAGAAAGTTACAATGTTAGACAAGGTAATAAAAAGCGAATACATTTTTGACATTTTGAAAATAGCCACATGTTTGATGCCGCTGATCTAGAGTGACACCATTCATGGCTACACCATGACGTTTAGTTCATTTTTAGCTCACAGTATGTCAGCTAAAAATACCTTGTCTTAAACCACATCTACAAGACTATTCCACCTGAATGAAGAGCTGGATGTGGTTTTAGCAGGTTGAGGAAAGGTTTGGGGCTCTATTTCCAGAAAAGATTTGGGTGAATATTACCTTATAATGTTAGCAGTGTTAGCCTCGTAGCTCCAGTCCTAAACCAAATAAGCAAAATTTGGACTCTAAACATGTTTCAGCTGATTGACCAGGACTGATCTTGCTGAAATGCTCCTTGTCTGAGGATTTAGGGGGGAAAAGGAGATTCATGTCGACAGCGGCCAATGGGAAGGTGGCAAAGGTCAAAGGTCAAGCATCACAACCTGTTCACCATGCTATGCTGTCGCCCGTGGTGCTTCATCATCCTCGCCAGGCAAGAGCAAGCCATCACAGACGTCAGAGCCCTCTGAGGGTGAAAGTGGGGGCTTCATGTACGCTTGTGTGTGTGTTTTGCATGTTTTTTATTACCAGGATTTGATTGGCTGAAGACGCCCTCGGGCGAGAGAGTGATGCAAAGACAAAGGAACATGTTTGATTTCCAAAGATCCGCTTCCTTACGCTCCTCACACCGCGTCTTAGAATAAGAAGAGGAAACTGGAGTTAAGCCAGGGTGAAAATAAGAGAAAAACATGAAAGAAAAAAAATCTGCAACATGAGTTAAACTGCAATGATGAATTGATCTGAATGTGCAGATTACAGTCATATTTAGTATGCTAGGGCCTCATTATGTGGCCAAAATAATGTACATGTAAATCCTAATGGCATACACTGCAGATTCACACTGGATTAAAATCCCTCCACAATTGTTAGTGAGACTGTAAACCCTACTTATTGTAGACTCGTACTGGATAAAAATCACTCCACACTTATTGCTGTCAGACTGTAAAAACTACACACACAGGAGTTTCACACTGGATTAAGATAAAATAAACCTTTATTAATCCCACAAGTATCGCTTCACAATTATTAGTTGAACAGTAAACACTGCACACACTGCGGATTCATACTGGATTAGAGTCAGTCCACCATCATTACTGTCAGACTGTATAAACTACACGGCAAATTCATACGGGATTAAAATCACCCCACAGTTATTAGTGGAACTATAAAAACTCCTCAAAATGCCTGGGCCGATTTTTTGGCTAACCCTAAATCACGCACCGGCCCAAAATGACCATCGGCCGGTGGGGAGGTGGCGGCTGACGGGATTCCGCACCGGGCCAAAATTTACCATCGGCCCAAAATTACCATCGGACCAAAATTACCATCGGCCCACCGAGCAAATGCCCAGTATGCCCAATGGCCAGTCCAGCACTGATGCCAGATTAAAATCCCTCCACAATTTTTTCTATCAGGCTGTAAAAACTACAAGCGCTGTAGATTCATGCTGGATTAAAATCACACTCCCGATTCATACTCAGCAATAGTCACTTCAATTACAGAAGCAAGTCACCAAAAATAACTCGACTGTAACAGGGCTAAAGCTTCACTGAAGTTGTTTCAGCCACACTTTAGAGTGTGAAATACAGACCACTTTTCTTTCCTTTTCTCCTCTCTCTCTCACTCTCTGTCTCTCTCCCTCCCTGTCTCTCTCTATCTCTCTCAACCCCATTACAGCTCTCAGGTCAAATATCTCACCTCATATGTTACACTGCAGTTTATAGCTCAGACACTGGCAGGGTATTTCAGGTTCCATTTAACTAGTTTGATGTGTGTGTGTGTGTGTGTGTATGTGTATCAGGCTGGATGCTTTCTGCCACTTTTTCCCCATTTGTTTTGATCACTTTTAGTGCTCTTTCCTTCTGTTCCTGTCATTTATCAGTAAAAATGGACATCCCTGCAGTCTTTTAAAATTCACACGGCGACCGCACTGTAGCTTCTGTTTCTCATGAAATTCCGCCTCAGTCGTTCTTGCAAGGAGAAATATTACACATCTCAAACCCGCCTGAAAACAACACCCAAGCAAATAAGGTTAGAAGCTGCACTGATCGTCGGTGATTCTACATAATTTTATTTGTTTATCTAAAGTTTCACACATCATACCTCATTACTGTTTGTAAGTAGAGGTGATTATTTATAATGATTTGAATTTGAAAAGTTATTGTTGTGTGTGAACAGTGGAGTCCTGTGAGTTCAAAATGTAGACTGAATATAAATTTCATTGTGTAAAAAAGTGAAACTATGTAATTGTGCAATTATATAATGAAATGAAAATATTAGTGTTTGAGCCAGTGTATCAATAATGCATGATCATCAATTATCATCGGTAATTGTAATGTCATTGACACATTTTCCTAGTTTGTCCCATCTATAGTGGTTTAGGCTGAAGCCGAGTTGCTGCATGTTGCTCAGTCAGTCAATGAACATTATGTGTGTATATATGTACATATACATGAGAATTTTTGCCCATTCATTCTGTAGAGCGTGTATGAGGTCAGTTACTGACGTAGGATGAGAAGGCCTGGCTCACAGTCTGTCCATTCCAGTTCATCCCAAAGGTGTTGGATGGGGTTGAGGTCAGGGCTCTGTGTGGACCAATCAAGTTCTTCTACACTGAACTCATCCAGCCATGTCTTTATGGAGCTCGCTTTGTACACTGGGACCCAGTCATGCTGGAATAGAAAAGGTTCTAAAACTGGGTCCACAAAGTTGGAAACATGCAGTTGACCAAAATGTCTTGGTTTGCTGAATCATTCAGATTGTCCTTCAAGTAATAGGCCTAGCCCAAACCCTGAAAAACAGGTGTGTCCCAATACTAATGTCCATACAGTGTAAACATATATTTTCTTTATACATTTGAATATTATATATACATTACATTATATATTACATACACTCACTGACTGTATATATGATTGGTATAACAAGTTTGACACATACGTGCAAACACACACACACACACACACACACATTAAAATCGGAGCGTGCATTCACTCTCCTAATGTCCAGATGTTCATGTTCGTGTTCATGTGACCTCGCACCATAAAACAAATGCAGTTGAATTATTGAAAGCAAATAGAAGGATGGTCCAATTTGATCAAAAAGGACAAATGCAATTAGTTGTGACTTTCTATTTTCATTGTTTCACAGCCACAGTGTGTATTTTAATAGCATATTAAAGGTCAGGGAAGGCTCTTCTTCCAAAGGTTAACTCGGTGACTCGGTGTTGAACGTCACCATCTTTTGTGACAATTTACAGTAAACATTCCTCCATTCATGATTTTCCCATCGTTTCTTACAAATATGATCCTGTTGCTCCACTGTGATGACCAAAACATCACCAAAATACATCAAAATATTTAAACGTGTGTAATTAACCTAACAACCAGCCTGCTGAAAGGTCACATCGTCCAGAATGTAAACACACCCTGAAGAAGTTTCCCAGATCGACCGTGCTGAACTCAGAAACCCTGGTTTTGAACCTCGGCACACAACCCTTCCATAAAGGCATTGTTTTCATTGAGGGCAGCTTGTAGAAGTCTGCGGTCGAGTGTCGAGCCATGAGATCCGTCTGACCTGCCGACGGCACGGGCCTCAGAACCCGCTCCAGATACCGCTAGTTGACCGCTAGCAAGCTAACCACGCTAACAATGAGACGCCTCCGCCACGATGACTCTGCACTCCTGCAATCCGTCAGGGTTTTTTCCCACATCTTCATAGCACTGCTGTGTTGACGTTAAACTCACATACGAGTGTGGGCTTCTGGGCTACCCACTGGAAAGGAGAGCAAGATTAACGAGGGACTCGGTGCTTATGGAAGATCGGATGGTGGGAGAAGGATGGATCACGTCTCTTTGCTTCGGGAGAGCTGATTTAAAACAGAAGAACATGGCCATGTGGTTGCTGGTCTGAGGAAATAACATTCAAACACCCAGGCATCTCCTGCTCATCACTAGTGTGGAAAACACCTTGCTTTGTTTTGTAGTTTTTAAAACAATGCATAAATTACCCCATTACTTTTTGAAAAAGTAGGAAGTGTGTACATTCCTTAAAAGCAAATGTTCCTCGGCAGTTCTTGGAAGGATGGTTCTAGGAAAAAAAACACTTCTCATTGGTACCGAGCCTTCACATTAGAAGGAGGCTTTTGTTTCTGAATGGTTCTGAAGTTTTTTCACATTCACATGTACAAAATAATTCTTTAAATTTGAAAAGGGGAAATCCAGAAGGGTTTCTGTGAATTGTGAAAAGGTCTAGATCATATTTGTCAAAGAGCTGAGATCGCTGCTTCGACAAATATGAAATATTTTAACTCCATCGAGCTGCTCAAAGTGGAGTTTAAGTGGAAGTGACATCCAAGTAGCTTCACAGATCTCTGAGGCTTTTTAAAGTTATTATCACAAATGTTCACGTGATATTGAGACAGAGGATTTTGACATGAAATGGACGCTCTTTTCTAAAATCTTTAGACTCTTTAGAATTGTTGTGATTACTATACTCTTAAACTGTCCAGACTATCACATTCTATCCTGTGCTACTACGCTACTACCATACTGCACACAAATGTGTTTCCTGTCTCGAGCGGACTGTGTCACTGCTTTTCGACTGGTTGAAATATCATCATGACAACAGATGGACTTGGAAAGAGACCTGTTATTTTACTGTCTGTGTAAAAAATAAACAGTTATGGAGATGACTAACAACTGGGAAGTCAACGAAGTACAAGCACTACTGTCTGTTTGGGCTGAAGATTAATTTCAGTGGGAGTTTTTTAACGCTGTAAGAAACTTGAAGGAGTACCAAACATCATTAATAAGTTAAATATTCATTGTATGGCTGAACACGCATCCATCCATTTTCTACCCCTTTGTCCTGCACTCGGGGTCAGGGGTTTAGGGGGCCTGGAGCCTATCCCAGCTGCAATGGGCGAAGGCGTGGTACACCCTGGACAGTGGCTAGCATGTCACATACAGAGACAGACAACCATTCACAGTCACACCTAGGGGCAATTTAGTGTGCTAAACTGACCTATCCCCAATGCAGGCATGTTTTTGGTGGTGGGAAGGAACCCACACGGTCACGGGGAGAACATGCAAACTCCAGACAGAAAGACCCTGCGCCCAACCCGGGAGTTGAACCCAGGACCTTCTTGCTGTGCGGCAACAGTGCGAACCCCTGCGCCACCGTGCCACCCTATGGCTAAACACTGATGACAAATCAAATAATAAATAAAAGACCACAATAACAAAAACAACACTGACAGAAAAAAACTTGCTGCCGGTTTTGGGACGATGACTGGCCATAAAGTGTGGGGGGGGAATTGCACTGTTAATGCTTCAAAAACACAGCTACCGGGCTGAGATACAGTGGAAAGCATGCTACAACTTCCGTGCCATCGCAGTACAGTACAGTTCCTGTATACCTACGCCTTTAGATGTGTCTGGCTTTTGTGTTCTAGAATTGTTGGCTTACATGTTGTGGGACTGTTAGGACTAATGCCTTCTGGATCTTTTCAGCAAACATGTACTGGGATTTCTGAGCCAGTGCATTTTAGAACTGTTTGGACCATTCTTTTCTAGAACTTTTGGTCCTTACCAAAAGAGGTACTCCAATTCTAGAGTGGGGAACTTCTTAGTCTCAAACGGTACCTCTTAGTCTGAAAAGATACTAATGCATTCTATAACTGTTTTGACCATTCACAAACTTTTGTTGCTTACCAAAAGAGATGCTCCAGGTCCAGGCTTGGGAACTTTAGTCTTAAAAGGTACTCATGCATTCTACAACTGTTCACCTCATTTATCCAAGATGTTGGATATCAATGCAATCAATCCGGAAGACATGTTTCTTAACAGCCTTTGATGTTGCGGCATGTTTAGAAGACTGAAAAGCAGATCAATTTCCTCCTCACACCATAACAAGACAATGGCAGGAATAAGGAGTGTAATGAAATCCCACTGCAATTTGTTATAAGCAGCCGAATCAACAGAACCATCTTTAGCCATTTCTTCACACGTTTGACATGTGGCACACTGTGTAAAGACCTTTTGTGTGACAGTGTATACATCTTCAATGGTAATCAATATCATATTACACCGGCTGAAAAACATCACACGATAATGGAGCGCCATCACAAATGATATTTTGGTAGTGGGTTCGGATCATTCGGGGCCCGATTTTCTGAGACCAACTCATCATGAGCATCTCAATGAAGAGCCACTGTCATTTTATCATCATTGTTATCATCATCTCGCAGTGGAATGACCTGACTTTCAAGTTTTGCCAGAAAACATTGCTAGAGATACTGCACTTAAAAGGTCCACATCCTACATTCTTACGTATTTCCTTGCCCATATTTTACTTGTCTTACATGTTTACTGGTCCTACTATGTGAGTTTGTGTGCCACAAATAGTCAGAATTAATTTTTACATGACCATTTCCCTTCCCAACCTCCCTTTGTACTTTTGGATTAAACAGGCTGTTTAAGTTACTTTGTCCTCTTCAGAAAGGCTGCCATCATTAAAAAACAGCCCAAAACACACTTTATTACTTCAGTGTGAATGTGCAGTGCTGAGCAACTCTAGGCAGAATCCACAGATATATCTAAATATGCTGGTCTAGTGATAACACAAAGGCACTGAATTCAAATCAGGCCGTTTTGGCAGCATATCATTTCAATGTATGGATGGAAGAATGGGTAGTACATTTTTTTTTACTTTAACAATATCTACATAAAACATCAAACCTGATTTTAGATAAAACGGTCCTTTTAATGTGTGATATATTTGTTAGATAGTTAATTAAAGCATCATTCCTTTCCTACAGTCAAACAGAGCAGTACCTGAGGTAAATATGTCAGTAACTGAGATAAATGTATCAGTAAAAATGTCTACTTGAG
This sequence comes from Hydrocynus forskahlii, assembly GCA_037974365.1. NCBI lineage: Eukaryota > Metazoa > Chordata > Actinopteri > Characiformes > Alestidae > Hydrocynus > Hydrocynus forskahlii. The sequence continues at coordinate 1,125,062 of JBBPCX010000088.1, read as the reverse complement.
GTAAACATGCCAGTAACTGAGGTAAATATATCAGTAAATATGTCAAAATCTGAGGTAAATATGTCAGTAGATATGTCAGTATTGGAGGAAAACATGCAAGTAACTGAGGTAAAAATATCAATAAATATGTCAGTAATTAAGGTAAATATATCCATAAATATGTCAAAATCTGAGGTAAATATGTCAGTAGATATGTCAGTATCTGCAGAAAACATACGAGTAGCTGAGGTAAATATATCAATAAGTATGTCAGTAACTAAGGTAAATATATCCATAAATATGTTCAAATCTGAGGTAAATATGTCAGTAGATATGTCAGTATCTGCAGAAAACATGCGAGTAGCTGAGGTAAATATATCACTAAATGTGTCAGTAATTGAGGTAAATATATCAGTTAATATGTGTTGGATGGGGTTGAGGTCAGGACTCTGTGTGGCCAGTCAAGTTCTTCCTCACACTCATCCAGCCACGTCTTTATGGAGCTTGCTTTGTGCACTGGCGCACAGTCATGCTGGAATAGAAAAGGTTCTTCCCCAAACTGTGTTCACAAAATTGGAAGCATGGCGTTGTCCAAACTGTCTTGGTTTGCTAAAGCATTAAAATTGTCCTTCACTGGAAGTAAGGGGCCACCTGAATAATTAAGAGGTGTGTCTCAACACTTTTTTCCATATAGTGTACCTAGAGGGAACAAAAATTGTGTTTACCAAGGCTCTGAGAGAAGGTTCTATTTTTAATAAAGTAATGAATCTGATTATTTGAGATGAAGTACTAGATGGACTACCTATGGTTTGGCTCAAACCCCAGTTGTACTGTGGGCCATCTGTGGCTGACAGCCCTTGGGGAACACAACTTCTGGTAATTCAAAAAGGTGTGGCAGTAAAGCTCACTGTGCTTTGCAATTTCTCAGTGCTTTGCACTAGAGATGCCTCTATACTGACACTGATACTGCTATTACATTTCAATACATTTTGCATTTCACACCATTAAACTACATAAAATACAACACTTCATTTGTACAGTAGGTTGAGGTTGACCAGTCTGAACAAGGCAAGCCCAGCACATCCACACCCAAAGACTGTTGAATTCTTACAACAGAAAATGTGAATACAGCTTCAGAGGATCCATCTTGTTAACTTCTTATAGTCATTAATTCTATCATCGGTTAATGAATTGACTATTATTTAATGAATAATAATATAATATAATAATATTAAGAATTTAATGAATAATCTAATTGCATTACTTCTTTACTTTCTCTACCTTTGCTGCTGTCATTATGCAGTTCTCATTTTATAATAAAACAACAGAACCCATATCGCCCCCTATGTTTCCTGTAGTGTATTACAATCTGTCAGAATGATAGAAATGTAAATCATTATAGATCACTTGTGATTTTATTAAACAACTTATTTTTATCATAAGGTTGACATCTGTGATTTGCCTCAACGCATGGATTTAGTATTGAGGTTTCCATGTCCCAGTGGCTGCCAGTGGGATTTGGGTTTGTCTTGGTAAATTGGGGTGAATGTTTCAGTATTTTTTTTTTTTCCCTGAAGCTGCTGTTGCTGTGGCTCATGTAGGTAGATGTTTCTCCAGCATGTTCATACACCCAGTAAATCAACAGCAACAGACTAATGCTCTTTTACCAGAAGCACTCTCACTGACTGTCTTCTCTCTCTCTCTCTCTCTGTCTGCTGGGAAGGGCAGTAATCCTCTTAAAATGCTCTTTAAGCAGCCATTTGTCATCCTGGGTGTTGCTGGCATGCCCCCGGGCCACGGCTGAGGAGGGAGAGAGGGAGACAGACAGAGAGTAGAACAGAGAGAGAGAGAAAAGGAGAGAAAGAGAGAGAGAGAGAGAGAGAGAGAGAGAGAGAGAGAGAGAGAGAGAGAGAGATAACCATATAATTACCCCATCACATCAGCAGCACCTCTTGCAATTGTTGCTTTCTCTGCCATTAAGGGAGTTTCTTTATGCTATAAAGTTTTGCCCACTGTGTATTTCCATAGCCAATCGTAATCGGATCCTTCACCGGTATCGACCCAAGAGGGACGCTGAGAGTGCAGAACGCGGCCATTAGTGTCATTATTGTCCTTCTCTTGGATAAAAGGAGGTAAGAGGGTGGAGGTTGCGTTGGGAGGCGAGAGAACTAGTCAGCACTGCAAGAATCAAATGAATAGTTCATAATCACTGTGCAATATCTCAGGGGTGGACACTAAGGGAAAAATTCAATATCTGCGTACTTCAAAAAATGTTCACGATATGTGATATTTCATATTTGTGAACCCTGCTTAAGGGCTTAAATTTATTGTATGTATTTTACACACACACACACACACACACACACACACACACACACACATATACACATACACATTTATGTCAAGGCTTTTGCACAGATCTGTATGTATATATTCAAAATATACAGCTCTAGAAAAAAATAAGAGAGCACTGTAATTTATTTTTAAATCAGCATCAGCATCAGTATGACAACCATTCCATGCCAGTGTCTGTTAAGTTCCTACACAAGCACCTCATTCTGCTTTATGAGGGACTGATTAGTGATCACCTGAATCAGATCGTATTTAATGAGGAAAAGTATAAAACACTGCTGTAATCGACACTCTCCTCTCGCAATGAGACCAGCTGGATGGTAAAAGACTACTAGAAGTTCGTCAAAGGTAATTACTGCCATTTTGTTTAAGAATGAAATAACAGATTTGTTTTCTTTGAATTATTCAAGTTCAATAATCACTGCATCATTTCTCTTATTTTGATGTTTTGTCATTTCCTTTAAAATTATACTTTAAAGAACAACATTTTTATTTGGAAATTAGGAGAAATATTGTCAGCAGTTCTTAAAAACTAAAGCAAAGCTCTTCTGTTTAGGACTTGCACCTATAAAAGATATAACCTACGGAACTGAACATTTTTGTAGAGGTCTCTTGTTTTTTTTCCCCCTTTTTATATAATGCATACACACAGTGCAGTGTAAAAGTATTGACCCACCCCTCATTTCTTTATGTTTTGCTTCCAAAGATATATCTATCTATCTATCTATCTATCTATATATATATATATCCCAATTTATCAAACAGCAGGGTCTAGAAAAAGACTTCAGTCCTTGTTTATATGTATGTG
>JBBPCX010000088.1:1073480-1113178 GCA_037974365.1 Hydrocynus forskahlii | reverse complement strand
TCTCTCTCTCTCTCTTTCTCTCTCTCTCTCTCTCTCTCTCTTTCTCTCTCTCTCTCTCTCTCTCTCTCTCCCTCTCTTTCTCTCTCTCTCTCCCCCCTCTCTCTCTCTCTCTCTCTCTCTCTCTCTCTCTCTCTCCCTCTCTTCCTCTCTGTCTGTATCTTGCTCTCTGATTGACATTCTGTAATAAAAAAAGCGATGTACATACATCGTCTTATCATCACAGCAGTGCAGTGTTAAATTAAATTACACTGACAGAGAAAGACAGAGAGAGAGAGAACAAGAGAGACTGAAAGGAGTAGAAAGAATTTCAGATTTGTACTAGCACCCTGTTTAAATTCCAGAATTAGACAGATATAGTTTGAGCTGTCAAAACATTTGTCAAATTCACACATTGGCTACAAGAAATATACATGTACATGTGACGGGATAGCCAGTATGTCAGTGAGGAAGCATAATGGATGTAGTTAAAGTTCATTCATTATGAAATGTCCACACAGTGTAAACGGTTTCTGAGAAAATGGAATGACCAGATTTTAGAATCAGGTGAGGTGGAGCACAGCAGCATTTACATCCACTCAGCGAGAAGCACTTCACGGCAAGGCAGAACTTTGTATCGGTTGAATAAAGATATAAGACTCAGAATTGCTGAATTATAAAATTGCAGGATTTGTACTGAGTTGACTGCCGCAGAATTCCTGACCTTGCCTTGACTCATGTTCTAACGCTAAGACTGAGGTTGTTACCCCGTGATTGCTGTATTTGCTTGGAGACGTTACTCCGGGATTGGTGCATTTTCCTGAAGTTGTTATCCCAGGATTGCTGTAGTTGCCTGAGGTTGTGACTACAGCATTGATGTATTAGCCAGAGGAAGCTACTCCAGAATTGCTGTATTTGCTGGAGGTAGTTACCTCACCATTGCTATATGTCCCTGAGGTTGTTACTTCAAGGTTGTTGTGCTTGCCGGATGTAGTTACTCCAGGATTTATGTATTTGATGGAGGTAGATACCCCAGCATTGCTACATTGGCCTGAGGTTGTTACTCTAGGATTGCTGTATTTGCTTAAGGTAGTTACTCCAGGATTACTCTTTTTGCCTGAGGTTGTTACGCCATGATTGATGTGTTTGCCTGAGGTTGTTACTCCAGGATTTCTGTATTCGCCTGAGGTAGTTTCCTCAGCATTGGTGTATCTGGCTGAGGTAATTATCCCACTATTGCTGTATTTGCCTGAGGTAGTAAACTCTGGATTGGTGTGTTTGCCCAGATGTAGTTGCCCCAGGACTGCTGTATTTACTTCATATTACCTATCTGGACATTCCCTGTATTATTTTTTTGTAACTCTACAATTGCTGAATTTACACTGAACTCAGACACATCAGGGTTTGCATTAATTGTTGCCCTATTGCCCCATGATTGCAGAATACTCCTCAGGCTACTTACCCGGGATTTCGAATTGTACTTTGAGTTATTTGCCTTAGGATTGCCCTGTGTTCGGTGCCCCAGATCACGGAATTTATCCTGCCGTAGCTACCCATAACAAGATTGTGATGATGGAAATGATAAAGTTTGACTTACCCTTACTAAAGCACTCTTTGAAAAAAAAAAGAGTTCACATGCCCATATCTGATTAAATAGAGGTCCAGTACCACTTCTACTTCTAAATTATAGCTTTTCATACTAAGAAGAAGCAGGAGAAGAAGAATGCGATGAATAGATGTGGCCACAGTCATGTTTCTTTTTACTTCAGAGTCCTTCCAAAGGAAGGTCATCAAATTGGTCTCTTATTCATCTCTTGTATCTCCATCTGATCCGACTTCATAACTTCTTTACAGAGCAGCCGTTCTGAAGAGAGAGAGAGAGAGAGAGAGAGAGCAGAGAACGTAAAAGGAGGGAAGTTAATTGCAAAATCCGCAGCTGGAGTCAGACTGACGTTGATCAATAGCTTGAGAAACTCATTAGTGAAGTGGACCTGTGTGTGTGTGGTGCCAGTTACACCAGGCAGGTGGGCCCATTGACATTATGACACAAAAAGCCAGCATCCGTGAGATAATGGGATAGTTTTATGTGTGTGTGTGTTTGTGTGTGCTAATTTTTTTGCTCAAGTTTCAGATACCTTCAGTCGATGTAGATTTAACCCAGTTTAAATCACTTTGCTTCACTTTGATCCAGTTCTGTTCCATTTAGGGCAGTTCAGTTGAGTTCAGTCAGGTTCAGAACTGTGCCCTTTTGTTTAATTCAGTTCAAAGCAGCTCAGTCCAGATCAGTGTGTTTCAGTTTAGTTCAGAACATTTCATTTGAATCTAGTATAATTCAGGACAGCTCATTTGATACCTGTTACTTTCAGTTCACTCAGGTTGAATCCCGTTCAGTCTGATTTGGACCTGCTTGTTTTAGATCAGTTTAATTTTAAACAGTCAGAGCAGGAGTTTCTGAAATCTCTTGCGCACTCTCGGCGAGCTCAGGGATATGAAAAGAAGCCTCTGATTGCAGCAAAATCCGTTTCTCAGATAAATCAATGTTCCCTCTCACACTCGCTGAGCTTCTGTCATCGATTCATTTTCCCCTTCTGTTTACTGACTGTTGTTTGCACGTCAAAGAGTTTGAAAGGTAATTGAGGTGAGATGTGACACCAGAGAGATAATCGAGCCCTTTAGCTGCCATAAAGTTAAAAACCTTTTTATTCATAGTTGGTTGTGTTATTATGACTGCTGTTTGAGCACACACTGCTGGATCAAACTTGGATAAACTTCCAGCTATAAAACCAGAATTATGTAGCTCATAAAGTATTCATAAAAGAATGTATGAATGTATGTATAATAATATATTAGAATTATGCTTTAAAATGAAATGATCAATACTACATATAGTATATATATATAATAGTAGTATGTCTATTGTTATATTTTAGAGGAATGCTGTGTGTATGTGTGTGTGTGTGTGTTTGTGTGTGTGTGTGTGTGTGTGTGTGTGTGTACTAATCAGCCGTTACATTAAACCCACCTGCCTAATATCATGTAGGTCCCCCTGATGCTGCCAGAACAGATCTGCACAGACCAAAGGGGGCTGTTGTGCTGATGGAATATTATCAGATATTATTATTCCACGATTTATTGCTGATATGAAAGTTGGAGAACTGGAGTGGGGAAAGACAGCAAACCGTGTGGGTAAGGACAGTTCATCTGATAGCAGTGTGTGTGTGTGTGTGTGTGTTGGATAAGAAAGTAATTACAGCATTAACCTTGTCCTTAGAGACACAACTTTGGTGTATGAAGTGCAAACACTCCCACACACACACACACACACACAGTGAAGAGATTTATTCTGATGGACAGATGCCTCAGACGCCCCAACAATTAACCACAGGCTGGCAAGATTGTGTGTGTGTGTGTGTGTGTGTGTGTGTGTGTGTGTGTGTGTGTGCGCGTGTGGGTTCAAGTGTATGAAGGGTTGAGCCACAGCCATCTGTGTCACCTGCTATTGTTAGTAACACCTTTGTTTGTGGACAGGTGGGTGTATGTGTACCTGTGTACAAGTTGTGTATACACACACACACACACGCACACACACACATACACACACACACACACACACATCACGTCAGAGGCACGAGTCGACACCCCCTTAGAGAAGTCGTGTGTTTTTTCCTCTCTGTGCGCACACTTGTGTACACAAAGCAATCTCTGCCTCTGATTGGCTTACGCTGACACGTGTTCCTTGACTTAACCAATTATTATAGTCTCCAGCAGAGGAGACAGACACACATCACATGTGTGGAAATCCTTCACTCTAGACACACAAACAGCACGGTGACCTACACAATCTGCAGATCACTGTTAAAGTACAGTAACAGTACCGGCGTTCTGCACGGCATCTGAAACGGCATCGCTAGCTAACATGGCTAAAGCTAGCACTGCAGAGAGTCGTCCAGTCCAGAGGACGCTGAGTGGCGCCGTGGCTTAAACTGTTCCCACTTTCTGTTGTGCACTTAAATTTACCAGACAATTCAGGGTATCAGCCTTTGTTTTGTTTTGTTTAATTGTCATGTTGACTGTTAATGTTACAGAGGTGTTGGGCACCCGTGTTCCTCCACTGCTTGTGTATAATATACTTGTGTGTCAGGTGTGTGTGTGTGTGTGCGTATGTTTACCTAATCAGGATATTTTTCCCCCTATAAAGGGTATTAGAGTGTACATGATTTATAGAAGTCCTTCTGTGGTCATTAGCATTTGTACAACTCCCCATTCTATCATAGACAAAATCATAATTTCCATAAACACCATCTTTGTAACGCTTAAACTCAAAGTCTTTGAATTCCTGTTGTATTACAGGGAGCATCTCACACAGCCTTGAGCCATCCTCCATGATTAATGCCTCTTAACTGCCTATTTTTTCGGCAGCAGATTAAACAGCTTAGATTATGACCATTATAGGTAAAGCCCCTGGAGCCGAGATTCAGCACCGTTATAATTAGTTTTCTCGTTAACTTCACTTGCCTGTTTTTTTTTTCCTGCCAGCACGTTATGTTTTGATGTATTGGCTCTTTAGGCCGCTAGTCGGAGTGGAAAAATGCTAACGTCTTAATGAAATGTTTAGCATTTCCCATCTGCCCTGCGCTCATATTGCCATAATGACCCACGAGATGGTGCTTAACCCAGTCACATCATGGCTGATTGATGCGCTCACTTTGGCTTTTTATTTGTTTGCATATTTTTTCGGCGTCCTGTTAAAATGTTCCTGTACTCAGAGGCCACTTTCTGAGAAACCCCTTGATGTAGCTCCACATGTCTGGTGTACTGTAGAGACTGAAGTTCGCTTGTTGATGTACAGCCTGTGTTATCTATCAGTTTCTGCCCACAGAGTCAGTTCTGAATATATATTTTGGTAAAAAGATGATACTAATAAAGTGGCCCGAGAGTGTAAGCAAAAGGTAGGTGTTTCTGATAAAGTGGCCAGTGAGAAGAAGCCCAAGATGGGTGTTTCTAATAAAGTGGCCAGTGGCCAGAAAGTGTAAATATAAGGTACTCATTTCTGATAAAGTGGCCAGTGAGTAGAAGCGCAAGGTAGGTGTTTCTAATAAAGTGGCCAGTAAGTGTAAGTATAAGGTAGGTGTTTCTAATAAAGTGGCCAGTGAGTGTAAGTATAAGGTAGGTGTTTCTAATAAAGTGGCCAGTGAGTGGAAGAACATTGGCATGAAAAATAGATTCATATGCCAGAAGATGAAATGTCATTTGATTTTTATCTTAGATCTTGCATAATTATACATGACGTTTGAAGGAGAATTGGCATTGTCCAGCTGCAGAGATTTTGCCTTCTTGTTTTACACTTTATTTGAATCCCTAAGGACCTCTTCTGCACAGTACTGGCTATATGAGGAAGGTCAGCACTTCACCAAGCGCACAGACCATAAACTGTGTGTTTCAGCTCATGTGCCAGTTTTGTAACTGAAACCGCTGCCAAAAGCTTGGTGCATTGGGGATTGTCTTCGTGAGCTGCTGGGCAATTAAGCGTCGTGGCAGAGCTTTTACAAGTATGTGAAGCTGTAGTGGTGAGATGGATCACCATTCTTCCAGAAGATATTCCTTCGGATGGTGGTGGAAAGCCCTGTCCCATAAGTGTTCAACTGGACTAATATCTGGCGACCAGAGCATATGAGTTACACCATTTTCATACTTATCAGACCATCCACTGATCCCTCGTGCCCATGGAGATGGAGACCCCCGTCTGTCTTGTCAGGATAGAAATCTTTCATCATAGGATGAAGGTGATCAGTTCGAGGCAAGGACTCCTCTAAGGGTACAAGTGGACCCCAATCATGTCAGCCAAATGCCTCTCATGGCATAAAAGAGACTCCTCATTATAAGGGTCAAAAATTCAGGCATGTACTGTTTTGTCAGTGTTTGCTGCACATGCACTCACCCACTTGTGGAGCATATGGTCATCTGACCATTTAACAGTTTTCCACATCATTGTTGACCAGCACCTGTGGTTTTTACACCGCTGACATCACAGATGGTTATTGGTATTTTTCATAAGAGGGACTATCTATGTAGGACTTATGTAGGACTACACAAGCATTCCACTCACTGAATGTGTGCTTTCTTTTACAATCTCCAGCCATGCTTACTGACACCTTTCCCACAGATCTGATCTCTTTAGTCTCTGTTTCTGTCAAAACACTGGCCAACTGAGCAGTCCTTGAGAATGAGCTCCACGACCCAATAACGAATCCTCTTTCAAAGTCACTTAGATCTTTCCCCTCTTGATCATCTTGATTCAAAATCAATGTAAACTAGTACAGCATTTTTAGTAGCATTCAAGATCTCCTTGGTTTCTGGGATTTTCTGGGAAATAACAAAACATGTTTTGGTAATTTTTTGTTTATTTTTTGTAAAAGCTGGCCCAGAAAGATATGACATTCGCCTCATGTTTGCAAAGCACGAACTAAAGCCAAGGTGGTGACAGATTTTTCAAGCTGTCGCCAGGGTATCTTTTCATTTCCTGATTTCTGATGTGTTCAGCCCGTCTGTTTCGTCCTCTTCTTGGACATCCATCAGTGTGTTCAGACAGGAGAAGTTCTTAGACAGTCAGACTAGGGCACACATTTACCGTGTGTGTGTGTGTGTGTGTGTGTGTGTGTGTGTGAGAGAGAGAGAGAGAGAGAGAGTGAGTGATAAATTCAATACATTAGAGGCTGAGGCTTAGGGCAGGTTCAATCGATAATGTGTTTGGTGCTTTGCAATCCTCCAAACACACTCCATATCACCTGCTCCCTTCAGCCTTCATCTCCAGACGACAACATCGCCTGAAGAAACTTGAGCCACGGTAGTGGAATCTTCTCGCCTGTGTGAGGAAGGGGAGAGTGTCTCTTAAAGGGCCGGTAACCCAAAAGTTTTCTACATTTATTCTCTGATGTTCTCTTACAATGTCCATGTGGTTTTATGCAGCAAAAATTTATCCCAGTTCATTTCTACATCAGTCAAAACGTCAGTTTATGTAACTGTGCCTTTAAGTAAATGTTCTGATTGGTTGTCCTTTAATCTTCAAAAAGCAGGCTGGAAGTATCAAGTTTGGTCTGAAATCTTCAGGGATGAGGGAAAATGAAATCTTAGTCACTCTTTTCAGGTCTTTCAGAAGGCTATGGAGGGCCATTTGCTCCCTGAAAACCTGGAACAGCACAACGTTAAAAACCCATGTCCTGCATTTCATGTTGTAATTGTTTGAGTCCACTTTTGATGATTATGGGATCAGACCAGCCTTCGCTCCCCAGACACATCAATGGGCCTTGGGCCCCGATGACCCTGATGCTGGTTGGCCCTCTTTTGGTAGGTACCGACCACGACATACCAGGAACACTCCACAAGACCTGCACCTTTGGAACTCTGACCCAGTCATCTATCACAGTTTAGCTCTTGTCAAAGTAGCCCATTTTTCCTGCCTCCAACATCAACTTCCCAAACTGACTGTTCACTTGCTGTTCACTTCCAATATCTCCCACTGGTGCCATTGTAATGAGATGTTATTCACTTCACCAGTCAGTGGTTTTAACCCTTCAGTGGGGTAGTTTCTACCAGTTCTACCCATTGCTGCGTGAGTTTTTTGCTCGTGATCTGCCATTCCACACTGAAATTCGACAATCTGTTACTTTGTAATGTGAACTGTTCATGTATTTACTCTGCCTGTGCTGCCTGACTGCAGAGCAGCTAAACATCTCCTTGTCAATGAGACGATGTTCACCTTGATGCTGGTGTCACTCGTTTGACTTTGAGTGGTTCAACAGGATGATTGTTTGTTGTACAAATAGCACAAGCTGTGGTTGCAATGGTTACAGTGCCATAGTAATTCTGAATTAACATATAAATACTACATAAAGAGGGTTTATAAAGGTGTGTAGCAAAAACAATAGCTTGGCAGTGTAATTTCCCGGTGTTGCTTAGACGCATGTCAAGTTTGTTTTATAGCTGTGCAAAATGTAAAGATTTTTTTTTTTTACAGCGTTGCGAGTCTGAATTTCTTTGTTGCATGCGTTGTGCTCTTGAGTGTCCTGCACAGTGCTCCATCTGTCAGTTGGTCCATTAGCTGTTTGGACGCAGCCTGAGTTTAGTGTGATTTTGTTATGGATCAACTGACAAGTGTAAAGAAATGTATAACTATAAAGCTCTAAGCATCATGATGGAGGAATATCAGCTGTAATCCTGAATCTCCATTAACCTGCATTGTTACTTCAGCATTTAGAGCCGGTGTGACGATATACTTTAATGAAAAGTAGTCAGGTGGCACAACCATGTGATGCTACACGCTGAAGGGTTAATGTTGTGGCTGATCAAAGCACTGTGTCGTCCTTGGCTGCTTTTTGAGTAAGCCTAATACAAGGCCAGTCAGAACAGAGCTTATTTCCATGTCAGTAATAAAGGCATTGCAACAAAACAGCCCGTTTAATTCTAAGGGTTAAAGACACGATGGAAAAATGTTAGTGTAAAAATGAATTATGGCTGTTTTTGGTACATAAAACCGTCATAAGTGGGCCGCAGGGGAAAAATGTAGAATATGGGTCCTGTAAGTGTATATGTCTCACACACGGGGGCTGTTGAAGTTGAAAAGCATCTGTGACTGAACTGCTGAGTGGTTTAACAGCAGTGATGTGGTGTACGTTTTTAGCATCGGGTTTCAGACATCAGACAAAACAGCGTCTCTTATCCACACAGAACACCGGTGGAGCACTTCACCACAGGGTTTTATTCACTTCAGCATTCGGTACTTCGGGGAAATAATTTTAACATCATGTCCAATTTTGAATGACCCATCTTGCAGAGTTTTACCAGCCAAATACATTTACTGGCTAACTGAAATCATGATGACCATCAAAAGAAGCTGTTTTCTACATCATGATCCAGATATGTGGGTTACACGGTTTTGGGAATACTTTAAGAAACTGTACTCTAACTTTACTCTAACGATATAGCAACAAAATGCATTTTGCCAAACTGATTAACAGACTTGACCTAAATGTGAATCTTTATTTTTGTGCATTATCATCACAACGTTAATGTTAATGATTGTCTATATATTGTATCAGAGTTCTGTGGTTTAAAAAAGGCTGATGGCCCCTCAGCAAAGCCACCACAGCCCACAGGTTGAAAACCACTGAATAAGGAAGGAAGGAATGAAGGGTAATGAGAGAAAAAAGAGAGAGAAAGAGAGCGAGAGGGAGAGCGGGTGAAAAAATGAGAGAGGGAGAGAGAGGGGCAAAGAGAGGGAGAGAGAGAGAAAGATAGAGGGAGAGGGGGTGAAAAAATGAGAGAGGGAGAGAGAGGGGCAAAGAGAGGGAGAGAGAGAGAGAGAGGGAGAGGGGGTGAAAAAATGAGGAGAAAGGGAGAGAGGGCAAAGAGAGGGAGAGAGAGAAAGAGAGAGGGAGAGGGGGTGAAAAAATGAGAAAGGGAGAGAGTTGGCAAAGAGAGGGAGAGAAAGAGAGAAAGAGGGAGAGCAGAAGAGGGGGTGAAAGAATGAGAGAGGGAGAGAGAGAGAAAGAGAGGGAAGAGAGAGAGGGGAAGGAGAGGGAGAGAGAGAGAAAGAGAGAGGGAAGAGAGAGAAAAAGGGGGAAAGAGGGGGAGAGAGAGAGAAAGCGAGGGAAGGGAGAGAGAGAGAGAGGGAAAGGGGAGAGAGAGAAATGGAAGAGAGAGAGAGGGAAAGGGGGGAGAGAGCTAGAGATGGGAGAGAGGGAGAGAAGGGGAGAGAGAGAGAGAGAAAGAGAGAGGGAAGAGGGAGAGAGAGAGAGGGAAAGAGGGGGAGAGAGAGAGGGGAGTAATATGATAATGAAAGGAGAGGGCCTGTGTGTCCATCACATTTACTGACACACAGTTCACATCTGTAAGTGTAAAGCGATTTAACGTGTGTGTGTGTGTGTGTGTGTGTGTGTGTTTGTGTGTGTGTTTGTGTTAGCTGCAGAAATTGAACGATCTGAGCAGATGGCCGACGTCAGCTAAGAAGGAAACATCAGAGGAGCATCAACAAAGCTGCAGATGGAGATATGTGTGAGGAAAGGAGAGTGTGTTTGGGCGTCTGAGTCTCCAAAAAGGGATGCATGTGTGTGTGAGAGAGAGTGTGTGTGTGTGTGTGTGTGTGTGTGTGAGTGTGTGAGTGTGTGTGTGTGTGAAAGAGCGAGAGAGAGAGAGAGAGAGAGAGAGAGAGAGAGGGAGAGAGAGAGATGTTCCTCAGTGCACTGCATTTGTACGTGAGACACACAGTTGAGAGAAATTTCCCGGGAATGACAGAATACTTATGTGACAAGTTTATTAATGTCTTAATAATGTAAATGTATCAGCATTTAAAGTGCTTTGATGAACTAAGGGCCATCCGGGAAGGACATTTCTCGTGTTTGCATCCAACAAACAATGCACCAGTGACTGGCAGGGAGATTGAAAGTACAGATAAATTCTGGTCAGCTCAAAGAAATTGTTTTGCAGGGCTGCAGTGATTAGTCAGCAGTTTCAGTTATTTACTGAGTCATTGTCCTAAAAACAGCTCCATAATGCCTTTTACTCAAATGAACCACAGAGTCATTCTGACAGACTGTCATAGCCAACAGGAAGTGCAGGAGGCGATATTACTTCTGTTGTTTCATTAAAAAACAGCTCCATAATGCTCTTTACTTTTCATATGATCCACATGGTCATTCTGATGGACCATAATGCCCTCTAGTGTAGTGGGAACATTACTTCTATTGTCTCATTTTAATAGCATTCTACAATGTTTTATAATGGACATATAAGTCACATGGTCATTTTGACAGACTGCAGTACACTACAGGACGCGTAAGGGACAATATGGCTTCTACTGTCCCATTTTAAAAATGTTCTGCAACACTTTATAATATTCATTTGAGCTACACAGTCATTCTGTCAGACTGTAACACACTATAGGAAGTAGGGGGTGATATGGTTCCATTTAAAAAGGGCTCTGTTTATATAACATTTCTTCAATATTATAATATTAAGTAAAATAGCAATTATAAACACTAGCATCAGGTTAAGATCATTTAATGCATTTGTCTCCAAAAATGTTAGTCTGATATTGTTTAAAACATGGACTGAATTTGCATTCAGTACACAAGAAGGTGGTTTGCCTTTTAGAAACTGAATGGCACTTCCGATAAGTATTGGGACGGTGCTCTCCTCCGCGCATTTACGTATTATTAATTTTTCATCATACCAATGCTTGCCTTTTATGCATAACACTTCAGTTCTGCTGGGGCCGGGGGGGGGGGGGGGTGTTTCATGATCCTTTTTCTGATCTTTCTGAAGAGTGCTCCTTAGGACATATTCCAGAGCGGCACTCTGACTAATTATAAATGTGACCAATCCAACCAATTAGCTCCAATTAGAGAGAATTACCCTCCGCCTGCAAGCGGAGGAGCCACTTCAAATGCTGGAAAAAATAAAACAGCATGGAAATAAACCATTTTTATGGACTTCTATTTCTCTTTCTCTCCTTTCTGTCAAGCTCATTTACTACTTCCCCCTCTCTAATCTGCCCGTCCTCGGCGGCGCAAAAGTGTGTGCGCGTCCAAAACAGTTTGTTTTCATTGCGGCTAATGAAAAGGAAGCTGTTTATGAAGCAGATGATTACAAGGGTTTGGCCCACCATTCCCAACCCCCGTGTGTGTGTGTGTGTGTAGTGACTGAATGATGACATCCCAAAAACGTTGAAAAGCATTAGGGCAATGAGCCAGCGCCTCAGCTCGAGCCCATCAGGAAGAGCCGGGTGAGTGTATTTCATTATTTATTTTTTTCCCCCCGCATCTCCATAATCCTTCTAAATGCCCGCTAATGTTACGCAGTGATGGAAAACACATTTATACTCTTTCGCACTGGATACGATGACGCCTTCAGGCAGTACAGATGTTTTGAGGCGTTTACGATGAAAAGTCTGACATTTCTGTAAATGCTTAAAGCGACGAATCAACAGATTAAATTGATCAAGTTTCCCCCATTACTCAAAATGGAGTCAATCAGCATCGCCATGTTTGGTGTCCTTATGTGAGGGGTCAGGTAGGGGTCCCGTGGGGGGGGTCTGTAGGTGACGGGTGTAGCCATCAGTGTTTTATAACACCCATCCATACTTCCCAGCTACAGTACTGAAACGAGTTGTCTGGTTACTGGTCATATTTCAGTGTTTAAATTGGGATTTGTGAGGCTTTAGCAATCTTACACAACAGTTACCTCGTGTTTATCAGCTGCTGCGCTTTATCAGTTACCGCCTGAGCAGAACACAACAACATACAAAAACATGTCCTGAATGTCTGTTACAAGCAGTTAGAAGACCCAAATTCCCAGGAACCGCTGCCGTACTGTTCGATAAGCAATCAAAGATGTGGCTAACAAATACTGAAGCGAACAATTACTACATTAAACACTATCATGTAACAACACTCACAGTTTAGCTGTATCTGATTCTCAGTGTTAAAGATGGTGGTGTGTCCATGCACAACGGCTTAGCACTCTGCGAAAATGCAACTTTTGTTACTAAATTTATCTTTAATTCATATTAAAGTCTATATATTTGAATGCATTGAATGTCATTAAAGTCCCTGTGGGGTAATGGGTAGGTGACCCAATATTTTTGTGTGTATACCGAATAGTGTATATATTACAATAGCTGTAAAATTACTGAGCATCACTGCACATAATCATAACTGTAATCTAACTATTACAATACAACTGATAATCTAGATAGTGTATATATGCATTAGTTTATAGAGTGTTCCCCCGCAAAGTCAGATTACAGCCTCAGTCATTTGTGGACTTTTTCTTAGAACCTAACTCATAATTGTTCGTGGAAACCCCCGTAAATCTGTGGAAACTGCAAAAATCCCTTTTTTTTCGTGGCAATATATACATTTTCATGCATTTTAGTGCTAATTTACTAAGAAAAATATTATTTACTAATTTTGTAACAAATATTAATGTAAATTCGGCTACATTTCCATATAAAATTGTATACATTTTTTTAGTACGCTTCAGTGTACACTGTACAGTACATACACTGGTTTACCTTTACATTTTCTTTAAGGGTAATGTTTTAAGCTGAGTTTAAAATGAAATTAAAGTGTCTGGGGAGTATATTTGGGGGCATATTTGGGGTTTACACTATAAAAATAGGCATTTTTAAGCATTTTTTTACCACATCACAAATTTCCGTTTTTTCCACAATTTGCGGGTGCTCTTGGAACATAACCCCTGTGAATTTTGGGCGTCTACTGTATAATATGAATGATTATATATTGATCAAATATAATATGGATGACAATGTAATTTTAACACACTGCGCACAATAATAATATAGAGCCACTCCACATACCATTTGCACATTATGTCCATTCTTTTTTTACATGTATATTATTTGTTTTTACATAAGAAGAGGAATTGCACATTGAATCTCATTGTAGTGTGTACAGTGACTATAAAGGAACTCAATTCAATTCAGTTCAGTGTGTAATATTTTAGAGAGTTACATAACAGGCTTACAAACATCAGACCAAATGCAGATTGAGACTAGGGGAGTTTCTCAACATCACAACATATTCAACACAGAATCATGGGCAGGCTGGGTGAATCTAGCCTGGGCTAGATATAAATCAGCCCCATCTAGCCAATCTTTGTTGTTCTTACAACCTGTTGGTAATGCTGCTGTCTGTTGGTCAACGGGAGTCCAAAACAATCAGCTTGCAGGTGTTTGTTTACAGCAAGTGAACAATGTGAATGAAGTTAAACCTTCTGAGACTTTGTTCTGAGAGAGAGAGAGAGAGAGAGAGAGAGAGAGAGAGAGAGAGAGAGCGAGAGAGAAAGAGAGAGAGCTTCTTTTAGACCTACTAGCCCATTTATACCAGCCTGTCATTTATTGCCGTTTTATGTTACAAATGCTTTTACTTATTCTGCGTCACTCATGTGTGTATGTTTGTTTTCATCTGTGTGTGATCACCTGGCTGCTTAGTGTGCAGGAGACAGTTTCTGTGGAGACAGCAATGCTCCGTCCATACCAGCAGACGATGTTCCTGCTTACGGTAGGCACACTCACTAATACACACACACACACACACACACATACACATACACACACACACAGAGTGTATGTGCCCCTCATGCTGAACTGCTGAACAGCACTTGTGTAATGTGTTCAGACACTTCAGTACCAGGCTTCTCTGGAAGCTTCCGCCACACGTGAGCTAATTACACATGTCACGTGGGCTTCAAAATCCTTTTACACACTTTCTGCTTAGACCTGCACTGCTTTTCAGTGGTAAAGTTTAGCTCCTGCACACACACACACACACACCCCTATGTCACACCCTCCATTCTTACTAACTGTTGGTTCAGGATTTAATTTGTTACATGTCAGGATGTTCTTCTTTTCGAATTTAGGATCAGCTGCTTGTACTTGCCAGTTTTTACCATTAAAACAGCATGTATGCAGCCAACTTTAAGCCAAAGTTGGAACATGATACTGTGCTGAAGTACTATATCCCTTTAACAACAGCATTTGACTGGAAACATTGATTTTAACTTTTTGTTATCTGATGTCCTGATACAATGAAAGGCATTTCATTCAGAATTAAAATGTTATTAACACCATAGCAGCTGCAGTGAGTGATTCCAAGTAAATTACCATCAGCTTTGATTCATTTCTGAAACTCACTCAAACTATTAGATAAGTCGAGAGGTGAAGTGGATCATTTGATTGCTTTGCAAAGCAGCCATATCATAACACTATGAGCTGATCATATACTTAAAAAATGAGGAAATCAGTTAAATTAGACAAAATCCTAAATCTAAATCCAAAAATAAGCTCTGATTCCACCAGAATGATAATGTTGTCAAGTGAAACCCATACATGGCTGGGAATCCAAGAGAGCATAACTTCTCTAACTCTCTCTGGGTGGGTTGACTGTCCCTCCTTCTCCCCTCATCACTTAGCATGAAGGAGCCCGGTCTCAAGAGTTTTCGTGCAGCCATCACGATATAGAATGTAATCAAAATACGTGCTGCGATCACGCTTTAGGGCTTTTTTTGATGCTTGGACAACGCTTCACTTTTTCATGGTAGGACAATGCTTCACTACCCTGTATTTTAATGTGCAGTGCGTAACATCGCCAGTATCAGCGGTAACTGGTGACTGAGGGACAGTAGGAGAGAAATATTGAGCGGTTCAAACAGGCTGAAATGCCGTGAGATGGGGAAAGTCCCTAACTCTAACTTTAACTCTAACCCTAACCCTAATCTTAACCTTAAACCTAACCCTAACCCTAACCTTAAACCTAACCCTAACCCTAACCCTAACCCTAACAGTCACCAGTTAGCGCTGATACTAGTGGTGTTATGCACTGCACATTAAAATACAGGGTAGTGAAGCATTGTCCCAGCACGAAAAAGTGAAGCGTTGTCCTAGCACGAAAAAAAACCTCAGTAAAAGGTAGTACTTCTGCCACTCAGAGTGGGTAACCACAGTGATTTCCACTTGCTGCGACATCATATGCATACCCTGTATAGAATATCGCATTGTGGGGCCTGTAGTGGTTCCTACCCCACATAACAGATTGCCTGAAATTAGAGGCTAGACACATACAGGATGGAAAAGTCACTGTCAGAATGAGTATATGGCAGTGAGGGTGAGCTATGCTGGGGGTCTAATTTTAGAAGGTGGTTTTGAGCTTAATGTGTGGGGCTAGGCATGGCTGTAGATGACAGCAGCTTGTAAGTCCAGTTCATCCAGGCTAAGTGATGTTAGCAGGGATTTAGCATGGAGCTATAGAGCTAATAGAGGCTAGGCCAAGCTAGCACAGAGAATAATCCATCAAGATCCAGTTAATCAGAAATACAGTGGGGCCCAAATACAGCACGAGAAGTAAACATGGACATAAACACACAAACATTTATTCTCTGCTCTCTCTGTCTGTGTCTCACTCTCTCTTTCTCTCTTTCTCTCTCTCTCTCTCTCTCCGTCTCTCTCTGTCTTGGCCACCCGCAGGCTGCTAAGCAGTGGTGTAGCAGCAAAATAATCTGTAGGCAACATCCTGCTAATCTGACAACCCACTCCCTACAGCAAAAATCCCTGCTTCTCCCTCTTTCTTTCCCTCATCCCTTCTTTCTGAGCAGAGGCATTTAGTCTCTGTCACTCTGAGGCAAATCTAAAGAAGCTACATCTTTTAAAATGAAAGGCCACAACCAGACTAGTGCATAATAGTCCTTCGGCAAGAGGGCTTTTAAATTGGCCGGACGTCTTCAGAGTTTTTCTCTGGTCGAGATCAGAGCCGTGTGGGGCCGCTCAGTCTTTATTTTTCTGAAACGGAGGGATGATCACGACAAGCAAAGAAAGCAGAGAACAGAAAAAAAAACAGTCTGTCTCACTGCTTGGATTAGGCCTTCAAAGAATAAATTAAACATTTCTGCAACCAGCTAGGCTCTTAAGAAAGGGGTTCTTTAGTGAATATATATATAGAACCATGATACCTTAAAGAACCATTGGAATGTTTTAATGATTCTTTGCCATTCATTGCCTACTGTTATCATGTGTTGTTCTAACACTCAAGTCAAGTAGCTTTATTGTCATTTCAGCCATATACACAGTACACACTGAAACTAAACAATGTACCTCCATGCAGACTAGATAAAAGACACAAAGTGCGAATAAAGCAAAAGAGAGAATATAAAAGCAACAAGACAGCATTTAGTGCTGTCGACAAAAAGCAGCTAAAGTCCAGTTTACATGAATACAGTGTTATGAGATTTTTTCTAGCAGTGGAGTCAGGCGAATATAGAGGTAGGCAGCAATAAAAAACAACTGTGTAAACAATACCAGCAGCAGAACAGAGACTTTGCGAATATAATAAGACTTTTCGTATATAATAAACAAAGGGTATTTACAGTGGCAGTTGGGGCGTAAATTTTGTTTAAAGGAGAACAACTCAGTGTATATACACGTCGTATAAGGAGAAGGAAGAAGTTCAGTTTAGAGGTGTGTTTGAGGGGGTACAGTTTATGATTCAGTTCTGATTGAGGAGTCTGATTGCCTGGGGAAAGAAAGTGTTTCACGTTCTGGTGGCACAACTGGGCTGTGCCTGTTCAGAAAGGGACTTCCATAATTCTCTTTTATTAATAAACACAAACCAAAGGAAGGCACGAGTGCCCAAAACTTCCAAAACAGAAATAAGAACTGAACAGACACAACTCAGAATAGTGTGTTGGAGAACCTAACCTAAACACCTAAACGCAAAACCAGCCTATTTATACTGGGAACTCAAACACAAAACACATGCTAATAATCATTACTTCATCCCTGGCCAGCCGAGAGCTCTTGCTGTTCTCCCTAACCAGGGATGAGGCCGCAACCCCAGTCAACAAAAGAGTCCTTTACATGACTTAGATAACATGATAACAGGATAATTGGGGATATCACATCTGGCAGTGGGAGCCTGTGCTACGGAACCTTTGGCCAGACAGGGGGAGGGAAAAGAGAGTGTGTGAGGGGTGTGTGGGGTCATCCACAATGCTGGTGGCTTTGAGGATGCAGCGTGTAATGTAAACGTCCATGATCTTCTCACCCCAATGATCCTCTCATCTCTCCTTGCGATCCTCTGTAGGATCTTGCGATCCAAGACGGAACAATTTCCATACCAAGCCATGATGCAGCCACAGAGAATGCTCTCTGCAGTCCCTATGTAGGACGCTGTGCGTACTGGTGGGGGGTGGACTCTCTTCAGTCTCCAAAGGGATGGACCTGATGTTTAGGACCCACATTAAGTACTTTGCAATGAAAACACCATGACAATTCTGAGCTGTGTTCAGATTACCAGGTTGAAGTGGCACAAATATAAGCAGAAAACAATTGAGCAGCGAGGTTTGTAATGTGAACACAGCCCAAGATTGTCAGCACTGTTTAAAGATGGTTACGCTGCAGGCCTTTGTATTCACTTTGGATTTATTACTTAGCAGTATAAACTATCAATATCAGCCTATATAAGATTCCAGTATGAACTGGACATGGTCCCAAAATGACCCAGCTATAACAAAAATGAACAAAAGAAAGATGTCACATGCAGCACGCTGTCACAGAATTGTGACGAACGGGAATCAGGAGTGTTCAGACTGAAAATCAGGATTGTATCTGATTTAGGACCATGTGTGAAAATGTCCCAAATCAGAACTGAAAAGGTTAGATTCTATGTGATTTGTGCTGTTCACATTATTATGAAAAACAGATCTGCTTTTGCCTGGAGTCTGATTGTAGGAACAAATCAGATTTGTGTCCGTACATCCCTGAAAACATCAAATCTGTATGAAATAACTGCAAAAAATGTGCCACTTACACATAGCCTGATTATGGCCCAGTTGATTACAATTAGTTTTAATAAAATGTCATATGACCTTAATCATATGAACCCTCAGATCAGAATCAATGTGCCAGTGTTGGTCTTGCTCTATTAATGAGTTGCTGAGAGCATATATGGCTTTTCTGCTGCTTTTGTGGCTGAATTGCACATGGCTGTCTACTCCCTACAGTGCGCTACATGGGTCATGAAAATAGGAGCTTCTGCACCCAAACAGAGCATTAGATGTCTAACAAAGAGACATCTGGGATTTAGCCAGTGTGCAAAGATCCCTACAGGACTCACAACGTTTGAGAGTCCACAGTTTCATAAATCACACAGTATGCTATGGAGTAGGGCACCATTTGGTATTCAGCCTTTGCTTGAAGTTCATTAGGCTCGTAGTTGTGACTCAACTGGTTTTGTCATTTCAGGGCTCAGCTTGGTTTACACTAAATACAGATACAAGTCACTCACACACACGAATGTGAACCCTTATGTTGGTAAGATTAGATCATAGACATGGACTAGCCTTAGTCACTCAGCACTGTTTAATGGGGGTAAAATGCACATTTGAAGTGCGGGAAAAACACAAATTATGATCTGACAAGTTCTCATTAAAGTAGCATGGCCAGCATCTGATTTGAACAAATCCTATTTGCCTGTTCAAACAGACACATTCATGCAAAAAAATAAATTTGGGGCCAACTTTATGGTAAGGGTTTACAGTATACATCATATATCACCATAACAATTACAATTATTGTCATTTTTTATATGATATTCATAAAATGCCTTCATATTAAATCTGAGATTGAAATAAAATGCTGAAAAAGTGTGACCTAACAAACATGGTTCTAGAGTAAACCTGGTTCTACGCAGTACCAAAAGGTTCCCTCTATTGTTACGTTATGAAGTCTTTTCTCTGTATTACACAATGTCTTTTAGCTGTGGTTATTGGCAGGAAAACATTCGGTTCATATCCAGCGTGTCTTTCCTGGTCTTTTGGTGCCATTAAACTCCATAACGGCACAGAAATCTGTCTCGAATTTTCTCTCTGCCTCTTTTTGCCCTATCCTTTCTGTCCCTGTGTCTGGCCAAATGTTTTTCTGCTTCACTTCACCATCTCTCCCTCCCTCCCTCTCTCTCTCTCTCTCTTTCTCTCTCTCTCTCTCTCTCTCTCTGTCTCTCCCCCTCCCTCTCATTCGTTCGCTCTTTCTCAACCCCATCCTATCCATGTGTCACAGTGTCATGCAGCATGATTACGATGATTTTTGGTTTTGTCTTTTATGAGAAAGAGAACGAGAGAGATGGAGAGGGAGAGGGAGAGGGAGAGAGAGAGGGAGGAAGTGGAAAAATGTACATTTAATGCTGCAAAAGTTTTTCCTCTGGGTGGAGTCGCACATGTGTTCACAAAACATGATGTTCTACTTACCCCTAGTGGCAGAGACATGTAATACCACGCACAGCCCTGCAGTTCAGTTACACTCGGAACATAAAAGGCCCATATCTTATATTTTTACCTCTTTCATTTTTCAAACCTGCCCACCTATGACATTTATGTGGTTTTATTCACCAAACTCTGGTGTAATTCATTTTTATATGGCCATTTTCCCACCTCTTTATCCTTCAGAATAACTTTAACAGAGTGTTCATCAGCCTGTTTTATAAAAAACAAAAAACACACAAACACATAAGTAAAAGAACTTTAAACATGATTTACTTGATTCAGTATCTTGATCCATGCCTTGCCTCAGTGTACTTACGACAGCAAAATAAAAGACTAGATAACACCCTCTTCTGTCCTATAACCAAACAAAAGGCACTTCTCACAAGTATTTGACATTTTAAATCATAATAATAAAACGCACCTAACACGTCCTCATCTCTCTGGCTTCTTAGTCACTGAAGATGAGGGTTTTGTTTGGACGTACTTATTGCAAGGTCAGAATGGTATTTCGGTGTTTCAGAAAATGCAAAGCTAGGGCTACTGGTAACAGAGGCTTTGTGCAAAACAGTGCCATATAACAATGATTATGATCAAGAAAGCCAGTGTTCGTGAGGCTTTTATGACAACTTACATAAACCTGCGTAAACACTTATAAAGACTTTTACCCTCCGTTATCTGAACTCGGCTAAAGCAGAGTTGTGGAGCCTGTCCCAGCAGTCATTGGTTAGTGCAGTGGATAACATCACTGCCTTCCAAGTACAGCAGTGAGGTTCAATTCCTACCCTGAGCGACACACTACCCCACACCAATAGGAGTCGTTGGGCAAGACCCCGAACACGGGGCTACTGGTCACCTGGTCTAACCACCACAAGATCTTCCCATGCAATCAGAAGGTCGTGGGTTCAACCCCACGGACTGCCATTAGCACCACTGAGGTACCCTTCAGTGAGGTACTGTCCCCGCACTCTGCTCCCTGGGTGCTGTGTTCCTGGCTGCCCATTGCTTCACTTGGTGAATGATTTAAATACAGAGGAGGAATTTCACATTGTTCACACTGTGTGCTGTGCTGTGGTGTGTTCACATATGACAAATGGACATTTTAAACTTACACTTCACACTTACATTTGCCCATATCTGTGATGCGCAAAAACTGTAAGTCACATTGGATAAAAGAATTCTACCAAATGATGTGCATGTAAATGTGAAAGGAGAAACACCCTGGACAGGTTGCCAGGACCTCACAGGGCAGACACGCAGACACACACTCAAAGCCAGGGGCAATTTAGTATCTCCAGTCCACCTGACATGCATGTCTTTGGACTGTGGGAGGAAAAAGGGAGAACACACACAAAGGACCTTCTTGCTGTGAAATGACAGCACTACCCACTGCACTACTGTGACACCCAGGCTTAAACTAACAAGTGTCAATGCTTTAGTCAATTTTGCTGCTTTAGTCCATTTTGCTATCAAATAACGTTACCACCAACTGACACTTGTTGGAATAAGATACATTACTTGTCATAAAAGGCTTGCATGTGTCTTAAACCATATGAATGTTATATGTAGTGAATTTGATGGCCATGGTTGTGATAGATGTTCATTATATATATTCATGATCGGCTAATATGGAGGAGGAAGGGTATGTAAATATGAAGGAACAGTACATTCTTAAAACATATTAATAGCATGAAGATGACAAAAATCACTGGCATACATGTGAGGAAAAGAAAACCTGACCTGGTACCACTTTGCAATAAGGTTACCCTTATGCAAGGTTTATAATGGATTTGTAATCAGGTTGTTAACAGGTTGCAGACAGCTTATAAATAATTAATAAGCAGCTATAAACAAGTAATAACAGCGGTCATACCTTGATGCATGCTTGCCATTTGGGAAGAACCGGTGTTTCAGTGGTAGTAGCATGTTAACAAACACAAGCTGACAGTTTTGTATTGATGTATAACAACTGTTATAACTTGTTTATAACTGCTTATTAATGATTTATAAACTGTCTACAACTTATTATCAACCTGATAATAAATCATTTATAAACCCTTTGCAAGGGTGGTCTTATTGTTAAGTGTTACCATGGGTGTATGTAGTGAAAGCAGTCATGTTTCGGAATACAGCCTGTGTTGGTAAAGACCACTGTAGAGAGCTTTTTAATGTGTTCCTTATCCAAACTTTGGCCATAAATCGATGGACCAGTGCACTGACCCCTTGAACCCTAGACTTTCTATTGTAATTAGATGAAATTAAAAAGCTTAAAGATGGAAAAATGGAATAATAAAGCTGTATTAGTCAGCACTTTCTCTAATCTGTTCAGTAAGTGGCGTTTTTAAATACAGCGCGTCACATGTGCATATAACCAGAATCCTTCAGAAGTATTTGCATAGAATATTTCATAATATGCAGCATAACAGAATGCACATTTTTCGGTCGGTTAGAGAAGCATCAATACAGTTCAACGCATTTCATGATGATTCACTAAATAAATAAACGTTCAAAACAGCCAACACATGCTCAGGCGTGTTCTCGGCTGCGGGTTCACTTTCCTTTACATTGTTATGTAATACCAGTGTGAGCCATGATGTTAATAATGAGTGTTGGTTTCTGTGGATCTGCATTATTTTTTCTTGCTTTCTTGTTTTGTTTCATATTAGCATGGCAGCGTTATTAAGAGAGTGTGTGTGGGTTCATGAAGTTGTGCCACTGTAAGCCTCCGTAAAGAGACTTAGGATATTTCGCTCTAACGAAACTGGCAGGCCTTTGGCAATACAAGAGAATTTAGTACTGTCAAAACAATCTGATCTCATTACAGACTTACATAAGTTCTTATATAAGTATATGAGATATTGAGATCAGATTGCCTCTATAATGATTTATCATAATGCTCCAGATACGACACATTAATTGCATAACAATGAACTCAGATGACATATGTGAGAAAGGACACCACACATTATTGAATATTAATGCCCATTTCAGTATCCAGACAGAATAAGGTTATGACAGGTGTCTAGAATAGAGGCCTTCAAATCCACAATCACACCATGAGTCCAGCTTTGGAGTGGTCAGTCAGTTCGAATGACTTCCAGCATCCCTTTGGTAGGTTATTTGCCAAAAACAAGCAATCTCTCTTCAACCTAAAAGTCTGATATACAAATGAGCTCTGCTCTGACTGGGTGCCCTATATTGAGTCTCATTCCAAAAGCAGTCCAGGCTGTAACTGCACTCAGAACTTCAGCCTCAGTGGGCGATGCTAAACTCCTCTAGACTAACTAGGCAATATATGTAAATGAGTTGGTGTCTGTGACATCACAAAAACAATGCATTCAAAATAGACATGGTGTCATTTATGGACTGGAGTTAATGGTACATTTCAAATTCGTAACAGGGGCCTCTCACCCCATTAAACTGGGTAAAATTCCGTAGGGCCAGAGTCCAGGACAGTTTGGTGTTCTCCCTCTTTAGTCCATCTGTTAATTGCCACATTTAATGCATGTGTTTGAGGAGGGGAAATAACAAACTGTGCTGGACACCAGCCCTCCAGCAGCAGAGCTGGGAATCCCTAGCATACATCTATATCTAAATGCCTGCATATATGTTTGTGTGGATTTTACCAGCAATAAGAGATTATTGTAATCACCCGTAAACTAGTAAAGTACTTCTTTAGGAGTCATTTTATTTATTTATCTATAGTATTTATATCCACTTCTATTACTGACCATAGCATTTTTTATGGGGAAGCTGGAGACCCTGCAATCAGAAGGTTGTGGGTTTGAAGCCTAACACTGCTAGTGTCATCACTGAGGTTCCTTGAGCAAGGTACCATCCCACACACTGCTCCCCGGCTGCCCCTCATGGCAGCCCCCTGCTTCACTTGGTGAATTGGTTAAATGAAGAGAAAGAATTTCACACTGTGTGCTGTGGTGTGTTCACACATGACTATAAGGGGCCACTTTACATTGTGTACATAGCATATATAGTACAGATTCTTTTTCCTAGAGAGCTTTATTTTGACTTTCTATTTTATATTGTCTATGTGTGTCTGTGCACTCGTAGCATAAACAGTTTCCTGTGGGACCAATAAAGATTTCTGGCTCTGATTCACTCGTCCTACTCAGTCGATGATTAAACCGGACAAGAGTGCTGGATGGGTGAGACAGGGGAAGACAAAAAAGTGGAATGGGTAAGTAAGGAAGAGAGAGAGAGAGGATAGTGTGTGTCACACCTCCTTCCATGGTCCCCTTAAGGAGACATCGCTCTTAATGGATTTCTGAAGCTGCACCTCCACAGGCAGCTGTAGCCAATTCCGAAAGACTATATAAGCTACACTAAGTCTGGAAATGATCCGAGCTGTATTTTTGTATCCTATGTCTTGTTTGCCTTGCCTTCTTGTGTTTGTATTTTATTTCAGACTGTATTCTGACTATGTATTTTTGACTGCCCTTTGGATGCATTTTCATGAATGCTGGGCAACAGCGGAGAAAGCTTGGAGAAAGCTTGGTGACTGCACGCCTATCCTCCGGATCGGCTGGCCTTTATACTCAGGGGTAGACACAGACAACCAATCACACGACACAGACAATAATCTCCAAACGAGGCATACTCAAATCTGAACACAAGACAGGTGGACACATCGTCAGGTACCTAGCAACCCCGCTAACGAACAGAGCTCAGCGCTCACACCTGGGTTGCCTAGGCACCAGACACCACACACACAACAAAACATGACGTCACTAGGATGCGACAGAACTTGCAGTTTCCTAATACTCTGGTGACGAAACCCGCTGGGGGCGTGACCAAGGCGGACTAGACATGACAGGTACCCTCGTCAGACCATGGGCGCCGGAACCATTCTAGTAGCCCCGCTTCCCAAAAAACAGCCGAGACGTAAAGCATATTATTTGCCTATTTCTCAAAAAAATGGAAAACAATTTTTGTGTGTGTGTTTTGTTGCGTGGTTGGCAAAATGATAATCGCTGGTAAATGTGTAAAGACTACATACACTCTAGAAACAACCCTATTTATTTCATTACTGTTGGTATTGAAATAGAGTCCTCCCAAAAATGGTCGCTGCATTTTTCTGTTTTTCCACAATTCCTTTTCTCGATGTTGTTCCATAATCTCGATGTTACCACAAACTGAACAACCCAAAAAAAATGAATCAGTGTCAAATTTCATTCGCATGATGAAATTGGTTAAATATACTTGTTGACACATACATATTCACGGCACATATTCAAAGATGGTAAATTTACAGGGAAAAAAATTATTAACAATGAATGGACAATATATTTTCTTTTTTTTCAGATTAATGCAAAGTGAAAAGCCACACACACACACACACACACGCGCACACACACACACACACACACACACACACACACACACACATGCATATGCTTGTACACAGACACAAAACTACCCAGGACCACAGGCAGATGTCTGTCGTGTTGTTATAGTGTTGCTGTTGGTGTGTATGTTTTTTCAGGGTATGTGTGGTTGGTTCCTGTTTTTCAGATGCAGCAGTCGGCGTGACAATACAGTTTTATCTCTGCCTTCTCTCCCCCTGTCTGATCTGGCTTCATTGCACAATAAAAGTGAATAAAATGTTTTCTAGTAACAAGAGGAGCTCATACTGAATCGTTAAAGCTCCACTTGGCGAAGCAAAGGTGTCTGGCACATCATGGCATCTAGCTTCACATCCTGCTTGCTAGACAGGGGGAACAAATAAAAAAAAGGAAAAAAAAAAGAAAAAAAATTAAGAGCCACAGGTGCTTACAAATGATGCGGAAAAGGAAAAAAAATGTGATAAAAAACTAGCAAATAAATACTCTAGAATTCTAGATCCACATCTGAATGTACATGTTTTGATTTTAAGTATTAGATGGAATTGCATAATCATGTTTAGCTCTTGCCATATTGAAATTCTCCCCAGTCAATGTGTACTTCTTTTACACCTAGAATTTAGATGTTTAACTATTTTTATTATTTTGCAGTATGTTAAACTCAGTGAATACATTGACATTTTGCATGAAAAGAAGCTGAAAAAATGCCACATCTAAATTCTCGATTGAGGATATGTACTTGTTTTACACCTAGAAGAGAACAGCATGTCATTTGAGATGGGGTGTTCAAACTTTTGCGCACGGCTGTGCGTGTTGAGTGGGGCAGATACAGAGTTGGTGTACCTAATAAAGTGGCCACTGTGCGTACATGACATGACCAGTTCAGGCGACAACAAAAAGCAATAAGGCATGAAGAGACCAAGGTGAAATAAAAAAAAGGAGCGAAAAGAAACAAAAAGGCAAATGTGGTGCCTGACAGTGGATCACCTGCCTCTATTGTACGGCAGTAATCTCTGTATAAAGGCCCAAGATTGCTTTTTTTGCTTTTGCAGGGACTCCCGACACCTTTTCTGTCCCGTCAACCCAATTAACTCTTATCGTGGCACGCAGTCATGGTCAGACCTTGTTCCGCAGTCAGATAATTACACCAACATCACATAACGCGCAGGACTCTTAATCTGGCTTTTGTTCCATCCAAGCCAATATAAAACGTGGGTTTAAACTCAGCAAAAATCACTTCAGCACCATCAGGGATTAGAGTCAGTTTATCTGCTTCAGAAGCGTGGAAATGCAACCCCCTTGCTTTCAGCTCTTTTATATGGTGGAGATTTCCAGACTGATAATTTTCTTTGATAGCACATCAAGACTTGGCTCGGGAGCAAAAATAAAATGGTGTCTGAATGTTCATGCATGTTTTTGTCTGTGGCAGTAGCTGCAAATAGAATCCTTTTTAACACTTTTCATTAGACTTTACACTTAATTCCCTTTATTCAGCTAATTGGTCAGCTCAGATATGATCTTATTTCAAACCATAACGCCACTGCTGCTCACAGGCCTCCTGCACATCTCAAATGGTCTCAAAGATGTTGGCTCATGTAACTGTTTTCAGTGCTACTAAGTTTAGGCTTCCAGACACAATCAGGACGATGCCTTGAAAGGTTCACGAGGATTCACCCACCGATCGTTACCTTTTGTTATTTTAATGTTACTCACCAAAATCATGCGAGTGAAGCGGCTGTGTTGTTTGAGTAAAATACAGAGTTTTCAGTTTTACTGAAGTATTTTTTGTCAGTGCAACCTTACTGTGTTTCCCATTGGGTAATTGCATCTTTTTATCTTTTTTTTCAGAAAATTGCCAGGCTTAGTGACTTTCTCACAGAAGAAACTCAGCTCAGGAGACGAACTAAAAGAGCAGTGATGCTTGCATTCATTCGCTTTTCCATTGCATCAGCCCTTGACTCTGCTTGCTAAATTTACCTGGTACTTTGTTTTTTTCACCGCAGTTAGCGGCCACAGACCGGGGTACAGTTTCTTCCTCAGAAGTAGAACCACCGAGGGAGGTGCTGTCATAGTGTGGGGAGGGGGTGTGGTTGATGCCTGTGGCTTGGAGAAATGGATACAATTACACTGACATGACATCTGGTTAAAATGCTTCACAGACCACCTCCTGAAGTAGTTTGAATGAGCAGATGTAAATCAGGCTCAAATCCACATTTTGGGTGATTTTAAAAGTGCATTTGTACTTGGATAAGCCTAATCCAGCTAATCAGGATGCAAGAAACAACCAGGTGTAAACAGGGTCAGAGTAGGATTCAGCTGAATTCAAAATAAGAATCAGAGAACTTTATGGATCCCAGAAGAAACTGCTTATGTTACGACTGCACAGACACACAAAGACAAGAACCATCAAAAACATCAAGTCAAAGAAAATATCAAGTCAAAATATTCTGTACTTCATACCCTATGCTATTTACACAAAATGCTGTGGTCGTTAAAAGAAGTATTTTTATCTATTTACCATAGATAAATAAATAAAATCACTGCTGAAGTTTACTAGTAGCACAAATAGTGGTTTGGAGTCCTCTATAGTAAGTCTGTTATTGCATGTGACACATGATAAGACTAACGAAAATATATTGCACATTATGATAATGATTAAGGATTTAGAATTGCTCCTATTACTTCTTAGTACATACAACTCAGTCAAGTATCTAAAAAGCTGCTTACAGCTGTGTGGAACCATGTAACATTTTATATGTTTTCATAGCATTCTTCACCTTCTCCTTTCATTCCTTATCAGATGTCAGTGGTCATTTTCATGCATTTCATCAGATCATCTCAATAAAAATACCATTTAAACTCATGTTATTTTGAAGGCTTTAAAATTGCCTTCAGAAAAAACCTCATGTATTCAATCACATGCTAAGCCAATATCTGCCGTGAGCTTTGCTTCAGATAACGGCCAGAGCCAGACACAGGGGTACCTTGTTTGCTCAAAAGTGAGTTTACTCTGAAATTTCTTTTTCAAGAAAATAGACATTGAAACGCAGGTCACTTTAGGGAGCCCTGTCAAAGCAGGCCTGTGTTCAATGGGGCTAAAACAAACTGTTGCTAGACCAGCACGTGCCCCAGTGTTGAAATTCATCAGTGTGGCTGAGCAAAGAGAGCTTTGCTGGTTTCTGTTCTTCAACACTATGTTCTTTAACACTATGTTCTTTAACAGTATGTTCTTTAGCAGTTCTTTAATACCAACTGCAACACCATGTTGTGGATGTGCTACGAGTCCTTTTCTATGACATCTATGAGTCATGTGTCATTCTCTATGCTGTGGTGTGCTGGGGTGGCAACATGAGGGTGGCAGACACAAAGAAACTTCTCACACTGCAGTGTGGTGAACAAACTGAAAATCACCTTTAGCCACAGAGTCACCAGCATAAAGTGCTCCACTGAATGCCACAGAAAATCCTTCCTTACCACCAGCATCAGACTCTATAACTCCTCTCTCTGTCACACATCCACGCAATAATCTGTGCAATAGCCTGTTGTTTCTTGTTGTGTCATTTTCTACTGGGTTAAATAACTATCATTATATGTTGGACTATATGCATTATTTTGCAATGATGGGCAGCAGTCTACAGTGTGCAATATTGTGAAATATTGTGCAGTTTTATTCCGTAGAGCATTTATGTGGTCAGGCACTGATGTTGGATGAGAAGGCCTGGCTTGCAATCTTCATTCCAGTTCATCCCGGAGGTGTTGGATGGGGCTGAGGTCAGCACACTTTGATCATTTCTCTGCTCTGACTCAAAAGCCATGCCACGCTGAATCAGGTGTGTTTAAACAAGACACTCAGCAAACTGTGCAGAAATGAAGCTCTCCAGGACTTAAACGCCCCCTGCTGTGAGTCATCCTGGCTGATTCCATTGGAACACATAGATAAAGCAAAAGAGAGGTTTGGAAAGTAGGGAAATTGACCCTAAGATCTTAGTAGGGAAGTTAACTCTAAGATCTATATTCTACAGTTAACACTAAGATCTATTGTAATGAAACAGTACAAATGCAACACCTGTATTGATATTTCTGTACATTTGTATTAATCACAAATGCAAACACTGCAGTCATGTTCAACCTGGATGTCACTAACGTATCAAACAAACTGTCCACAAAACTGGCAAGCTTGTTGAGCTAATTGATACCATTGTTGTGAGACATCACTGATGTCTTGATATTCTATTAAAAAAAGAGAGTTAGGAAATGAATTAATGTGGACGAAGTTACCTTACAGCAGATGTAGGCATTTTTTGTTAATGAGGATGGGCTTCCACAATCCTACCATTCCGATGAGAGGGACAGCTTGTGAACTTTGTCCAGTGATATCATTTAACATTGTCCAAGCCTAATAACTTTATGATTTACTGCCACTGCAGGTTTGCTGTCTGAAAGAGTTCCTCTTTAAGTAGTGTTCAGAGGAGATTGTGATTGGCTGAATCACAAGAAATACTGGAGAAAATGTGTCTGAATTGTCTCAGTGTTTTGAGACTGACAGAGGTGAGCAGCTTTGTCCCTTCAGCTTGTTGCCTCATAATTCTGTGTTTAGGCTCGGGCCTTTATTTCATAATGATGATTTCGTTTTTAAAGTAATAAAGTTGTTTTCCAAACCTTTTCAGGTCACACTGATGCCAAGACATCCTGTTCCTTTCTTTAAATTAAGACAACCTGCAGGGGAATTACTAAACACATCCGGCCATGTTTCTAAAACTGTTCAAGGTGGTCTTCTAGCTTCCAGACTGTGTCACCTTCTGAAATTTTCTTGCGGGTGATTCAGTGCATGAGAGTTGTCCTTTCTCTTTTCCTGTGGTCCTCAATGTATCAGCCTCTAAGTCCTGCTCCTCTCACCTGACACTGATTTTTACAGAGTGAAAACCATTTAAAATAGGGTACTGTCACAGTTTCCATACAATAAAATCCTACAGTACTCATTTGAATATTAAATAACTGACCAGTCAGGTGCAGCCAGGTGTGGCCAAAGTCAACAAGCCTATTAAATATATTCTTGGTCATGGTGAGGACAATCAAGAACGTATAACATACATTTTTCTCCAGTGCCACAGAATAAGTAAAGTCTCCATATTAAAGAGCTTAATTGAAATTCAGAGCCTCCTTCTGAAACAGCTGAAACCTCATGGTAGAACACAGAGATTCCTAATCATATAAAACAACTAACAGAACTTGTGGGTATACTGAAGCTGTGAATGTATAATGACTGTCTGACTCATTTATGGTAGGTTTACCATCTTAAATTTTAGGGCTCTGTTTAAGGTCATTTGAACCCACAACCTTCTGATTGCAGGGGCAACGCCCTAACCCCAGCTGCCCCTGTGTCCTTGTTTGTCAATGTATTGCAAGTGTAGGTGTTTCAAAAGTTGTGATACAAGTGGCAGCTGGTAGTTAGGGAGTTGCCCCTGCGATCAGAAGACTGTGAGATTGAATCCCAGAACACTGAGATACCCTTGAGCAAGGTACCATCCACACACTGCTGCACTACTGGCTGTCTGTCCACTGCTTCACTTGGGTGAATGGGTTAAATGTGTGTTTGTATAAAATGTGCATGTCACTATTGTTCTATACACTCTTGACCACACTTGATTCAAAATTCCAAACAAAATTGTTTGGAGAAAATGTAAAAATAATATATAGAAATGATTTATTTCACTTTGGAAATGTTACACTCAACAATCTTACATTATTTTACAATTGCAAGAATTAAAATAGTGACGTTAAGAGCATAGTGTGTGCATGTGTGACTGTTTCATCCCATCAGAAACTGAATCAGGAGTGAAGCTGCTGGAATACACATAGAAAAGCTTCTATAAAAACACTACTGCACTTGCAACAACACTGCAATACAAAATCTAGGCTTTTCTTATATTTTACATAGCTCACATTGCAGAAGTTCATAAAAGAATAGCAACCTGTGCATTTTACACACACACACACTGCTGCAAATTGTACAAACAGTGAACAGAAAAAAAGGGAAAAGTTGTATCTTATTTTTTTCCCATGGCTGTATATATATGTATATTGTGGCGACACCTTGCTGTCCAAGGTGCTGAAGAGAACCAGGGCACCAGCGCATCAAAGGTTCACCATCCCTGAGGAGCGAGCGCCCAATAAAAGGGCGCCCCGGGGGAGTATAGGTTGTGGAAAGACTGAGGACACTAACGGCTGTGCTTGTGCTTCGCTTCCTCTTTTCCATACAGATTCCTCCCGCCCCTGCTCTGGACGTTGGACAGCTCGCAGCCTTGAAACCAACCCACTTCCACACAAACTCCGCAGCACTGACCGCCTCCTCCTACAACCCCGTCTCTTGAGAGCACAAGATTCCGTTTACATCACGTTTACTTTTATGGCATTTAGCAGACACTCCTATCCAGAGTGACGTACATCAGTGTTTAAGTAGTCCACATCTGTTCTTACATTCACATTTACATTTACGGCATTTGGCTGATGCTTCTGTCCAGAGCGACGTTCTTCATACCTGTAAAGCTAGACTCAAATCAACATCTGCTTTTAACCTAGTTACTGCCAGCTAAGTTACACACCTTAACAACCTTAACAACCCTGTCACTCCATACTGTAAATAAATTCCCTCTGACCCCCGATTGTTTGTGTCCTGTGTCTGATCTGAACTGGCACCACAATATATATATATATATATATATATATATATATATGGTACAAATTACCGGTCCTGTTACCTCTCAACAAAATGAACACGAGTCTTTTTAATCTCAACAATCTTAAAAAATGTTATTGAAAAGAATGGTGAGCTTAAATGCTGAGAAGTGTAAATCTACACAACTTCATCTTGTGGATAATATATGGCTGCTACTATTGGAAGTTAAGCACTATATATAAGCGGAATAAACTATTTAAAAAGTGATTATAAAGGTACTGCACACTTCATGGTCACATTGCCCATCCTTGTTTTCTTCTGAAAGACGTTTCCATCTGGCTGCAGCCTCCACGTCAACTTGGCATTCTCTAGCACTTTTGTGAGCCTCCAGTTACTGCTGGATCTGAAGAACAGAGTCAGGCTATATATACATCTTATATATGCTTGTCCACTTACCCTGCATCTTTATAACTGTGAATGTATTGCATGTTTTGCATATTCTATATATTGTACTTTTGATATATGAATATTTTATAGTTCCTTTAAAAAAATCCCTTTGAAATCCGCATAACTAAATGACATAAGCAAAGTGACTCAGCACGGGTTTGGTGTGAAATGCTTCATTCTAGAGAAAAGTACCTGGTCAGAATTGTTCCCAGTGGTGGTGAATGGAGCCAGATGTCTGCCCTAAAAGTTCCCCAACATAAAATGGTTGTGAAGTTGCCTGAAGGTTTTGTGAAGGTTTTGGCCTGAAACTAAAGCCATTCATGGTGGAGGGACACATGTAGGGCTCTGTGAGGCTTTAATATTCCAGAAGACACATGTAGGTTCATTGGTGGGTTTGGAGAGAAAGTAAAATAGCTAACATTGTGTTGTAGACATTGAGAACCCTGGCTCCATTCACCATCACCAAACTCATTCTGAATGACACTGAATTATGGAGGAATTTTGAATTTCCCTTTAACTCATGGTCAGAGACAATAGATGAAAATGACATTTTTGGGATATTTGTGGCTCATTGCAGTGATATTTTCATTGTTAATCATTAGGCACTATCTCTGAAAAATAAATCAGTCAAACTGCAAAGGGTAAAATGACTGTATTTGCTCTCACATGACCATTTCTTCTCAAGACACATTCTGAGAAGAAATATTAAATATTCATAATAATTATGACTAACTTGCTGCTACTATTGGTAAGAGATTTTTGCACTCAAAAATTCATACTGGTTCATATACAAACTTAGCAATAAGTTGTATATACATCTAAATGGTTTATTTAAAAAACAATGTAGCCAAAAATGAATTACTAAGCACCAACACCACACCTAAACAAAACATTGCCAGCCAACAGCTCAGAAAACCAGGTTTTCAAAGGCACCATACGTTCTCAAGGTTTCTCTCTAATTATGGATAAATTGGAATGCTGAAAGAGAAACATTTTGCAATGAGAAGAATAACTGCGTAGAAAGACACAAACATAACACCTTTACTCACCATCATTACACAGGAAAGGTTTTGGCAGGGTGCAGTCCAAATCCCACCAGTATCCATACGTGTCCAGTGCTCATGACTCATTTCCATTCTGGTTATTAGGCTCTTCAAAAGGCCACTTCTTCAACTCTAAAGCGGTGCTATCATAAGACCAGCGCCAGCTGTTGACATCATTATAGAGTCCAACCCAAGCAAGAGAGGAAAAAACTTTTCTTTCTTTCTGAAAATGTCTCCAGTCATCGCTGGTTATAACTGTAGCCAGGTCAACGTAGTTATCCCTGCAGTATGTCTGCACACTTGTCCGTGTACTTGGTGTCAGGATCAGGTATACATGAGGAACAGAATGTAGGACAGATAAAGCCACTTGGAGAACACCTGTTAGAAGAAACTGGACTGTGTTAGCTGTCTTCATAAAGAATTTTTTTTGATATCTTCATTAATGGCGCAACATTTAAATCCTTAAGTGGACAAAAAAGAAAAGTCTACAGTTTTGCCCCACACTGAAAAAGGTAACCGGCATCAGGATGACAAAATTATGCACTGGGGGTGGATCCAAGAGTTCTGAGAAAAGTCATGAACTTTGTGTGTCTTTAATATTTTGACCAATTTTATGATGCTAATGAGGCATGATGATAATGACCATTCTCAAACTTCTTGAACCAAATGGATTGATGGCATGCAATGTACAATAACTATTTGAGTAACTAAAATTCTTGTACATTAAATGGATAAAAGTAAGTGGACAACTGATATGAGCTTGTTGGACTTCCCATTCCAAAATATTCAGTCAAGAGAGCATGTGTGAGGCATTGATGTTGACCAAGAAGATTTGACTGGCAATCCACATTCCATTTCATGCCAAATGTTCTCAGTTGGATTAATGTTAGGACTGGACACACGAGTTCCTCCACATCAAACTTGGCAACCCAATATGCCTCCTCCACCAAACTTTAATGCTGGTACTATGCACTGTGGTAGGTAGTCTTCTCTGCCAAATGTGAGTTTCACCATCTTATAATGAAGCACAATTCATCACTCCAGAGATGGCATTTCCACCTCTCC
The DNA here is from genome assembly GCA_037974365.1 of Hydrocynus forskahlii. Taxonomy (NCBI): domain Eukaryota; kingdom Metazoa; phylum Chordata; class Actinopteri; order Characiformes; family Alestidae; genus Hydrocynus; species Hydrocynus forskahlii. Next base: position 1,078,790 of record JBBPCX010000088.1, on the reverse strand, counting down.
AGAATCCCTTGCTGGCGTACCATACAACACTCCAGCCGACGCTTTGCATTGCGCATAGTGATCTTAGGCTTTTGTGCAGTTGCATAGCTATGAAGACCCATTTCAAAACGTTCCTGACATACTGTTCATCCAGAGGAACTTTGGAACTCTGTAGTGAGTGATGCCACACAGGATAAGTGAATTTTATACCCCCCTGCTCACTGAGTTTGTGGTGTCTACCATTTTGTAGCTGAGCTGTTGTTGCCCCTGGTGCTTTCATTTCACAGTAAAAGTTAAGTCAACCAGGACAATTTCTCCAACTGCCACATTTAAAGCCACTGAGCAGTTCAATATGATCCATTCTGTTGTCATGATCCATTCTGTTATGTTTCTGTGGAGATGACTGTGTGCTTGATTTTGTGTTATTAGCAATGCATTGGACCGAATTGCCTGAATCCAATGAGAAAGAGGAGCATTCACATACTTTTGCATATTTGGTGTTAACATTAAAGAAAACAACAGTCAGATGATTTTAAGGTTTACACCATAAACAGTATAGCCCTCAAAACATGGCTGTTCTGCCATGGAAATAGCGACTTCATTTGTATAGCTGTCCCAGAATGGTGAGGAGAAACGGGTGGTAATGGTAACGGGTGTAATTCATTTTTTCTATTTCCTTTTAATTACTACCATCATTAAATTCGGAATATTGCTGTGGTTTAAATTAAATGTATAAATAGTAATGTTAGCTGTGGTAATTCATTATTTCTATTTCCTTTTAATTATTATTACCATTATTAAATTCAGAACATTGATGTGGTTTAAATTAAATGTATTAATAGTAATGGTAATGGTGGTAATTCATTATTTCTATCTCCTTCTAATTATTATCATTAAGAAAATCAGAATATTGGTGTGATTTAAATTACATTTATAAATTGGGTAAACTGCTTTATTTTTAAGCACATCACAACATTACTATGATCAAAACATGAAAAATATGTCTGGACAATCGATCAAAGCCATGACAATGTCCACATTCCAAAATATGGCATTTACCATAGATAAAACATTTTGAATTTTGAATTAACATGTCCATAATGAGAGCTGAATTTATCGATACAAACATTAATAAAAACTTATTCAGTAATACCTAATAACCTCACCTGGAAGATACAGTAGAGGAATAACATTCTGCTCCATGAGGTATGAGCTGTTGGGTTCAAGTTAGAAGGAAGCTGAGGATTCAGTTGGTGTTTCTCTGTGCACGTTTCAGATCTTCACTGCAAGCATCTCACCTTCCAACAAGTTTAGCTGACTTCTGAGCCTAAATCTCGTATGCAAAACATTGTTGTGGAATTATCAGCTGGAATGACTAATCACCCTAAATCATTCGTTTGTTTTTCTTGGGTGTTGGATTAGAATGGAAATTAGAGAAACATGGTGTCAAACCTTTAGTCACTTTCTACCACCAAACAAGTGGAAGTCAAAGGGTTACTCTTCATATCGGTCTTCAAGCATTGTCTGAAGACCCACCTCTTCAAGGAGCATCTTGGGGACTAACCAGTCTCCTTGCTGATCTCTTATACATCCTTTTCTTCATATTTAAAAAAAGAAAAACCCCGGGCACTTAAACTCCTCTGTCTTTCCTCACTTGTGTATTAACCTCTGACTTTTCTCTTTTGACAGGGTTTGTTAAGGTGTGTAACTATCAGTAACTTGGTTAAAAGCAGATTTTGATTTGAGTCTAGCTTTGCAGGTATGAAGAACAGATGTGGACTACTTAAGCACTGATGTACATCACTCTGGATAAGAGCACCTGCTAAATGCCATAAATGTAAATGTAAATGATACAATAACTAATTTTAATATTAGGTGTTAACCCTCAGAGTTGCAAGCCCCTAAAAAGTATGACATTTTTGCTTTGAGTGGGTGTGGCAAAACTTGAGACTCATGGTAACATTCAGGAAATTGCCTCCAATTTGTGCTCGAATTAAGATGTAAGCTGGTAGACGTGTACGGACTAGGAAACCCAACAAGAGCTCAGGAACAAACACACAAAACACTAGCATGTGTGAATTTCATTCTTTGATATTGCATAAAGCAGTGGAAAGCCATAACCAAACACCCATAGGAAAGCTTACCTAGTACTTTTTACTAAGTAAGTCTCTCTCTTTCTGAGTATCTATGAGGTCGGCGTCCATTCATGCCAGAGGCAGGCAGTACTTAAGCTGCTGGTGGTCTTTCCCAAACAAGCTGCAGCTGTTCACAATCAGAGGAGGAGCACTCATCACATCCCGACAGGAATGACTGTGACTCAGCAAAAAAATGTACTTATTGGCTGAATGTTTTAAACACTAAACATGTTAGGAAGGAAGGAAAATGTACTATACATTTGCTTTAAAACAGGAACCAACCACATCAGTAGATGTTAGTCATGTTTGATTTTGGCATGCTGTGAAATTCCGAAAAGCATTAGCTTGTCACCAGAAATGGTGCTCTGACACTGTTTTGAGTGCAGCTAGGCTTATGTAGTTTTACTGATATTTGGTCAGAAGTAGGCATATTTATAATGCTTTAACAAGCCAAGAACCTTGGTCTTAGAGGCAAGCTGCCCTGCCCATTTGAGGATTGCCGCTGCTCTTATCGTACCTTATCCAGCTAATAAGCTCATGAACACCTCTTCTGAGTTGTACCAAGTGTGTTAAAGCAGAGGGGGCACTGAAATGTGCAGGGCAGTGTGCCTCCAGGGCCAGGGTTGGGAAACACTGCTTCAAGCAGTTGGCACAGTTATGTAACATTTTCTTAAAATGTCACCTAAACTGTTGGCATCGGTAATTAGCAGTCATTTAAAATGTCGAAATCATAATTATATCAAACATCATCAAATATGTTATATGATTTTTTGAACAAGCAGTACTGATACATCTTAACATTATATATGTTCTTAATGTTAAGAATGTGTTAATATGTGAATTTAAATATTTACTCAGTGTGTAATCATATATATCTACATACATATATATGTGTGTGTGTATGTGTGTTTTTCTGTACAAATAAGGTGAAAAAATATATATAATAATAACAATCATAATAATAATAATAATGAGCACATATGGCACAAAGACTGTGCATGCCAGATCAGGCTCCTCACTGCAGGCTTACTAAAATGTGGAGAGAAGCAAAATGCTGCAAATATACAGTAATGGTGTACAAAGACTGGACACATCAGACAGGAAAGTCTATTTGAATGTATTTTATTATCAAATAAAAGGCATTGTTCTTCTCTGGTGTCGAATTCAAGTGAAATGGACAACACAAATCAAACACACAGTGCCTGAATTCTACTGTGTGGGTTAAATTGAAACGATATTTACTGTTCTCATATTTAGTTGATTTGAATTTGTATTCTTATTTTTTGTCTTATTTTTATATATGCGCAATTCAAAGTGAGAGGAACTACACTGCTGTGACGAGTGTGTGTTTTTATGTATTAGTCTGGATGAGCATTCAAGTTTTGCTGCTGGAGCTGGGCAGGTGGATTCATAGTGTTTGATTCTCTTTACATATTGTACAACATAGCAAGTAGAAACAAAGTGAAAAAACTCTATAAATGCAGTAATCACAGACTAATGATACAATACAGTATTATGTACTGTAAATGCCTGCTGCCAGTATTGCTGCCGTTTTACACTATTTAGTAGTATCTTACATACTGCTAAAAAACATTAGGTTATATCTTCATGGATAAACTATTAGTAGACAATTAATAATGAATTACAGCACCACTAATTAAAATTCTGTTGTTTGCAAGCAAGCTGAGCAATGTGCTATTAATCTATTGGGAGGTTATTAAGGTCTTTTGTAATTTGGCAACTGACTGATTGTAATTAACTGTGATCTTTTAGATGAAAGCACACTTGAAATTTCTTCGTATGACAAATTTATCCTGGAATATCAATTTAGTGGTACATTATTTATTGCTTTACTCATTTTTTAAGATCCTTAAAATAAAGTCTTACCAAACTGTGAATAAGAAAAATGATGTTAGAGAAACTGCACCCATTAAGCGCATAGATACATAAAACAGCAACCAAATTAAGATGAATAAATTAAGAATAATCTGAAATGTAGCACCCAGATGACATCAAGAGTGTACTATAAATTTGACTAAGCCAGTTGACTAAGATGTTTCTCAAAGTGGCCAGGGAATTGAAGGATGCAGTGTTTCTGATAAAGTGGACAGTGGGGGTATAAATAAATATTATTTCAGCCACTGTTTGTGATGGTGGGTGGGGATGATTTCTTATGAAAGTCGTTTCCATCTGGCTGCAGTCTCCATGTCAGTGTGGTGTTCAATGCCATTCCATGGTCCTTCAGTTTCTGCTGGATCTGAAGAACAGAGTCAGTGGTTTATTACAGAATTGAAGCACACTGCTAATGTAGCTAAGACCACCCCAGTCACATGATGTCACCAACACCTCCAATGCATCTTTTCAAACAAACCCAAAGTCATTCACTACGAAACCAAACATCTTCATTTTACCCTTTAAAATGATCTTAATTTTGACATTAATTTCCCATACATGGAAATGAAGGAAAATTAAGGGGAAAATGCACAAATTAGGGGGTAAAACTACTGAATTTTCCCCTCACTTTTTCAAAGTTGCCCCTTAAACAATAGAACCTCCTGTATTAACACCTTAAATGTAAGATTAAGGGGCCTCACACTCATGCCTTAAATCTAATTTGATGGTAAAATGAAGGGGTCAGTTTCACAAATTAACGGCCACTTAATTTAGATGAAGGGCTTTGGTGTATTTTCAGGGGTAAATTAAGGTAGGCTTAAGCACATTGTAAGTACATTGTGTTTCATAGTGATTGGACAGTTCAACACGCTTGGAGGAGAACGCCAACAGCTAATTCTGTTTCATCAGTTAACAAATGCCCACACTGGCCAGCATCACACTGAGCTCCGCACCCACACAGAAAGAGCAAAGCTAATCAGACTGCATTTCTGTGAGAAGATGGGAGGTGCGGTTGTTTGGAGACACACAAACATTGATTTTATGGCCCCAAAAATGTTTGTGTGAAAAAAAACATCTACTATCACCATGGATTTGAACCAGCACCACTTCTGATTATTATTATTATTATTATTATTCAGTTTGGTATTAACAGGCCCTATAGTGGGTTGGGGTTGGGGGTAGCACTGTTGCCTCACACCTTCAGGGTTGGGGGTCCGAATCTGTGTCTTGGTCTTGTGTGTGTATATGTGTGTGTGTGTGTGTGTGTGTGTGTATGTGTGTGTGTGTGTGTGTGTGTGTGTGT
>JBBPCX010000088.1:1046775-1073380 GCA_037974365.1 Hydrocynus forskahlii | reverse complement strand
TTTACTGAATGAGCACTGTGCTACGTCCGAACTGATTGCATTCTGTTTTTAACTGTCTTAAACTTATTTTAAATCAATTTTTAAATCATTTGTAAATTATTATATCAATCAGTTTTTACATTTTACATTTTTTGTTTTATTGTTGTGATCATTGTTTTTATGATTGTTCTATTTCCTTTTTTGCAATTATTGTTTTTATTATTGTTTTTGTGATTATTCTACTTCCTTTCATGTAAAGTACTTTGAAATACCTCTATATATGAAATGTGCTATATAAATAAACTTGCCTTGCCTTATTCTATATAGTACTGCTGAGTTTTGTAATTCAGGTCTGTTGGGTAGAAATGTCCACTAAAACAGACATTACCCAGTAGTTTTTATAGCTCCTTACTGCCTAGCATATGAGTTAATACCTAGCAATGTCACCATCTTACTCTTTAGCTTATTAGGTATTATCAAATTAAATGCCATGTTTTGTGGTAGCCTGGCTACAAACCAATGCATGGTCATTTGGGGCACCTGGTGTCCTAGTGGTTAAAGAGTTGCACCTGCAATCAGAAGGTCATGGGTACAAATTCCAAGTCTGCTAGTGGCACCACTGAGCAAGGTACCGTCCCCACACACTGCTTCCCGGGCGCTGTGAATGGGTTAAATGCAGGGAAAGAATTTCATGTTGCTCACGCTGTGGTGTGTTCATGTATGATAAATGGACACTTTAATTACTTTACTTGTGCTCACAAACTCGCACAGTCATGTTTAGAGTTAAACAAGACTACATTCTTGAGCTGTGAATGATGAACTGAAGCATTAGCAACAATGGATGCCTTACTATAGCTTAGGAAATAATAAAATGGGCTTAGTGCATGCTCTCTCACACGCATGTCTGGAGTGTAGAGTCTAGCAAAGCTTGTATTTGTTGCTGGTGATTGTAAAAAAAAAAAACACCACCACTGTGGAGGCTAGTTAAATGTTGCTGGATTTCCTAATTAGCTTCCCTCATCAATCTCCTCACAAAATCTTAATACTTTTAAACAACAGTGCTTAACACAGAGTGTGCAATATTGGTAATGTAATGTAGTTTGGTGACTTTTGCCTCTTCATCTAGAAGAGAAAATAATTCACTAAGCTCTTGTTAGCCTCAAACAAGTCCTACACAGAACCGACCCTGAGCATATACCAAAAATAATAAAACTAGAACTTGCAATCTCCATTCCAGTTAATCCCAAAGGTGTTAGATGGGGTTGAGGTCAGGGCTCTGTGTGGGCCTAAGTTCTTCTACACCAAACTTGTCCAACAATGTCTTTATGGACCTTGCTTTGTGCAATGGGGCACAGTCATGCTGGAATAGAAAAGGTTCTTCCCAAACTGTGTCCACAAAGTTGGAAGCATGGTGTGGTCCAAAATGTCTTGGTCTGCTGAAGTATTAAGATGGTCCTTCAGGGGAAGTAAGGGGCCTAGAACAAACACTGAAATACAGGTGTGTCCCAATACTTTTGTTCACATAGTGTATCATAAGCAGGGTCACAAGAGTGCCGTGTTTAGCAGACTTAAGTAAGTGACACAGAAAAGTCCTGATAAACATGAAACCTAAGTGTAAATTACCAGGCCTGGCATCATGGGTGGGCTTTAGGGTGCCATGCCCGCACTCGGACTCAAGCCTGTCATCCCACCAAACATTTACAACATTGTTTTTGAAAAAATACGAATAATCACAGGCTAATAAAATCAGCTCTTGATGTATCTTACTGCATCACGTGTTGCATGCGTTTATTTGAACGACACCTAGCTTGCTATACAGTACCTATAGTAGCCTATAGAATGTGTGCCCCCCCCCAAAGCGGGTCTGCATATTACACTCTTATGATTTAATGGAAAATTATTCATACTGTTTGGTATAAACTGAGTAATTCAAACTAGCTGTTTTCTAGCTAAAGAAAATGTGTCACAAGTACAACACACAGTGAAATTCTTTTTCTGCATTTAACCCATTCACCAAGTGAAGCAGTGGGCTGCTGCCAACAAGGCGCCCTGGGATCAGTGTGGGGGTATGGTACCTTGCTCAAGGGTACCTCAGCGGTGACACTAGCAGTTGGGATTTGAACCCCAATCCTCTGATTGCAAGGCCAATGCCCTAACCACTAGGAAGTGACACTGTTATATAAACCTAGCTTTACGACATTAGAAATGTCATGATAGATAATTCTATTGTTTATATTTAAAAAGTAGGAATAAAAAGGTCTGTGGTCTATATTGCCTTTTTGGTCCTTCTCCTAACAAAGTAGAACAATAAGTCAACCAAGCCTGCTATTGATAGTAAAGTGGCCCCTTATAGTCACGTGTGAACAGACCACAGCACAGCACACAGTGTGAACGTTGTGAGATTCTTTGTGAAGCAGTGGGCTGCCAACAATGGGGGGCACCCAGCCACCCCAATACTACTGTTATTTAAAATACTATTAAACTTGCCAGCATTTTGCATACTATTGAGCCTACTAGCATTTAACCTATCATTTAGCATTCAAGCATTTAACCTACCAATTGAGCCGGTTGGAGGCCTTTAGAGGCCCTCCTTTCTCAGTTCATTCTGTTTAGTTTGGGTCTTTTATTTTGAAATCCTGAGCACACCGGTTTGAGTTTGTTTATATTGTGTTTCAGTTGGCCAGTGTGCTCAGAGAGAATGATATTTGAGTTTCTATTGGTTTGTGAAGTTTAGTTTTATGTATTTAAGTTCGTTCGTGGTGGACCTGAGTTGTCGGTCCTCCGTCATGCTGGCTCGTTTGTGTTTTCTCCTTAACTCTCTTTGTTTTGAGTTTGGTTTTCTGGCCATCATGCCTGTGTTTTTGTTTTTGTTTAAATAAAGAGTATTGAAATGGCTGTCTGCCTAAGCGCCTGCCCTCATTCAGGAGTTAAAGGGGACCGTGATAGCCGACTAGTATTGAGCCTACTAGCATTTGGCAACTCACATGCAACTCATTCACTGAGTAATTCACTCATTCATTTTCTGTAAGCACTTAATCTTTACTAGAGTCACGGGTACCTGGAGCCTATCCTGGAGCCAGTGGGTGCGAGGCAGAGACTTGCAGCTCAGAGATGTTACATGCTATTTCAGTAGGCCTCTAGAAGGCGTACGGTGCTGAGGGAGCCAGACGTTATTACATAATTCATACATACATTATTACTGAATTAATATCATAAGGAAATTTCCCACTAAAGAGCACCAAGGATGCATGGGAAATTCCACAATATTAAAAGTAACACTGTAGCCTTCCTCCTATTGCTTTGACAGGTTTCCTTCTGTTCCTATGACTTTACTACAGCCATTCATGTGTATATTAGTCAGCCGATAACATGGCTTTGAAGTAAAGGTCATCAAGTAAAAGAATCAAATTTAATGCTCGTCCTTGCTAGTTTCAGCAGCAGTCAGTGTAATGTTTGTATGGGCCTCTAGAGGTGGCTATTGCACTGCAGTTGAATGGTTGAGCGTTACTTCTTTAAAATGCAGTCTGTGTGACTAGTTAAACCTGGGAGATCGTCAAACCTGCAGCGGGGATCTAGCACTGAAACCCCAAGGTTAGTTCATTTAGTGAGTTCACAGCACACAGACTGATGAAGACTTGCTGCTCTTTTATGTTCCTGCTTCTTCATCACAACTGACCTCATCATCACCTGCACATGGCTTCAGTACATATTTTAGCACACTCTGGTGTCTTTTGTTTGCTCACCTTCTCGTCCCAATACTTTTGTCCATATAGTGTATCATAACCAGGGTCACAGGAATGCTGTGTTTAGCAGACATAAGCACATAGGAAGTGCCACAGGAAAGTGCTGATAAACATAAAACCTAAGTGCATATTACACTCATGATTTAATGGAACATTATTTGAACTGTTTGGTATAAACTGAGTTATTCAAACTAGCTGTTTTTTAGCTAAAGAAAATGTGTTTGCTGAGGTATCAGGTGATTAGCATTTGTCCACATGTCCCCTGTTTTGGCTTTTGGGGTCTGGTTTTAGGTTTAGAGACAATTAGAAATGCTGGAAGTCACTTGCTGGTGGCACAAATCAACCTTGAATTTGAATGTCGATCCTTATTAGGGTGTAGTTTGCTATGGTTAGAGTTTATTGAAAGAACATGGCTGGTTAATTGAAGAGATGTAGATGTTATATGAAGTGACACTGTTATATAAACCAAGCTTTACGACATCAGAAATGTCCTGATAGATCATTTTATTGTTTATATTTAAAAAGTAGGAATAAAAAGGTTTGTGGTCTATATTGCCTTTTTGGTCCTTCTCCTAACAAAGTAGAACAATAAGTCAGCCAAGCCTGCTATTGATAGTAAAGTGGCCCCTTATAGTCACTTGTGAACAGACCACAGCACAGCACTCAGTGTGAACGTTGTGAAATTCTTTCTCTGCATTTAACCCATTCTCTAAGTGAAGCAGGGGGCTGCCACCAATGGAGGGCGCCAGGGGAGCAGTGTGTGGGGTCAGCAGCTTGCTCAAGGGTACCTCAGTGGTACTACAAGTGGTCCTGGTATTCAAATCCACAAGCATCAGATTGCAGGGGCAACTACCTAACCACTGGGCCACCAGCCACCCGAATACTACTATTATTTAAAATACTATTAAGCTTGTCAGCTTTTTGCATACTAATGAGCCTTCTAGCATTTAACCTATTATTTAGCCTTCAAGCATTTAGCCTACCAATTAAGCTGACTAGCATTTGGCCATTAATATGCAACTCATTCACTGAGTTGCATGAGATTCACTGAGTTCAAGGAGATTAATTCACTTATTCATTTTCTGTAAGCACTTAATCTTTGCTAGGGTCTCGGGTACCTGGAGCCTATCCCAGGGCCAACGGGCACGAGGCAGGGACTTGCAGCTCAGAGGTGTTATACATGCTATTTCAGTAGGCTTCTAGCAGGCGTACGGTGCTGAGGGAGCCAGACGTTGTTGCATAATTCATACATACATTATTACCGAATTAATATCATAAGGAAATTTCACACTAAGGGGCACCAAGGATGCATGAGAAATTCCACGATATTAAAAGTAACACTGTAGCCTTCCTCCTATTGTTTTAACAGGTTTCCTTCTGTTCCTATGACTTTACTACAGCCATTCATGTGTATATTAGTCAATAACATGACTTTGAAGTAAAAGTCACAAATTTAATGCTCTTCCTTGCTAGTTTCAGCAGCACTCGGTGTAATGTTTGTAGGGGCCCCTAGAGGTAGTCATTGCACTGCAGTTGATAAGTTGAGTGATATTTCTTTATGAATGCATTTATGAGGCCAAAGTGGAAGAAAAAAGCCAGGTGTGCAGTCACAAATAGCTCACAATTTTATCATAAACAAAATAAACTGAACAAAACCCTAAACACGACCCTATGTGCGACTGCGACTTTGTTTAAAATCTGCCGTAGAGCTGTGACTTACCTTTTTTTTAAATTATATTTTATTTTACATTTTGATCCTGGAGGAAATTACTTGAGTCCTCTATATTTAACCCATTCAACTGAGTGAAGCAGTAGGCTGCTGACAATGGCGCCCAGGCAGCAGTGTGGGGACGGTACCTTGCTCAAGGGTACCTCAGTGTTACCACTAGCAGTCCTGGGATTCAAACCCACGACTTGCTGATCACAGTGACAAGTCCCTCACCAACAGATCTAGTGGTCCTTTATGGCAGGACACTTCATGTCTCCAACATTTATGATGAATAAACATCATGTGCTGTGTAGAATGTGCGATAGTCAGACACAATAAGAAATGTAGTTTTATTTGGTTTTTGGGTTGATTTTGAGCACCAGCAAGGTCAAGTGCAGTCTTTCACATTGTTGTAAAGGAGTGTTGGCCCACTCTTGCTTTGATTCAGAAACGCTGGGGGCCTTTTCAGCCTGAATACTCCATTAAAGTTCCTGACAGGGCATTACCATGAACCGCCTCATGGTCATGGTCAAACCTGCAGCAGGGTTCTAGCACTGAAACCCCAAAGTTAGTTTATTTAGTGAGTTCACAGCACAGAGACTGGCGAAGTCTCACTGCTCTTTTATGTTCGTGCTTCTTCATCACAACTGTCCTCATCATCACCAGCACATGGCTCCAATAAATCTCTCATCCCTCATATTTTTAATTAAAGCTAGATCCTACCTGCTTTCAACTTTCAGTTGTGAGTATCTAGTATAATCTGTATGTAAGTTTTATAATTTTGGTTGGGGAAAAAAGAGGCCCTTACAAGTGCGGCCCATTAGGAAAATTCTATAATCACCCAGTGTCCAGTCTATACCTGTTTAGGACATTAATTGGGCCACTCCTAAACCTTCATTTTGTTTCTTTTGTGCCATTCAGAGGTGAACATGCACTGTACAACCCAACTGTACTTGAGCTTCAGATTGCTGATGACCAGACGTTCTCCTGCAGGATCTTCAAGCAGAGAGCAGAATTCATAGTTCCTTCAGTTACCGCAAATCACCAACACTCTGAGCAATTTCCCACCATCACACCCCCACCACCATGTTTCTCTGTCACTGTGATGTTCTTAGTGTGGAATACAATGTTAGCTGTATGGCAGATGTCGCTTTTAAAAAGTTCCACTTTTAACTAATCTGTCATCTAGGTGTCTTTTTTGTGAAATGTGAGACCAACCATTATATGCCCATATTTTAATAACTATGTCTTTTCTGAAATATCTTTTGATCAAGTTATTCAGCTGGGCTGGCAGTAATCAAGCCTGGGTGTTTTTAGGCTAACCAAAACTATTCTTTGTTTCATTACATTTTGATAATTGTTTGAGTAGGTAACCAAGGGGGTAATAAGTTTTTTTCATTCAATCCTTGAGAGGATATCTTTGGTGTACAAAAATAGAATAATGCAATTTTTTCATGACGCTGTACGTTCAAATTAAACTATTCTAACACAGTTTATTAACTAGTCCTGGATATTGTGGTGTGTAATATCAGTGGGGTCCAAACAGAATGTGCAATCTGACCTAAGTAGCAAGAGACTGACTGATCTGACCACTTTAACAGGTGTATGAGAACCATTTGCATTTGATTTGTGAGGGAACACGTCCACAACAAGACACTCTTATTTCATATCAGCCATTTGGGGCTACATTCACGGCAAGTGTCAAGTGGATTGACGATGTCTATGTAATTGCCAAACAAAATTGGGCTGCCTTAATCAAAAATCTGGGATAAATTGTGAATTGTTGTATCATCGCATCTTTGCATCCGGAATCAAAGTTGATTAGTGGAGTTTCTTGAGGGACTTACCTCTCCATAGTATGCTCATACACTTCTGTATACGTTCATTATCCTTCAAACTAATTACCTGCACTGCTTGTGATCATCTTCTTTATTCCTCTGGCCAGGTGAGCTAATCAACTTCTAAGTTTATTAGCATGCTATCCTGGCTATGAAAATCCCCCAGCAGCCCTGTCTTTCTGATGCATCTCACATAATGTTCGTTGGCCCTTCTGAGTGCCTTGGAGCCATATAATCTCCATAATAACAGCAGCAAAAGAGGAAGCTTAGCGGATATGCGTTAAAAGTGTGTAGCTTGTTAAAAGCCTATGCCATTTACCCTGAGATTCCAACCCAAATGGATCCCCTGGAGGGGTTAGAAAGAGAAAAGGAGAGATTAGGGAGGGAGAAAGTGGGTCTAATGTTTGACAGAGATAATTATCAAGAGGTTTGTGAGTCTGCGTGCCCGTCCGCCCACCAGCGCCCATTAAAACGACTTAGATTATCCCGCAGCTCCTTTTTTTCCCTCTTAATGGGACTCTGCGCCACAACAGCACACTATCACCTTACACTGGCGGTGTGTTTGCTGTAATTCTGCGAGGATCTTTGGCTTTGTTCTGGTGAGCGGCGGGGTCTGAGTCTCAGGCAATTACACACGATTCTGAGCACTGCGACCTCCCGTGGGAATCGGTGGTACAAGTGGAGAAGAAAAAGGGCCCGGTGGGTATTTGCATTTTAAAAGGGCCAATTTTTTCCATAATAAATGTGAAAATAATTGCGCTATTCTCTGCACCAAAGGGGCGACGTTGAGAATGCGTCACCGATTTCTGCAGGAAAATGACCACTTAATGATGAAAGGGAAGCAGAATAAGAAGAAGAACCAGAGAAAGTGAGAGAGAAAGAGAGAGAGGGAGAGAGAGAGAGAGAGAGAGAGAGAGAGAGAGATAGAGGTGCATACGAACCCCTGTTGATTAGTTTTGTTTAATTTGCCTTTTTGCTTCATCAGTGTCTTGGAGTGAAGGATTGTGATGGAAACCCTTCGTTTAATTATTTTTGGTAACCTCGGTGGAAATTGACTCAGGCCCATTCTTGCTCTGTTACATTAATGCAAAAAAGTTGGAACACTTAATGACTGTTTCCCTAAGGGAACACTGCAGGGTTACACTTTACTTGAACCCTACGTAACACATGCTATAAACATGTCATAACAAGTGTCATATGCTGTCATAAGTTGTCATGACAGTTTATGTCCATTACTATAACAATTTCACCTTTATTGTTGAACTGTAATGTTGGACACCTAATGCTAATGATGCTAATTCATAAAAAAGCATAATTTGAAAATGCCAGCTGCCTGTCAAATTGTAACAGTTGAATGGTGACCAAAACAATAGAAATTACTTCAAATATAACATTACCTTCCATTTGGTTATGATTTATTTTTTCCTCCACCTGAAAATGTTCTGTTTTGGACATATAAGATTTTGGTCTGGTCTTGTTAACAGCACTATGTTTGCTAGCTATCAGTTATCAGAGCAGCTCTTAAGATGTCAGATAAGATTTTTGGTGTTTTGTTTTATTAGCCATAATGAACAACCAGTCATTTGGCTAGTTTTAGCTAGCCTGTTAGCTATAGCTAGCTGTTTCTTAGCAACAGCGAGACACAGAACCAAACTCAGGCCTATATCAGAAGTAGTGTGACTCCCCAAAAACAGCAAAAAAATTATGAAACTAGATTTTAAATCTAGTGTGTTTCAGCACGTTACAGTCATTAGGACTGGACTTCACCCTCTCTCTCTCTCTCTCACACTCTTTCACGCTCTTTCACTCTCTCTTTCGCATGACATCTCTCTTTCCCTTTGCCATGGTCTTATCTCTCTCTCTCTCTCTTTCTCTCTCACACACACACATACACACACACACACACAGACTCTCTCTCTCTCACTCTCTTTCACTCTCTCTCTCTCAAGCATTTTCTCTCTATCTCTTACTCATTTTCTCTCTCTAACTCAGTCATTTTCTGATTTCTTTCTCTTTCTCTTTCTCTTGCTCGTGATCATTGCCCATTTTCGTATCTCTCTTTTGACATTTTCTGCTCTCTCTCTTTCTTACTCCCTTTCTCTCTCTCTAACTCTTATGTCATTTTCCGATTTCTGTCTTTTTCTCCCTCTCTTGCTCTCAATCATTTACTTATCTTTCTTTTTCTCTCTTTTCCCCCCTTTGTCTCTTTCTCTCTTGACCATTTTCTTATCTCTCTCTCTCTCTCTCTCTCACTCTCTTTCACTCATTTTCTCTCTTTCTCTCTCTAACTCTACGTCATTTTCTGATTTCTTTCTCTTTTTCTCTTTCTCTTGCTCTTGATCATTGTCAATTTTTGTATCTCTCTTTCTCACACTCTCTCTCACTCTTTCTCTCTCTCTCTCAACCATATTCTGGTCTCTCTTACTTGCTCTCTCTTTCTCTCTCTGTAACTCCAAGCCATTTTCTGATTTCTTTCTCTTGTTCTCAATCATTTACTTATCATTCTTTCTCTCCCTTTCTCTTACTCTTCTGACCTTGTCTCTCTTTTACTCCCTCTCTCATTTTCTCTCTCTCCCTCCCTCTCTCCCTTTTTCTCTCTTGACCATTTTCATATCTATCTTTTGGCAACTCTCACTTTCACTCTCTCTCTCTCTCTCTCTCTCTCTGGATGAAGGGGTCCTCATCAAATTAAGTATAACCATTACTGAAACAGTAAAACAGGGCAAGTTTAGCTGTGGAATTCACCCACCCCACCACACACACACACACACACACACACACACACACACACACACACACACACAAACCATTTTTTAACACACCCGTCTCTGTGAGAAATTAAATAGCCTGGGCAGCTCGCTGTGACAAGCATTAAATAATGTAGCGCTGGAGAGTGACTAAATGAATTGATTTTGCCGAGCAGTGAATCATGGGCTGGGTTTGGTTTTCATTACACTCTGCTAGTCTATCTTACACACTGCACTCAAAACATTCAATTAACCTGCATAACACACTCCTTTCATTTCCCTAATGGAGAAACCATCTTTAATACTAACTGCACTTCCCACACTGATCTCTGGACATCTCTCATATCAGAGACAACCCATTTTCCTCACTTTAAAAAGGGACCTTCATGTGCATAGTGTAAAAACATACCATTCGCTCCCTGGTTCATATATAGAAGCGAAAAACATCCCAGGCGTCACACATTCACACACATCCGCCCATTCAGCCTACAGCAGTTTAATCCCCCCCAATTACATGGAAGTTAAAGGGAGTGTTTCAGCCTTAACTGCTTTCTGAGCAGCCAATCAGAGCAGAGCTCATTTACGTATATCAATCTAAAAGCACATCAATTTCATTCCCCAAAAAATGACCTAAATAGTTTCCAGACAAGAGACAAGAAAGTTCAAAAGGTTAAAAAGTTTAATTTAAGATTAAATAGACCAACAGACTCCTAAACCACATCCACAAGTCTTCTCCACATTAAAGAAGCTCCTCCTTGGTCCCGCCCCATGATCAATATATTCACCTCTGTCTGATCCATGTCTCCGCCCCTTTCCCAGGAGTTTCCAGTTCTGAACCAGTATATACAGTATATGAACAAAAGTACAGGGACTTTAATGACATTGCATTCAAATCCTTAGACTTCAATATGGAGTTGATCCCCCCTTTGCAGCTATAACAGCTTCCATTCTTCTTGGAAAGCTCTCCACAAGATTTTGGAGTTTCTGTGGAAATTTGTGTCCATTCATTCTGTAGAGCGTGTATGAGGTCAGACACTGATGTTAGATAAGAAGACCTGGCTTACAATCTCTGTTCCAGTTCAACCCAAAGGTGTTGGATGGGGTTGAGGTCAGGGCTCTGAAGTAGAAAAGGTTCTTCCCCAAACTGTGTCCACGCAAGGCGTTGTCCAAAATGTCTTGGTATGCTGAAGCATTAAGACTGGCCTTCACTAGAAGTAAACCCTGAAAAACAGGTGTGTCCCAATACTTTTGGAACTAACACACTGCTTGTGTGTTAGTTCTCGTCAGTATCCATAACCATTCACATGTCTCTGGATCATTGTGTTGCTGTTTATTCGTGTTTTCTTAGTAAGTCTGCTGTGACACCACAGTACAGTATTAACAGAAAAGATGTGAGTGACTATTGACTTCTAGTGTTAGCAATGCTAGCCTCGTAAAACAAACAAACAAATACAGAATTGCATTGTGATTTCTGTTAATTATTTAATTGCTTTTCTTAGTCATTTTTTTCTTCATCTCTGACTTTCTATACATTTTTCTGCACTTCTGTTATTTCTGTAGTTTCCCTCTTCTCCTCCTGCATATGATAAACTCATCACACACACACACACACACACGCACACACACACACACACAAACCAAGCTATTTTTTTGTTTTAAACTTCTCTGTTTTGCTTCCTTTGCTGTGATGTTAAAACATTCCTCTTTTTTAAAATCCTTGGTTCAGTTATTTATCTCCTTCCTTCCTTTTTTCCCTTTTCTACACTCATGCCTGAAGCAGATATCAGAGACACACGCACACCCTGAAAACTTTGTTTTAATGTGATGTGTGTTGCCTGCACCTCTGCAGCGTTAAAGTATTATTCCTGGCTCCTCCAGAGTGTGTTTTATTCCTCCTCCGTCTGGCTTTTTCCCCCCTTCCCCACGGTGGGTCGTGCTGCATCCAAATGGGCCGTAATGCCATAAAGCCACATTGATATTCAGCCCCGTCTGCGGCGGCCAGTAAATGCAGACGCTTCAGACGGATATGAAGTGACGGAGGATGACCTTGCACAATCAGAGGCGTGTAATCAGATGAAATGTCCACACACACACACACACACACACACACACACACACACACAAACATTGTTTGTGTGATGGCCACTTTGGCAGGAATGACAGGGTGAGGATGGGGGGAAAGAATGATAAAAGCTCATTGCTGGCAATCAGAAACACAGCATGTTACACAATACTCAACTTTAGATTCAGCTGGGCCTCTTAAATTGAGAGTTCAGCGAAAATTGTATTTAAAGTTCCCTCTTTAACTCAAATACAACCAATCAAAACGTATATTAGGTGTCTGAAGTTTGCTTCTTTAGTTTTAGCTCTAGAGCTACAAAGCTAACGTAGCTAATACTCAATGGAAGCTTACAGCCCACCAATTAGCACTATTTAAATGTATGTAGGTAATTAGGCTGTACTATTAAATGTAGTTTGGCAATTATATAATTATGTTAACTGTGCATACAAATGTTATTAATTATTTGATTTACTCTCAGTTTTCAATTCCATTTGTTTCGATGTCAAAAATGAGTCTAAAAATGAGTCTAAATGTTTTGATCCAAATAAATGATTCATAGTCAATACAGAATATGTCATAGTAATTTCTGAATCATTACTGGCTAATACTGATTGATTCATACTAGATCCCAAATAGTACATAAACTTAATAATTCAGAAATATGAGTCCTTGATTTACTTTTCATCTGACCTTAATACATCGTAGACATTTAATAATTCATAGTAGGAATTAAATCATTCCTAAGCCATACTGTATCATTCCTAATAGATACTGAATAATTCATAGTAGATAATGTATCGTTCCTAAAAGATCCTGCATAATTCATAGTAGATACTTTATCATTCGTAATGGATACTAAATAAATAATAGTACAGACTGAATAATTCCTAGTCCATACTGTGTCAGTACAAATAGAAACTGAATAATTCATGGTACATACTGTATCATTTCTAATAGATACTGACTAGTTCATAGTAGATACTGAATAATTCAGAGTAGACACTGAATAATTCATAATAGATACTGATTTATTTAAAGTAGACACTGAATAATCCATTGCAGATACTGAATAATTAATGGTAGATACTGAATAAACTATATTAGATACTGAATAATTAATCACTGAATCACTGAATATTTCAAAGGAGACGCTGAATCATTTCACAATAGACACTGAATAATTCACAGCAGACACAAAATCATTCATAAAAGATACTGGATTATCTGGGCCGACATTTTGGCCGACACCGTTTATTTGTTTAATTATTTATTTATTGGTGTGACCGGTGTCACATTGTGCCGTGCTTGGGGAGTGAGGTGAGGCACGAGTGCAGGTTCCATTAGATGATGTTTATTAACAAAAGGACACAGACTTTAAAACAGAACATAACGAGGCATGAGGACTTTAAACAGAAAGTACATTTAAACATAGAAGACACATAAGGTAGGGGAATAATGAGGACTTAAGGTAAAGGCTGTGGTGAACAGTTGACCAGCAACCATAACACAGAACACTAGAACTTAAATACACAGTAGACTTAGAACTCAACCAATCATAACACATAATCACTTAACATAAACACCAGACAGCTGACTATGTGAAACAAGACAGAAACATACGCTACACCAAAATAAGAGTCCCAAGACCTGTGCTTAAATACCTAATAATACCTATCAATCACTCCTCTGCGGCCCATTGGTTCTTTTCTTTACTGACACAGGGCTGGCACAATCATATCTTTAAAAAAATGGGCACTTCAGGCAGACGCTGCAAAATGTGCCAAAATTACAGACATTACCACGCTTGATAAATCTGTGCCATACAAGACAGTTAGTGGTGATTAATAAATGAGCTGTTTGCAAAGTTATGGTGATAACACACCAATAAAACAATTGTTTTACTACCGTGCTAGTTTGTCTTGTTACATTTGTGAGCGTGGGTGAAATAAGTTTATAATATCATCGGTGTTACGGCTAGGAGAACGGCTACTGATAACACATTGTGTACACTGGCTAAAACAATAGACCTTTAATTTTTTGTATGTCTTCCATGCTGAACTAAATCATCTTAGTAAAAGTGTTAACATAATTTTTTGACCACCATTCATCAACATTAACAGTGAGACAGCAGTTAATTATCTATTATTGGTTGTTGGGTGAGTAGAAAGCAACTTTTGGGGCATGGTGATACTACTTTGTTGAATACTACTTTTATTGAATACTATTTCCTTGAATACTACTTTTTTTGAATGCTACTTTACACATTCATGGGAGCCCAAAGATGGGTGGTGTGCATTCTTATATGTGGTGGGTCGTTCTACCCCAAAATGCCAGGGCTGTTTTTTTGTCCCAGTCCGCCCCTGGCTGAGAGTCAGAAATCGCTGTAGGAAGAGTTTTAAATACTTAAACACATTGGGGGTTTTAAAATGGCAGCACCACAAAGCACATGTTAATTAGCAAATATTTTCAGACAGTGCAGGCAGAAAATCAGCTTAATTAAACCCTAATAAACCTGAAGGAAAGGTCCAGCTGCTGGAGGAGGCAGGGGGATCTTCTGGGATGCCATGCAAAGGGAGTGAAATGTCAAAATCATGGAACAAGCACTGGAACTTGAAGGTCCCTTGACATGTTTGTTTTCTCTGCTAGGTGTGTAAGCAGGCCTGTTTGCAGTCATAAGCAGTTGCTCTGTGGTCCAAATCATTTTAAACTTTTAAAAATATTATACATCAGAAAGTGTGGTGAATTCTGGTATTTCTTCATCAAAATGATTTATTCTTGTTCTGTTCTTGAATACAAAAGAATATGACTGGGGTGGGTGAGGTCGAATGCCCCTTTAAACTAGATGCTGCTTAGAAATGGCCCTGTAAGAAAATATTCTATTCCAAAATGAAGCAAAAACCATTGGGCAATGGTCCGGCACCTATTGTAGCACTACACTGCTAACAGAGGGGTTTAAACAATGGTCCTATATATATATATATATATATAGGAACACATTGGAGTGGCCTGGGTGGATGGTAGCAGCAGGCATCGACAATAATATAACCAGGCATCTTCAGCATTTTCCAACACAGGCCTCCAGATCTTCCTTGACACATGCTTTGTTTTTCCTGCAATCAGACGGATCGTTCAGTGACTATCAGACCAGACCCTCTCTATTTCTCTGATTGCTTATCTTTTGCACTGATTGCTAATGGCACAGTGACAGTAGGGGTCTTTTGTTTCACTGTGTTATTACAACTACGGCTCTAAAACAGGTGGTCCTTCCGCACCAAATGGTGACTATAAAAGTGCTTCAGACCTGGAGTAAACCTTCAGAAGTCTCGGTTATCACCAGAGCTGAAGTTTCATAAGAATTCTTCTAAAACAAGCGGAAGACATTTTTTAGCAGTCATCCCTGCATAACCACATTCAGTTCAAATGTCCATTTCTGGGCTGCTTTAATGTTTTAAGTATGACTTTCTGATTAGGTAAGACTACTAAAAACTGTCTTTTACATTCTGTTAACTACAGTTAAGTTGTCACGTCCATGCCAACCTTCGCATCCAGTGACAGACATGACAGAACTTGTAACATCCCGTTCTATGTTGCCTCCTCTTGCCGTTGTTTTTCCCATTGTGTCATGAGCTCAACCACCACCACAGCCACACCCCGACCATGCCTAGATCACGGTCTCCGGAATACCAGCCACACCCCTCGGCTATGCCCCACTTACACACACCTTGACTATGTATGGATTTGTTACTTTGCAAACTCAGTTAATGTTTATATTTTCAAATAAAAGTTCCCTTTGCATGAGCTTCAAGTCCCCCTTAGACTGCACATTAAAAAAGACAGCCCAGACTTTTTTTAAAAAAGTTTTTAAACTTTTAAAGTTAAAACACAGTATTTTTTACAATGTAAAACTGTACATTAGCGTGTGAAGAAGAAATATTTTATGAGCATTAAATGGAGAGTTTTTCAGAATCAGAATCAGAATCAGAAAACTTAATAGATCCTGGAGGGAATTACTTTTCTAGTCCTCCGCAGTCTCCTGTCTTTTCTGCAGTTTTCTGTCGTCGGTCTTAGTCTTTTTTACATTTTTGGCTGTTTTTGGCAGAATGAATGGGAAAAGAAGTACAGCCTTGAGCCTCTCTGGTAATGTTACTGGTGATGTTACGCAGTGCGCATTAAAATACATGGGGTAGTGAAGCGTTGTCCTAGCACGAAAAAAAGCCCTAAAGTGCGATTTTGATTACATTGTATATTGTGATGGCTTCACAAAAACTCGTGAGACCGGGCTCATCCTAACCACCCTCTGTACTTTCATCAAGGGCAGTTTCTATACTGAATATTTTTGGGTGGTGGTCCACTCTCCACCTCAGAGTGATGTTGACACTGCGCCTGATACACTCGCACCAGCAGCACACACAGTACCACGTCATTGTTACTGCTGTACTGAGAACGGTCCAGCACCCAAACAGCAGCCCTGTGGTCAGAAAATGACCAATGATGAAAAAAGAAGAAGAGTCTGATAACACATTAATGCCCTTGTTATCTTAGCTGCATTTCTTTAGAAGTCAAGGGTCAAGAGCTGCCAGACAAAATGCATAGCATGACAAAAGCAGTCTGTAATTAACACTGAACCCACTGAAGAGATCTGCAGAGACGATAATAACACCGCTGGCACAAAATGGCACAAAATAGCTGTTCTTTTGCTTTAGGGAGAAATTGCATGCCACATGTGTGTAGGTGTACCATAAAGAATTGCTGTACATTTACAGCAGAAACACTGCAGCAATCTACTGTACTCCCCAAATGAATAGTTTAATTACATACAATAGCAAAATCAAATCTAGTAGGTTTACTGTCATTTCAGCCATATACACAGTACGCGGTGAAACGAGACAATGTTCATCACTACGAAACCGCCTTAGTTTTACCCCTTAAAATTACCATAATTTTGTCCTTAATACAGGAAATGAAGGAAAATTAAAGGAAAAAGTGCACAGATTAAGGCTGATTAGGGGTAAAACTACAGAATTTTCCTTATACTTTTTCAAATTTGCCCCTTAAATAATTGAACCTCCTGAATTCATGCCTTAAAGATTAGGGGGTTTCACACTCTGCCTTAAATCTAATTTTAAGGTAAAACTACGGGGGCTGTTTCACAAATCAACGGCCGCTTAATTCAAATGAGGGGGTTTGGCATATTTTCAGGAGTAAAGTAGGGTAGGGTTAAGCAAATTTTAAGTACACTGTGTTTCGTAGTGCTTGGTGCAACACCAAGACTATATCCACATCAGGCAGCTGGTGGTCTAGTGGTTAGGGCATTCACCCTGGGATCAGAAAATTGTGGGTTTGAATCCCAAGACTGCTAGTGGCACCCTTGTGTAAAGTACCATCCCCGGGTGCCGAGTTCCTAGCTGCCTGCTGCTTCACTTGGTGAATGGGTTAAATGCAGAGAATAATTTTGTGCTGTGGTGTGTTCACAGATGACTTTACACATCCTCTAAACCTCTCCCAAACCACCATTTTTCATTTGCATTTTCTTGAACTATTGGCGCTGCTGCCTCCACGATTTCCAGTGTTACTGTTCTGTTTCGTCCATCTGCCAGCTTTCTGTAAACATGCACAAAAAGTGTTTTCTCTGCATGCTTTACCTCACAGGCTGGGGGCGGGGTTATAATATTCATTCACATGTCTATTCCATTTTAGCAAGATAATCAATATGTAGATCCATCAGGATGACACATGGTGCAATAATATCTACACAGGCATTCTTATGAGGATATATGTGCCCAGTGTCGATTTTTGTGTTGTTTTCAACCTTTGCAAGTCAATTTATAATTGGTTAAGACTTTAACTGTGCACTGGAAGCAGTTAGTGGCCGCTGCTCTGATGTAGGCAATACTTATCAGCAATCATATGAATGATCCAAATCTAGTTGAAATACAAAAGATTGTCAGGGATCAATTCTTATTTCTAAAAAAATACTTTCAAGAATCAAATAGTAAATAAACTATGCATTTAAACTGTATTATGAACCTCGGTACAGTTTAGATAATGTGCATAAACAAATTCCAGGATTATCTCCTATTTCCAAAATTGTCAGAGAAAGATAAGGAATGACCAGAAAGGGATTTGTGCACAGTAGATCAGCATTACATAACATGCATTCTAAATATTCTTTACAAAAATCATAATTCCAAGGACCATGCAATCCTGTCATTAGATTTAGAAAAAACATTTGAACGAACTGAATGAACCGTTTTGAAACACTTAAAAGATTTGGAAGGTGAAGGTTATCTCAAACGGCTCAAGCTATTACATACTGATCCTATAGCAGAAACAATAGTAACCGAGTCTCAAAACCTTTCAATCTTAAAAGAGGTACACGTCAGGGGTGTCCAGCTTTTTATTGTTGTTTGTCATTGAACCTCTAGCCATCGTGATTCGGATTTGTGAATTTTTATTTGCAGATTATTTTGTAGTGTTCCTTACAAACTTCTGCCCAAGCACTTAGACAAACATTTGGTGAATTCTCTGGAAATAAAGTCAATAGCAATTATTATTAAATAAGGAAGAAATAGAATCCCCCCTATACATATGTATAGTTTGCAAATGCCTCCAATGGATTCACCCACCTGGGAATTAAAATAACTCTTGGAATAGAAGATATTGTCCCCATCAACTCCAACCTGCTATTACAGAAAATAATGGACTCTCTTGACAGGTGGGGTACAATGCCTACCTCCATGATTCGTTGCATAAACATTATCGAGATGTCAACTCTACCTACACTTCTATACCTTTTTAAGACATTCCTTTTTCACTTACAGCCTCCTCCTTTTCTACACTCACAAAAACCTTTACAAGGTTTATATGGAGTAAAAATGGTCCTAAATTGTGCCTGTCTTTGTTGTACTTTCCATATTACTGAGAGGCTGTAGACTACAGAACTTTTTGTTTGGCTGCTCAACTTTGCGCAGTCATGTATTATTTCTGTTAGTCTGAGAGTTCTGTTAGTCTGACCCTTAAAAATCTGATATATGGAGTTTCATTAAAAACGGGCGCCATTTGTACAGTTCATAATGATTAAGATGTTACTAGATAACACTCTTGAACTGTCTCAATCAACCGATTTGTAACACAGTCACTGATACTTGTGAGCCAGCAACATTAAATAGCGATGTAACAATACTGTTATGGAAGATAATGAATAGCTGTTGTCTATAATTAATTTCTTTGCCCTTACTGTACAATTGTGTTTTTTTTAATCATTTATTCTTTATTTCTTATTCTATTTATTTGCTTTTTCACACGTATTGTAATAGGGCTGGGGGTCCTTCGAGAGCCGTGAGTATACAGGCATGTTTGGGTTGTCTGGTTGGGAGCTGTTTCAGCTTTGGTTTCTGTTGAGGTACTGATAGATACCAACATACTATCATCCAACGGAAGGAGTAGACGACAGAAGAAGCCAACACAGTGAAGGATCACAGAGGAAATGGATGCATTAAGGAATTCCTGAGCGTTTCCCAGCTTTAACTTCCTCCATCCATCCATTTATCCATCCATCCCGGAGCTAAACCAAGACCCGTTTCTGCTGTCTCTGACTCACACACTCGCAGCTCCACACCGAGCTTCAGCAGGTCCTGTGATTCTTCAGAAAGAGACACTTTTAGCCGTGCTGGTGTCTTTTTGTGCCGTGTTCCCATAGTAACAGTCCCTCGGCATAGGCCATTACAGAGAGAGAAAGAGTTGCTTGTCACTCGCAAAGGCTTTCAGTGGGATTTCAGAGTCACAAAGTCTTTAAATGCCCGGAATCTGCTATCACTCTTTCTCTCCCTCTGCCCGTTTGCCTTTTATTTTTTTCCTCTTTTAAGTGCGCAGTAGGAAGTAGGGGGCACATGCCGAACATGAAATCTAACGCAGCTACCTACACCTACTTACATAGGGAGCTTTCATCTCGCTCTCACTCTCTCTGTCTTTTTAACTTTAAAGCAAATGTAAAAAGACAGAGTGTGTGTAGACCCCTGAGAGCTGGGAATGGTGGGTAAATCCATGCCGTGAACACATTCTCTCATCTCTGATGACCTTAGATGGATGTTTCCCAGCACTCTTTACTGTGCCACCCTAAATAAGCTCCTTCCAGACACATGACGGAAAAACCCACTGCGTGTAAATCAGCACAGGTTTTATGTGATGATATTACATTGGTGTTTGGCAGATGAAAGCGACTCATTTGCAAATGATGCGAGGCTGAGGTCAGGTAGGTTGTTGAGTGCTGAGTGCGATGCCCGCGAATAGTTTTATAGGTTTTTCACATAAGCATTTACAAATGCAGCTCTTTCTCTAATAGACCCCAGAGTGACACACATTTACTCAATCACGCACCCCATCCAGCCACACACAGGCACAAGTCACTAAACCTGCACTAAATTTATACATGTACACATGCACACAAATACACACACACACAAATTCTAACTTTCAGTTATGGCACATATGTATTTGTTCACTGATATGCATATTTTAATCAACTTGATTAACCAACCAGCCCTTGTAAATCTAACCAAAAAACTAACCAACCAACCAAACAAAGCAACCAAGCAATTAAGCATTCAGTCTACTGAGCAGCTAAATGACCAACCAAACATCCAGCCAACCAAACCAACTGACCAAGCAGCTGGCTAAAAAATAAACCAACCAACCAGCTGACTAACCAACAGACCAACTGACCAACCTACTGACTGGCCAACCAAACAAAAAACTCAACAGTCAATAAATCTGTCAAGTAACCAATCAACCAACCAATGAATCAACAAAAACATTTACCAACAACCCCAAAAAACAAGAAACCAACCAACAGAATTGAGAAACCAGCCAATCAGCCAACAATACAATCAGCCAGCCAGCCATCCAATTAAAATAGTTTTTTTTAAATATAAACACCTAGTATTCATAGTAAACATTTACAAAACCTTGAGTAAAGTGGTCTAATCTACCAGAACAGTAACTGTCACTTCTACTTTCAGAAGCATCACCTGCTGGCTTACCTTAATGAAACGTGCCATTAGGATGTCTTCCTCGCCTGCCTGCATTATCCCATGCATGGTCTTTCAACCTGTCTCAGCTAATTAAAGCAGGTGAGAGAGATCCACAGCCTGTCATCTCAGGAGCAGACATGCGGCAGTTTATGGGCCTCCATTCTGAATAATGAAAAGGCAGCACTACGCAGAGAACTGAGTGAGAAACTAATTTTCCAACATTACAAAAGCTTTCTGCCGTCTTTGATGCGCCTTTGAAAAGTGAGCTGATAAGACGGTCAATGATAAGGAATGAAATTAAAGTCACGTATGTCCAGTACAGTGTCCTATACCTACTCTTCTCTATTTTCACTGAACAATGATAAAGCAGAAATGACACAAAGATAGCAATGGAGGGAGAGCAAACGTTTGCAGGGTTGCTGTGTTTGACCTCCCACTTTATGCAATCATTAGATTCAATTTTGTGCTCAAAAGTTATTAACACATTGATCCATGGTTATTAGAGCTAGTCCTTGAGGACATAAGTATCAAAACACTGCCCTAAAGGTTAGAAAAAAATGATGTAATCTGCATTCACTGGCTACTTTAACACAAACACTTACCTTGTCAACCACCAGCCTCTCTTGTACACCACCAAAGAAAAAAACAAGTCAACCAAACAAACCCCAACCAACTTCATTAACTCTGTCTACCTTTTCCTTATAAAAGCATCAATTACTTTTGTACTTGTCCAATGACATCAAACTTCAAGAGAGATGGATAACTTGATACTGAGCTGGAGGGTCAAAGAAGTTCATATCTGACTAAAAGTTGTAGATTGACATGAAAACAAACCCTTCCCATGCAGTCACGCACGACTGCTGGCTAGCTGAAGGAAAACAAAATAAATTGAGTGTGAGAAGCTGCGTCAATCAAACACCACAAACACTCTCCAAGGCGAGGAGGAAGACTGTTGCTAATAGTCTGGAGTCTAATTGCTAGTCTAAGTTTAGGATAACTTGTTCAGTATTTTGAGATCAACAAAAATGAGGAAAAATTAGGCTTTTTGGATATTTAACTTCATTCTTGGTGTTACATGACTCGTCTTCAGCGCTCCATTTTAGAATAATCTGCATCCACATTTTCATTCTCAACTTCACTTTTTTACAGCTTCATAATTTTCTAATTGTTGAAAACTAACATTATAATCATTGTACTCATTGTTTTGCTATGAAATTGTTTTATTTTATTCATTCTAAACCTTTGAAAAGTGATTCCAAACTGAGCCATATTGTCATGTCCTGGCAACGGCCTCTAGAGGCCACAATTGGTTATAGTTAGGTTTTGCTTTTGGAACTTTTATTATGGAAGGATTGGGTTTTTGTTTATTAGTCACAGGTGCTTTTTGTCTGGGTTAAGTGTTTGTGTTTGTTGATTGGGTTTTGGGGTTTTACTTTGTGTATTTAAGGGGGGTTATGTTCTGTTGAAGTTGTGGGTCAACTATCACCGTAGCGCTTTGTTTACTCCTGTCTCCTTTAGTTAAAGAAATTATAGTATTTGAGTGTGGCTCTCATGCCAGTTTTTGCATTTCAACTATTCCTAGTGTCAGTGTGCCTGCCGTGCCTGCGAGGAGAAGGAGGCCCAGCGTGACAGATTGACCCACCAAACATGGCAGGGCACACAAGACAGCCAGCCCACAGGGAGGGAACTGCCTTCTAAGGAACTCGTCCTTGGGGCCACGACGACTTTCCTTCTGGAGAGTGGAACGGAGTTTGCCAGGAGTGAGGCAAGCTGGACCCAGCTCGAGGGTGAGTCAGCGAGGACGAGCTGATTTACCACTGCAGAGCTGTTGTGTGGTGGAGAGTCGGAGGATGAGGTGGACTTGGATGGATCGACGGATCTCCCTTTATCGAGCTGGAGTGCATTGTGGACCCCCTCTGTGAATGAGCTCCCGCTTTTGCTTGCTGAACTGCAAGGCGGGAGATCCGTGGTTTGTAGACGTAAGAGGCGTGGGGATCCACGTCGCTCGCATCTCCCACCCGATCACCAGTGGCCCGGGAAGTCTAGGATTTCCTCTGGTGCTCCACCACACCAACTCATGCACGGCTAACCTCTGAAAGCGAGCCCTCAGCGGGAACAGCGAGCCTCGCTCATGGCTGCCTCGGGCACTAGGACCCTGAGTGAGCCCAAAGTGGAGACGTAGCTCCTGTCTCCAACGCAGGAAGAGGCGTCGCACAAAGAAAGTGCAGTGGCTGAGACTCTTACGCCGGAGGAGGAAGAGCTGATACTAGCAAAGCTCTCCAAAATCTCGCAGTGGCTGATCAAGAAGGATCTCGCAGCAGCCGCCGTGCGAGAGGGTCTTGCTACCACCTGAGCCGCAGAGCGAGAGGAGGCCGCAGCAGCAGCGCGAGAGGTCGCTGCAGCCACCACCTCGCGTCAAGTCCCGGCACCGAGAAGGCTGCTGAACCCACAACAGCTCCAGACTCCTGTTCCGGTTCCGAGAACGCTCCCGTCTCCCCTGCCAGCGCCAAGACCACTACAGCCACCTGTACCTGCAACGAAAGAGCGTCTGTGCGTCCGCTCCTGAATGACGACACTACACTCCCGAGTATCGAGACTGTGTTCTCGACCGAAGAAGCTGCACTCCAGCACCCCGTGCCTGCACCAAGGCTGCCCATTAGCTGGGCAGCTAGGCTTGTTAGCTGGAACAGTTAGCTGCCCAGAGCCCATTGTAAATAGCCCAGAGAATATGGACTTACTCGGTCCGTTAGAGGAGCCACTAGGCTTGTTAGAAGAGCCTATAAGGCCTACAATAGCCCAGCAGCTAAAGCCCTGTGTTAGACCAGCAGCTAAGCAAAGTAGAGGGGTCTGTAGATGCAGAGGGGCCTGTAGAGGGGCCCTTAGAGGGGCTGGTAGCTGTAGAAGGGCCTTTAGAGGGGCTGGCAGCTGTAGAAGGGCCCTTAGAGGGGCTGGTAGCTGCAGATGGGCTCTTAGAAGGGCATGTAGAGGGGCCTGGGTTAGCCACAGAGGGGCTCATAGCAGCCACAGAGGGGCTCATAGCTGCACCAGAGGATGGGGGCTTCCCCTGAATTTTTTTGGGGGGTGGGGGGTGTACTGGGGTCATGGAAGGCTCTGGTGGAGTCCATGAAGAGGGCTACACTCCCGAGAACAGCGAGGAGCTCTTCAAGGGCTCTGGTGGAGTCCATGGAGAGGGCTCCACTCATGAGAACAGCGAGGGGTCTCCCCGAGGGCTCAGGTGGAGTCCATTGAGAGGGTTCCACTCCCGAGGACAGAGAGTGGCTCCAGGTACGGGGCCCCGGCTCCGAGGACAGCGATTGGCTCCCCACGGAGGGGCTCCTAGGAGGGTGATCCGGCCCCAGGGACAGTGGGGGGCTCCTGGGAGAGGGCCCCGCACCTGGGAATAGTGAGGGGCTCCATGGAGGGGACTCCGCCCCTAAGGACAGTGATGGGCTCACCGCGGAGGGGCTCCCAGGTGGGGGCTCCGCCCCCAAGGACAATGAGAGGCTCCCAGGAAGGACAAAGGACAGAGAGGGATTCCCTGGTAGGAGCTCTGCCCCCGATGACAGTGATGGGCTCCCCGGAGGGGGCTCCGCCCCAAAAGACAGCAAGGGGCTCCACCCCCGAGGACAGTGAAGGGCTCCCTGGAAGGGGCTCTTCCCCCAAGGACAGTGAAGGGCTCCCTGGTGGAAGCTCCCCATGTAAAGACCGGGACTCTCAAAGGGGAGCGTCCCATGAGACCCAGCCGGACTGCCCTGGCTATACGGAGCGCTGGCCAGGAGGTTGTTCAGAGATATGCGGTCGGGTGGGGCTCACGGGACACTGCCCTTTGCCACCGTGTGCGAGGAGAAGGAGGCCCAGCGTGACACATATGGCATTACTATTCGCAGTTATGTCCTTTATTTCATATCTCCACAACGTCCACACATATAAATTGAATTTTCCAGGGGGGGAGGAAAGGGTAACTACCTGGAAACAAAGTGACCAAAGAAAACTTTCAGCACCTCAGTCATAGCTGTAATATAAAAATATGTCCCAAAGGTGTTCATGAACTGTGTCTGTGTTTGTGCTAACCCTGTGTGCCTCACTGGGCCCTGCTCAGATAGCTCACATCACAGAAGAACATTGAATTCTGTCTCATCACAGTGGCAGGACATACTGCAACTGACATTTAATCAGTTACACACTCTGTAACTGATTAGATGTCAAGTTGAACTCCAAATTTTAAGCCAACCAGGGTTGCTTTTTCAATAGGAAAACTTCACAGAACAATGTGCTGGACACATAATGTCCGAGACTGACCATAGGAACACAAAACATGAAGCTTCCACCTCCAGCAACTAGTGAAACTCTTCAGGTTCATGGTCCACAAAAGAACTCAGGTGATATGATAGTTGTCAGCCAAATAACATTTTATTTAACATTGTTCAAATACTGAGGTGAAAAAATAAGGATAAAATAAGATATAATCAGAATCAGAAAAGTTAACTGATCCCAGAGGAAATTGCTTATGTCACTATTGCACAGACACACAGAGACAAGAACAATATAAAATATAATGTCAAAATAAACCCAATAAAAACTTTGTAGAAAATACTCTATACACTATGCTATGTACACACATGCTGTGGTATTAATACTATAGATAAGTAACTTACAGTTTAGTGAATTGTTAGTAACATTACTAGTGGTTCGGTGTATGTAACTGCCTGTAATTGAGTAGTAGCTCAGTAATACTGAAAGAAGATATTCCACACAGTAAGACTATTACACATCATAAAAAATATTGCACATAATGAAATGATTTAGCATCCAATAAGACTGCACATTATGTTGCTGATGTGTGATCACATGATATGGTAAACCTATTGTTGCACTTTTAAACTGACATGGTTTCATCCTCTTGTACCTTTATTTGCCTCAATTCTCAGCTGGAGTAACATTTACAAAAAAAAATCGTAACACATGACCATAACATTTGCCACCTCCACGGACTGCTACAACACTTTTCTACCGCTGTTGCATGGACTGATGACGTCGTCTGCAGAACTCCTGACAGGGGACCAAAATAGAACAAGCATTCACAAAAAATCACAATACAATAACAATACACTCCCCTTGGAAAACTTAATTTGACTCCAGTTCAATAAAAGAAAATAATCCCAAACATTTTTAGACACATAATAAGATATTGTCCATAAT
Source organism: Hydrocynus forskahlii (assembly GCA_037974365.1). NCBI lineage: Eukaryota > Metazoa > Chordata > Actinopteri > Characiformes > Alestidae > Hydrocynus > Hydrocynus forskahlii. The sequence continues at coordinate 1,047,075 of JBBPCX010000088.1, read as the reverse complement.
CATAATGTTTTAGCACCAATACGTCAGAGCTAATATACGGAAATGATACTACAACAAATTCAAATTTTGGAGTAACCAGTGTTATTAATGTTTAGAATGTTATTTATAAACATTCATTCATTCATTAAGCCTTTTAACCATAACAAGAGTAGTGGGGATGCCCAACACTCATAGGGGAAAAGGTGGAGAAACACCCTGGACAGGTCATCAGAACAACACAGGGCAGACACACACACACACAAACACACACACACACACACACACACACACACACACACACACACACACACACACACACAC
>JBBPCX010000088.1:1018848-1038173 GCA_037974365.1 Hydrocynus forskahlii | reverse complement strand
ATTATTATTATTATTATTATTATTATTATTGTTATTATTATTATTATTAATAATAATAATAAAATTCATTAATTTATTAACTTTCTGTAACTGCTAAGTCCTTTCTAAGGACGCGGGTACCCAGAACCTATCCCGGGGTCTATGGGCCTGAGGCAGGGATCACCATGGGCGGGGCACCAGCCCGCCACAGGGCATATTATTATTATTAATAATAATAATAATAATAATAATAATAACAATCACAACAACAGTAACAACAACAACATCAAACAACAAAACAACAACAACAACAATAATAATAATAATAATATTATTATTATTATTAGTAGTAGTAGTAGTAGTCATAGTAGTTAGTAGTATTGATTGGTTAGAGTATTGCTGAAATATCTTCAACCATGTCACATTATTGTTGAGCAAATTAGTGTTTACTATAATACAAATGTGTTTTGCTATAATAACAGCACTTGTTATATATTGTCCATATTGAGCAGCCCTAAATGAAGGGAAGATGTCTATCGGTCTCTGTTTACGACATTAATCTCCTATGCTGTTCTAAACCGTGAAATTCTTTATCGTCGTTGTGGGCTAAAGAAACAGCATTTTCCCCAAATCACACCCAATCGATAGTGTGAGGCAGCCAAAGCAGCCATGGATGAATTATGGGTAAAACCTCAGGCCCGGCAGCTCATAAAAGGCCAATGAGCGGTAATGATGTGGTAATGAAACACGTTCTCTTGAGTTTTTTTTTTTTTATCTCTCTCTCGCCCATCGTCCCCTCCCTTGCACCGCCTCTGGCTCCCTCGCAATTATTAATCTGAAGTAAATACCAATTAATATGGAATGAGTATTGAACAGAGCATGCGGGATGCCATAACACGGCCCGATTATCCATTACCTGCCTATTACAGTCCTAATTGCTCTCAATTACTGCACTGAGTTATTTTCATAACGAGAGAAAAGAGCCACCTTGCAAGAAGTTGTCGTTAGTAGAAGGGAAAGTAGAAGAAGGCCGGCAGGATTTTAAATATTCAGGTATATGGATTCTTTTTTTTAGTGCGTGAGTGTTATGGAACACATCCATTGTTGAGTTCATTTCCATTTAGATAAGGAAGAATGTCTTATTGTGTTTGGTATGTGATCTGTTTCAATGAGTTGAGGCCAAGGCAATAGGTCAGTGAGTACTGAAGCCTGTAATTCTGTAACAGCAGCGTAAGCCTTGGTCTGCATAAAATGGTCATTTTCATTATACACACACACACCTACTTAAGATGCTAATTCTGTTTCTGTGAGACCAGAAAGCAAGTCAGGGAAGCAGGGGGTCGCGGTGGTGACCATTGTGTTCGCACAGCCTGGAGCAGAATTCTCTATTTAAGCTGCCAGCGAAAAAATATTTAAAAACTGTTTTTTTTCACATTAATATTACTAAATATACTAAATAAAGCAAAAATGAATGCAAATAACATTATAGAGTATATAGCGATTTTATGTTTAGTATATCAGTGTGTTTCTTGTGGAAGTCCAGTATTAGTTTCCATCAGAAACCTGGTTTGACTCAATCTGTCCTTCATTAAATTAAATCAGGCGCTGCCGATGGAATGGCTGGAGGAATCTGGAACCGAACTTGTGTTCTCCTCACCAGCTCACAAGATCAACTACTTTTTTACAGACAACATAAATCTTGATACTTTTGTACTGTTTTCTTGTTTGTTTGCATTTATTCTAATGTTCACTTTGCTGGCAGAAAGACACTTGATCATATGCTGAGAAAAAATGGCCTTAAACAATTAGCATAGGTGCCTAAGAGTGTACTGTACATATATCTATATATGAAGGTGTCTGTGTACTCTTTACAGCCTCTTTATTAGATACCTCTCCCTTGTAGCTCCACCTTGCTAGCACACAATTACAGACTAAAGCTCATCTCTTGATGCACTGTTTGTGTTTGCCATTCCCTAGATCTTCATTTGATGTCAGTTTCTGACCACAGAGGGTTGCTGGCTCTTAGTGAGAGAGCACCAGGTACACTTCACCACCCAACCAATATCTGGACAGAGGTGGTCCTGTGGTCAGAAACTGACCAGTGATGAATGGGATAGAGGGGGCTGATAAATTCTGCCACTGTGGCTCTCAAACTAATCCATATGGACCCCCCAGGCAGTCCACAGTTCCAAAATATAGGGATCGAAACGTGGATTGCCAGGGGATTCCTGAAGACCACTTGAAGAAGCACCCAAATACATTACATGTATAGTGGACCTAAAGGTAGGTGTTTCAAAAAAAGAGGCCATTGAGTGGAAACACAAGGTTGGTGTTTCTAATAAAGTGCTCAGAGAATGGAAGTACGAGGTTGGTGTTTCTAATAAAGTGGCCGGTGCGAATATGCTTGCATGCATCCTCAATCTGTCTAATGTGTTGAAATAGCACTCCTTTTCTTGTCCTGTTACTGGTTCTTTTGAGTTGGATGTGACAGATCAAGAATCAACATCTTAAAGGAAATCAAAGTGCACTATCTGAGCTTAAACATTTCCCTTCACGCTGGGAAGTAGGAGCCAGACTCAATATTAAAGAGAGCACCAGCAGTCTTTAACAGCCTTGGAGGAACACAAGATCTGCACAATAACCTTTATATTTCATCAAATTAAAAGGGATTTTGGGCCCTTGTGCTGGACCTTTGAAAGGCCGAAGGCCGTAGATTTATATATTGTATATTTGCAGCGCTCTAATTTAGCGCAGTCTTGTGGAGTTCTATGGGTCTGATATGTGGGCTAATGATGACTCATTTCATAAATTTGTCTAAAGCGCATTAGTCACCGCAGTGGAGCTGGTTGGTGGCCAGATCATTATGGCACACTGCTATTAAGGACACAATCAGTGTGTTTAATTGATTCTGCACCACAGCAGTGCAGCTGAAAATGAGTTAAACCAGAAACTGTATCGGAAATGTCTGTCTCTGTTAGACTATTTTCAGCTCTCTCCCACTTCACATTCCATTTTTCCATACACCTATTGAAATTATCATCTGATTTTTCAATAGGAAGAGTGTTTAATACTGGTTAAAGAAACAAAACACACAGGGTTTGTCATTTGTTTCTTGACCTAACGAGGATTTGAGGGCCTGATGAATGGCCTGGTTTAGTGATTTATGGGTGTGTTACATTAACCAGCTCTTGCTTCATACAAACTATTCATGGCTTGTTCAAGCTTTAGAGGTACGTAAGTTCAAATAACTACACTTATACCAAGCTATTATGATTTTACAGTTCTAGAAACAGTGATTTTTACTCTATTTTTACTTGTCATATTTTTCATAAATTCAGTTTTTCTTGTTTTCATCTGTTGTCCTTAATCTGTTGTTTCATCTGTCATCCTAGCAAACTGGACCCCAGAGCAGCTTCCCACCTGAGGCTGGTCAAGGTCTAGGATAGGACCCAGTCGACTACCACCAGGTCAGATATGAGTGTAGTACTGTATGTGCGTGTGTATTATTATTGAAACTGCAGCAGATTTCTTTCTTTCTCTCTCTTGCAAACATATAAATCCCTCAAACATACACTATATTGACAAAAGTATTGAGATGCTTGACCATTACACCAACAGGGACTTTAATGACACTGCATTCAAATCCATAGACTTTAATATGGAGTTGGTCCCCCTTTGCAGCTATAACAGCTTCCACTCTTCTTAGAAGGCTTTCCAAAAGATTTTGGAGTTTTTGTGGGTAATTTGTGCTCATTCATTCTGTAGATAATTTATGAGGTCAGGCACTGATGTTGGATGAGAAGGCCTGACTCATAATCTCCCTTCCAGTTCATCCCAAAGGTGCTGGTTGAGGTCAGGGCTCATCCATGTCTTTATGGAGCTTTATGGAGCTTGCTTTGTGCACTGGGGCAAAGTCATGCTGGAATAGAAAAAGTTCTTCCACAAACTGTGTCCACATGGTGTGTCCAAATGTTTTGGTGTGCTGAAGCAAGATTTCCCTTCACTGGAAGTAAGGAGACCACCTGAATTCAATAACTTAGAGGTGTGTCCCAATACTTTTGTCCATATAGTGTATATAAATGTATAGAGAAAGAAATCAGCTGCAGATTTTATAATGCTTATCCCATGGGATAGAGAGAGTTTGTGTAAAAATGAATTATGCCAGGATAAAAAGGAAAGTATTGGGAAAATGTAAAAAAAACTTTAGTTCCCAGTAGCTATTTCGAGCAGGAGAGACATTCAGACTCTCAGCTTGGGAACAGAGCTGGGGGGGCTTTAAAAATGATGCCCCCTTGGGGCAGTTATTGTGTTCCCCCTCGAGGGCAGTGGCCATATCGTTTAGCGCTGGGCGAGAGAAGCCTGCGGGTGTTCTTTAGGGCACAGAGAGATCATGGAGTGACCCTGCAGGGCGCATGAAGCCCTGGCATTTTAGCGCCATGCTCTCCGACTCTGGGGGAAAAGCCTTCGGAGGCTGGCTGACGCGTCCAGGAATAGATATCATCCTCAACATTAGCGAACACAACTCTTCGAGTCCTATTTAGAACATGTCAGGGTGTGGGGTATGTGTGAAATTAGGTGTTAGGATACGATGGTTCTCCTTTTAGGCTACACACACACACACACACACGCACCCAAATGGTACTGTTTGAGTGTTTGCCTTTTAAAAGTGCTTCTGTGTTTGGTCTCTCTTGGCCAGCTCCCAAAAGAATGATGCAAAGTAACGAAATCTCACTTCCGAACTGGCCCACTTCTTCAAACGCTGCCCAAAACGCTCCCATTGGTTTGCTTCTGACACTCAATAAAGGAACGAAAGGGCCTCTAAACAGTAAAAGTACTGGAACAAAGAAGGACAGGACAGGCACAGTCAGTTCAGGATGCGGGAAAAAAATTAAAATGACCTCTTTTTAAGAGCTGGATTGGACAAAACAGAAAAGCCCCCTTACAGCCATCTCTTTTTTTTATATTAAAGGGCCCCTATCAGTGGAGAATCCTGTTTCCCTCACTTAAATATATAAATCTATGTGTGATGTAGTGGGTAAACACTAAAACACAGTCTATATTTGTATACAAAGTTGTGATGTAATGTCACAAAAACATGTCATTTACACGAGAGTCCACAAAACCTCCTGTTGTATAGCCTCCCCCTCACACTGTAAAGACTGTTTCAGCCTGGTAATATACAGAGCAGCCAGTCACAACAGAGATCATTTTCATATACCAATCCTAAGGCCTGTTAAAATACAAGAAAAATATGAAACACTAACCCTAACATCATTTACATATAGAAATATCATCGGAAGCGCTAATCCTAAATCTTAAAACATTATTTGTATATCAAAATATCATCAGAAGCACTAATCCTAAGTCTTCAAACAGCATTTACATATTAAAATATCACCAAAACAAACTCATCCTAAATCTTTCATCGTTTATGTTAAAATAAGACAAAAACAAACTTACCTTAAATATATAATCATCATTTCTATCGTAAAATATCACCAAATCATCCTCACCTTAGAACTATAATTGTCATTTTTGTACAAGATATTCTTATATTAAAATGAACAAATGAAAAAATCTGCACCATTATTTATCATCTGCAGCATTATTTATAATATTCACCTACTTTGCCTCTGTAATGATTTTTTTACATTGTTGAATGATGTTCCTCATGTCTGCTGCAGTGGGAAGATGTGAGATCACTGTAGAATCAATAACTGTATTAAGGTTTCTCCTAATGGCTGGTGCTTTTTTGAACTCGATGGTATTTCTGTGTAATTTTATCCACTCCAGTAAGGCCCATTTCTTCTCGCACTGAAACCTCACTGCCCCCATTGTGCTGTACACTGCTTTGTAGGAAACGGGTATTATTGACATGCTGTCGTGTCCTGTCCTGTCTGAGAGAGTCCTTGACCTTCCCTCTGGACCCTAGAAAGGAATCCGCTTACAGATCGATAACAGATCCGTTAAGATGCTCTGTGAAATAGCAGGGCAGGACAAAAAAAAAACCTTCAGATATAAAAACAGCATCTCCATTCATTTACATTGTTGCTCAATGTAGATATGAACCTAACCCTTACACCAACAGGGCCTTTAACAACATTGCATTCAAATACAAAGACTTTAATCTGGAGTTGGTCCCCCTTTGCAGCTATAACATCTTCCACTATTCTTGGAAGGCTTTCCACAAAATTTTGGCATTTCTGTGGGAATTTATGCCCATTCACTCTGTAGAGCACTGATGTTGGGTGAGAAGGCCTGGCTCACAATCTCCTTTCCAGTTCATCCCAAAGGATGGGCTTGAGGTCGGGAACTCATCCAGCCATGTCTTTATGGACCTCGCTTTGTGCACTGGGACACAGTCATGCTGGAATAGAAAAAGTTCTTCCCCAAACTGTGTCCACAAAGTTGGAAGCATGGCGTTTTTCAAAATGTCTTGATCTGCTGAAGCATTAAGATTACCCTTTGCTGGAAGTAAGAGGCCTAGCTCAAACCCTGCAAAACAGGTGCGTCCCAACACTTTTGTTCATATAGTGTATTTATATACTACTCACAAAAAGTTAAGGATAAACCAAACATTTCAGGATGAACCTAAAATGCACTATAACCTTTACAGGTGAACTTAATGTGACCTTCCCTAAACGTTTGAATGCAAATGTCCAACTGTTCAGTGTTTCAGTACTTTTTACACAACTTGCTGTTCTCTGACAAGCAGCTTAACAGCAAAATTCACAACAGGTGTTTGATCCATGAATGGACCAATACATTTCCTGGTTCAATCAGAATTACTCTTTAAACAGTCCTCCTCATCATGCTGTTCACATTTTGACATCATGAGACCAAGACAACACCTAACAATTGATCAGCAGTACCTTGCCATTGCGAGACTTCAAACAGGGTGTTCTCAGACAGAAGTGGCCACTGAGCTCAGAGCAGTCATCAGCAGGTTGCAACAGAGTTACAGAGAGACTGGAAGAGTCACAGAAAGGCATAGAGTTGGACGTCCTTTGGACAGATCCCACACTGATGACTGCTTCATTGTGAACCGGATTATGAATGCCACTCAACTCTAGGCACATTTAAGGGAGGTGAGAGGCACTCAAGTGTCGCATCAGACTATTCGAAACCATTTACATCAGCGTGGTCTGCGTGTTAGAGGACCTGCAAGGGTGCCTGACCACGTCACCAGGCACAGGCGTCATGGAGGGAGCATTTACGCTGGACGAGGGACCAGTGGGCCTCAGTGCTGTTCTCTGATGAAAGTCGATTCATGTTGAGTAGTAGTGATGGCCACCGACGATGTTGGAGACGTCAAGGGGAGCGCTATGCATCAGCCACTGTTCTCACCAGACGAGCCTTCGGTGGTGGTGGTGTTGCAGTGTGGGCAGGTGTGTCTAATCAATACAGAACTGCCCTACACTTTATGACTGGTGCAGAGACAAGCCCATACTACCTGAATAACATCATTAATCCAGTCATTGTGCCCCTGCATGAAAAACACAGGCCTAATTTCATCTTCATGGACGACAATGCTCCAGGTCATCAAGGTCGCATCATTAGGGGACGGCTGCTGGAGACTGGGCTACCTTGAATGGAGTGGCCTGCACCTTCTCCAGACCTGAATCCCATAGACAACCTATGGGATCAGCTGAGTCGCTGTGTAGAGGCTCGTAACTCTGTACCCCAGAACCTCAATGACCTGATGCCACGCCTCAGCAGCCAATAAGTTGACTTGTGAACAGCATGAGACATTGTTGTTAAGCTATAATTGATTCTCAAGGGCACAAGACGTTATTGAGACACTGACAGTTTTTGTTGTGGTATACTCACCACTGTTGTTGGCTTTTGTTTCAATAAATTGTTTGAGATGAGGAAATCACCCCTGCATGCTTCTACTTAAATGCCCTACTTTCATGATATAATATCACTATAATGTGAACATTTTATGTTTCACAGTGTTTCACAATTTCACCTGAAAGCCAAATATCTCTAACTTTTTGTGAGTAGTGTATATTGGGCCATAAGATTGGCACATAACACAGGTTATGTTTTATTTTTTCTTCAAAATGTTAAACTCAGTAAATTAACTGCGTACTAAAATGTGCAGAAGGACTACAGTAAGGGGGTGAAAAATTCTCAAAAACTTGTACTACATTTAGTAGTGGTTACCTGATCTCCAGATGATTTTTCTCTTCTGCTTCTTCCTCTTCTTTTTATTATTATGTAATCAAAACATTTAACCAAAGTAATATTTGTATTAAATGAAATTGTTTCCTCAGAGGTGATCAAATTTAATTATTCTATTAAATGTTTGTGCATGAAATAGTACAGGCTAATTTGATCACCTCTGAGGAAAAAGAGTATGCTATGTATTATATGTGTTTTCTAAGTTTCCCTGTGTTGAGGGAATTTATCTTCTGTGTCGCCACCTATTTATACCCCAGTGAAATATGAAGCCCTGAATTAGCACTTAAGAGTTCCTTACCGTTCACATGTACTCAAAAATGTAAAATATGAGGGAAACTGTAGTTACATTTTGTTCATAAGAATTTCTAGAGATGCCATTAATTGTCACTATGTTAAAACTTTTGATAATGTTTGTACTGTTTCTGCAATTAAAGGGTTTCTCTATTTAACCACAATTACATTTTTTTTCTTTTACTTATCTTTCGGAAGGTTGCCAATAAATATGGGGCTCATTATAATTGTATACACAGTGAGTATCATTATGTGGTTTACATTTTATTTTAATGATTACACATACATAGTTTTAGTGGTTGTATCAAAAACTACAAAAATGTAACAAGAGTGTTAATAATCAGGGTTTGACATATATTTTTTGCTCTTGTACCCTAATGAATACCTACATGAATGAATTGATATGCACCGAAATTAATAATTTTCCACCTCACCATGGGCGCTGGAACCATTATAGCACTTTCATTTTATTTTATATAAATTTGGGGGGGTTACATTCCAAGATCACAGTTTTCAATTTTGAAAAACCTCAAATTTGTGATGTGGTAAAAAATGCCTAATAATGCCTACTTTTATAGTCTAAATGCTAAATATGCCCCCAAATATGCTCCCAAAACACTTTTATTCCATTTTAAACTCAGCTTAATATTTTACAATTATTACAATTTCCTTAAAGAAAATGTAAAGGTAAACCCGTATATGTACTGTATAGTTTACACTGAACTGTTGTCTCCCGCAGTGCTATAAAATATCGATGTGACCCCTGCATAGACTGTACTGTAATTCATGCATGTGCGTTTTCTTTGGTGTGCGCTGTCATTTTCTTTGGTATGTGCAGGGTAAATACAGTAATAAATTAATTCAATTTGCAGTAATAAAAATACAGGGCTTTAAGAACAACAAAATGAAAAACACAAGAACTCTCAGTGAAACTGAGAGTCAATATATGGTTGCTTTGTGTTCTCTTGACAGTACTAAAAATTATAGTTATAATTTGTATAGACATATAGCTGAATTTAAGTTAATATTTATGTTGCAAAATTAGTAAATAATATTTTTCTTAATAAGTTAGTATCTGAAAATTATATATTGCCACAAAAAAAAAAAAAAAAAAAATGCGGAGGATATTTGCGGTTTCTGCCAATTTGCGGGGGTTTACATGAAATTTTTTTTGCCACGCATTTTACTGTTTATCCTGCGCATGTGTATTTGTGTACCACTTATGTCAACCCCTGTTAATAATTTAAGAAACGAGCTGTACATTTGAAACTGATCATGTCATTTCAACAAAAAGCACCTTCTGCTGTGTGATCTCCAGTTATTTATTTATTTATTGAAATGATTCCTATGGATTAGAGCTCACAGAGCTTATTTAACCAAATGAAGCATATTTATCACAGTTATGACTGTAACTGATCGCCATTAAAAAACAGACCAGGAGCATATTTCTGTGTCCTGAACCCTGTAGGATCAGACTGGTGCTGCTTAACTTGGTCACAAAGGTGGGAAGAATTGTGCGAGAGAATAGAAAATCTGACAGTTTCAAGCATATTAATATTCCCTTTCTCTCGTGTTCCCACTTTAAATGTGTCAGGGTATTTTGTTCGAGTATTTCTCACGTATCCAAAAATAGGAAAGGGATTTACATTCAGTTAGAGTTTAATTCGAGCCCTGTTTGTGATATCCTGCTGTGCGGAGTGTGTGACAGTCACATTTGCGTTAATATTCTGAACCTGAACGTGGGCGCCAGTCGTCCCACCTTAGGGTTTAAGTTTAATCCTCCGACACGTGAACCCAAACAGCAGCATAAACCGAAGGAGATTCACCGAGAGCAGCAGCTCTGTTAGTCAACTGCAGGCCGGTTTGTTCCTCAGGGTGGTCAGGTGATGCACCATCAAAGGGGGGAAAGCGAGGGAGTTTTTCTGTTCCAGACAGTTTGCCTCTTAATATCTTAATCCAATTAGCATAAATCATATTTGCGGAGTACTACCCCTTTAGGGAAAATCACCCAGATTGCTCTGATAGGCCAATTTTTTTCAACTGCAGGCACTTGCGATGCAATTTGTATGGGTTTCAGGTGGGCTTGCACTAATATGTTTTCATCATATGTAACTGGTATTGGGATTGCCAGGGCAGCCAGCTGTTATGTTGCCATCTAGTGGTTATCGATGGTATTGCTAGTTGAGGTGACCGGAAAAAACAACGAAAAAGGCAGCAAGCTGTTAATTTATCAACTGAATTGGTCATCCTAGCCATCATCGCCCCAGGAGCCACCACTGGTGAATATGTTCAAACAATTATTCACAACTAACGTACAAGTGGGGCGTAATGATGCAAATGTGTTCAGGTTTAATACAATTCTTGTCCTGCTTCTATAGAGCTCTTTTCACAAAATTTCACCCTTAAAATCGCAATCTCTAGAGTTTATGAGCTCCTCAGTATTTATTTCAGCCATTTATTTAACTGTTAGTAGTATAAGCTCCTCCCCTGTGTTACACCCAAATGCCTGGTTAAAACGTTCTGCAGGTTTTTATTTTTAGATTTATTGATACTACATTTAAATTATTCCACCTTTAATGTCCAAATGTTGCCAAAAACGTCACAAAGTTACTCATAATTGATGAGCAAACAAGAGAGAAAATGTTTTTTCAGTTTATTTGTCTATGTAATTATCAAATAATGGTGACAAATGTACTTTACCAGAACTTTGGCTGAAAGCTCAAAAAAGTTTGTGAGTGTTTTCTTCAAACAGATAAAGAAGATCATACAACATCTGCGCATCTGACTGAGCGGTAGCAAAGCGTTCCCTTCCAGCAGCTGAAAATGAAACATTTTGGTGTAGACTCTGAAGCAGAAGAATGCTCAGAAAATGGTAGTGATCTAACAAACCCAACTACAACAACTTCCTGACTGACATTTCTGAACTTGAGACATCAGGAAAAATATAAAATATACAGAGTGATCTATCTATCTATCTATCTATCTATCTATCTATCTTTATACCTCAGTTGAGATAGAGAGACAGGGAGAAAGAATTTAGACAGTGCATGGACAAAGAGAGAAGGAGAGAGAGAGAGAGAAAGAAAGAGGAAGACAGAGAGTGAGACATTAGAGAGCGCATCGAAAAAAGAGAGAGAGAGAGAGAGAGAGAGAGAGAAATTAGAGAGTTCATGGGAAAAATCCCTCACTGAAACACCTGAGCTGGACGCTGAACAGAAAAACATTTTGAAACCCAGTGGCAGAATACTTGGCGTGGGTCTGTTTAGCGTGGGTCTGTGTAAAGGGGTATGAGTGATACGGCAGCTGTGCTGGACAGAAGTGTTTTATTCCAGTCCAGTGTAATAAACCGTGGTGTTACACATAACCAGCTGTTTACTGCCACTCCCGGACCGTGCTGTGAGGCGGCGCTGAAGTGTGTGTGTAGTGTGCTGAGAGACGCTGGGCTTCTGAATGCTGTCTTATTTTCTCTGAAATGACAGACGCAAGCCGAGTGGATCAGAGACGAAGACAAAGTACTTTTCTTTTTCTTTTTTTCTCTCAACGCCAGTCTCCCTCAAATGTCCTTGTCTCATCAAAAAAAAGAAGAAAAAAACGTTTGCCAAAAAGCGAGTCCAATACAAATTAGATTTATCCCTTAAGTTTTGCGTGGGAGACTTTCAGATGGGCCCTGTGTTTCCTTGTCAGGGGAAGAATCGCTGAGCGTGATTTCATTTGTCTAAGCAGATAAATCATCTGTATTGAGCTCCTATCTCTCGCCGTGTCACTCTCATTTAATTTGCCACTTCAGGGAGGAAGTGGCGGAGCTGAAAGCTCTGAAGGTTACGCAGGCCCTGCATTTTAATCAGCGCCCCCCGCTCCACTGAGGCCTTCTCCACCCCCACCGCCGCCTTCACCTTTAACTGCCTTAACCCGCACAGCTCTGTGTCGCTACACTGTTTAAAGCTAATTATTTCATTACAACTTTAATTACATCATCTAGCAAAAACAACTATATATGTATGTACAGCCAACCTTTGCATTCAAATATATTAATAAATGTAAGACAAGTCTATCTATCGATCAAATCTATCTATCTATCCGTCTATCTCTGTCTCACTCTCTCTCTGTTTTTGTATCATTTTCCCCCCTCTCTCTGTCTGTCTCTCTCTCTTTCTCTTTCTATCTCTTTCTCTCTCTCTCTCATGGCCCTCAGTGAACTCAGGGATGAAGAGAGGGGTGTGTTGTGGGAATGGTGGAAATGTCACAGCAGATTTTTATTCTGCTTTCAGTTCTCTTAAAGTGTGTTAAGCATTTCTGTGAGCTGCCGAGAGAAGCTTTAGCGCAGTGGGGCTAACAGGTGGGTGGATGGTGTTCTCTGTCAGGTACCATCAGCAGTTCCACAGAAACAGACATGGTAAACACTGTGATTGCGATACAGATGTGTAAAATGCACTTATAATGATCCGTGTAAAGGTTTTGGCATATTTTCTGTCTATATATCTGTCTATCTGTCTATCTTTTTAACTCAATATCTGTCTATATCTATTTCTATGTATCTATTGAGAGAGAGAGAGAGAGAGAAAGAGAGAGAGAGAGAAAGTGAGGAATTAAAGAATGCATGGGCAAAAGAGAATGAGAGATGGAGAGACAGAGCTAAAAATTAGAGAGTGCATGAACAATAGAAAGACAGACAAAGAAATTAGAGAGTGAAAGTGCAAGGAACAGAGAGAGAGAAAGAGGGAAAGTATATATATAGTACATGTCTACAGAAATGATCTGTCTGTTTATCTATCAAGTGTGCTTGGCTATTAAGGTTGATGGTTCAAGCCCACCCAGGGATGGGCTGATGCTGCTGGGGCCAGCTGGTTTTCTGGTGATTAGGGAGTTGCCCTTGTCATCAGAATGTTGTGGGTTTGAATCTAAGGATTGCTAGTGGCACCACTGAGGTACCCTTGAGCAAGGTACTGTTCCCACACACTGCTCCGTCATCCATCATCTGTCAGACTATCCATGTCTACAGAAATTAGAGAGAGCATGGGCAAGAGAGAGAGAAATTACAAAATGACATCAACTACATAAAAATACCTCACTAACAAACCTGAGCCAGACGCTGTACAGAAAAACATCCTAAAATCCAAAGACAGAATATCGGGTGTGGGTCAGATTGTGATACAGATGTGTGAGGGCGTGTTACATATGTGTGAAACACATTGATAAGAAACATCATGATTGTGTGACAGATGCGTAAAAGACCAGGTTATCCAGCAGAACATGTTCTGTCCCTCAGCGCCAGATCTCAGTAACTCTGGAAAAAAAAGACTGGAAAACCGTGGGTGTTATGATCCAGCCATTTTGGGTTCAGTCTTCAGCAAGCTACAATTTCTCATACATGCAGAACTCATGGATTTGCTTTTTTAAAGAGTGGCCCTTTTTGACCTGAGAGACCTGCAGTTTTCTCTCATAATCCCATAATCTCGTGATTCAGGCCTCCAGTTTGTGCGGTTCAGAAAAGCAGAAGTGTGTGAACGCTGTAGCGGCGGTGCTGTGTGTCATTATGTGGGGAAGCAGAATGAGGAGGTGGGAAAATGGAGCGAAAATACCCCAAGAGGACTTTAACCATCCCCTGGGTGCGATAAAGGGGGCTTTCCACACTAACGACACAGGCAATTGCGCAGGAGTGCGGGGTGTCATTTCCAGAGCATTCTCAGGTGTCAATGCCGCCTGGGGGGGTGAGGCAGCGGCGTCAAGTGCGGAAAATTTTGCTGGCTGCCACCCAAACTGAGCCGTGGCAATCCACTTAGTAAACCCCCCTCTCTGCTAAATTGCTTTTGTTCAGCATAGCAGGTTTTTAAATAATACAGTCGGTGAGAAGCTCTCAATAAAGGTTGTGATTGCACAGCGGCGGGGGGTGAACCCACACTTTTCTCACACGCCGCCATGAATAGGCTGGGGATTCAAAGACCAGCCAGATCTTTAATCCTCAGAGTTCTCAGTCCTTTTGCAGTCCTATTTAAATGGCATAATAATAAAGTAAGTTACATGAGTAACCCCTCCACACAGAATGTAAATAGTCTGCACTTCTGACTCCTTCCTCAAGAAAAAAAAAAAGAAAATATGGGAATGTCTTTCTTTCTGCCAAACAAGGCTGTGGAGACAACAATAACTCCTCATCAAATTCAGATCACCATGAAATATATTTTCTTCTGCCTGCGCACATGAATGTGGTCTGCGGTGAAAATCTACAGATTCTCCATTCGTTTCAGTGAAACCAGCAGGAACAATAAATAAGATAAAATTGCAGCATGACTTTACTTTGAAGACCAAATATATTTATCTAAATAAAGAAACAAACTACAAATGTACAAATAATAGATTAGTAGTGCAATTATTTCCTATATTTATTTCCTATGTTTATAAATGGCATGAAAGAAACAGTTCACTCATACATGCCAATGTTGCCAACATGGAAGGAAAGCCATTAGTCATCATTTATTTGAGTAATGCTGATCGGTGGCTATTGGCTTTCATTCGTCTTTAGCAACATTAGCATTATTGATCCATACCCTTTACTTTTCTTCTTACGTTGTTTTTATATTGATTGTGTGATTTTTCGCCAACCCCTCTGTATGTCTTTAACAAATAATTGTGCATTTAAGACATGTTAGATAGCTCTGTTTTGATTGGCCATCCCTATACTGTGTTTATTTGAAAGAATAGGGGTGAAGCACTCCTCATAACTTTATTGTAAAGAGGTGGGCATAAATTGCTTTGGGTTAAGTAGGAAGATGTATGTAAATGTATTTTTGGGAAATCACATTAAGGGTGGGTTGAAAACTTTGTTTGCAGGTCATTGTCTATATATTGACCAAACATGCTCAAAAGTGTGATAAAAATGAATCTTTTTGGCACTTTAACTGTCCAAGGTTTTGTCAGAGAGAGAGAGTAAGACAGAGAAAAACTCCAAAGATTCAGGCACACTTTCCCCCATTGAAAAAAAACAATCGGTCACGTAGAAGGCTGACACAATGACAAATCTGTCCTGCTGCATTGGCTTGTATTGGTATGGCCCAGAGACTATTGGCATTTGCCATTCACTAGGCCGGCCCCCAAAGCTCTTTCCTGCTGATTAGGCAAATACCATGCTTCCAGAATAATTAATGCCCAACACTGAGCCTTGTCCCCAGGGAAACGATCACTTCCAGCCAATGACAGAAAGGTTAGTGAAAGAGACGCAGGTTCAGAAAGACTGACGAGCCTCCCGAGACTCAGCAGCCAATCAGCTGCGATAAGATGAGCGCTTTGTCCTTGGCTGCGCTGTGAGCTGAGCATTAAAAAAGATGTCCTTACTGGCAGTGTGTGATGAGCAGGAGGTGCCTCCACCACTCCACCCCACGCGAAATGCGGTAAATCCTCCAAGGTAGCTTCTTTAGTTTTAGCACTAGAACTACTAGGCTACAAGGCCTCAAAGCATGTGGAGGCGGTCAGTAATTTCGAATAGACTTATGTGGTTTCTGACCCTGTATGAGACACTCTTATCTAGTTGGGAACCCTCTGGGTCTTCAGAGACTCTTTCTCAGTGGTATCTAGGTAGAGACAGACAAGCAAGCTCTCCCATTGGTTAGGTCAGTAATTAGGAAGGAGAATAAACCAATCACGTCTTGGTTACTACTAATGTAGCTGACACAGCCAATCAAGGACTCAGCTGGAACAAGTGTGGCAGATGTTGGCTGGAGCCATTGACAGTATCGGTTAACTGAACTCATGCTGCTGTTTTCAGTGGGGACCAGCTGAGGTCAATCATGTCACTTCCTGATTGTCTTTTCATGCTGTGATCAGTGGGAAAGCATGACGCAGGGCAGAAACCTGAGTGATGCAGATCTCCCAGCCCAACTGTTTATGTAAAATATGTAGTGAAATTAACACAACAGCAAAGACAACACAGATGAATCAATTTGCATCTGCTAAAAAATAATGAGGATTATGAGAAAATCTGTTTTATGGTTATTATTTTTATTATTAGAACTGTCTGTCCTACTACTGACAGTCGACTGTGGGGAGGTAGAGCTGGACAACACACACTTTAAAAAAGGGGCCCAAATTGAGAACTAATCAAGGGCGCATGCCACAACATGTAATATATCAGAGAGCATTTAACACAGAATCACAGAGCGTGAATCTACAGCTTGGGCTAGACATAAATCAGTCCCATCTTAGACAATACTCATTGTTCTCACCACCTGTACGATAAACAATATATCTATGTTTTGAGTTGTCAATTTAAACCAAAACTAATGCAGCAATATTCTGTCTTACCTTTACATCATCTGAGCTTGGGGCTCAGACCAACAGAGAAGTGGTTATGTATTTAATTATTTAAATATCCTGATGCAACAGGTTCTCCATGTGGTTAAACAGGTTCAACAGGTTCTCCACATAATATAATTATTGTCTTCACTATTAACTCTAAAGAGCTCTTTTCTCCAGGAGTACATGAATTGGGTGTCTACACCTCATGAAAAACATGATCAGATCAGTATCGGCCAGATCAGATTGCGGGGCAGAAACCTGGATCAAAACCTCCCTGTCATGTCTCGGCCAGTGACCGGTAGAGGCCGCTGTTGTTTTGGGATTTTTTATGGGACTCTTATTTTGAATTAGGTGTGTGGTTGTGTCTTTTATCATGTTGTCAGCTGTCCTGTGTTTCAGTTAAGTGATTATGTTTTATGATTGGTTTATGTTCTGTTCTGTGTAGGTTTTGTATTTAAGTTTCTAGAGTTTATGTATTGAGTTGCTGGTCATCCCTCACACTGTCCTGCACATGACCCCTTCCTCATGTGTCTTCTGTTAGGCCCTTTTGCCTTTTTGCTTTGTTTTGTGTAGAGTCTGTGTTCTTTATTATAAAAAAAAAACCTCTCTGGAACCTGCATCTTGCGCCTCGCCTCCACTCCCCGAGCATGCACCTCGTGACATAACAGCAAAAAAATGAATAAAATGAACTTTAGTGTTACAGGTAGTGGATAATGCCTTTTATTATTTCATTAGTATTGGTAGTATCATCGTCAAAATCATCATCATCATCATTGTACATTTAGTGGAAGTGACTGTGACAGTTTCACAGTTTCAGTGTCCTCTTTTTCTCAAGTCCTGAGAGAGAGAGAAAAAGAGAGAAGGAGAGAGAGAAAGAGAGAGGCAGAGCATATAAAGAGTAAGTATATTACTCCGTGCCCGCCAGGCTGCTGCAGGGTGGATGGAATTAGATGTATTATTTTTCATTTTGATTTTATAAAATATTCAGACTTGACCTTCAAGCGAGAGAGAGAGAGAGAGCTGTTCTTGCTATGTTTATATGACTCTCCATCCTGCCTCTCAGACAGGGATATAAAACAGTTTAATTACTCAATTAACCGGACAGAGTTTGACCCTTGCTGCTGGATGGAGAGGGACACCAGGTTTTCCCACCACAAGAGTTGATTTAGTTCTGTAACACCAGCCTTGGGATGACAACAGAAATTTTAGCATCAAGATGGTGAATAAAATGTGTCTTTTTGTAGCAGCTGTTTCTAGGTTTGACAAGCCTTACGGAACGCTGGTAAAAATTTCCATTTAAAGTATGACTATATTTCTGACATTTAGAGTGTGATAATAATTTTCAGTTCATGTGCAGACTGCATAATGGAGTAAAAAAAAAAACTGTCTTGTGTTTGTGTTATAAGGCCCTAGTGAAGGACTAACTCCATCTCTGGTAGAATCTTATAGTGCTTTTCCACTGGCACAGTGGAGCACGCTGTACATGGAAACAAATGTTTTTTCCCTTACAAATAAACAGAAGTGGACAGTAACAGAGTACATTTACTTGAGTACTGTACTTAAGTACAGTTTTTGAACATCTGCACTTTACTTGAGTAGTCTTTTTTTTGGAAACATAACTTTCACTGTTACTCATTACTTTCAGTTCTGAAAGTGCGTGTTATTGTCTCACTTTTCTAAAATGCGATTGTTTTTTTAGCAGATGAGAGCCTATCAGAATCACCAGTACTGCTACGTCACTTCTGTACACTGTAACACTGCAACGCCAGCATTTCTTAAACACGGTCTATCAGTGGTGGGAGAATCAGAGTTGGGGACTCAGACTCGAGTCACACTTAAGTCGCACAAACAAAGACTTGTGACTTGACTTGAGACTTGCCCTCAATGACTGGAGACTTGACTCGGACTTAGGTGTTGTGACTCGTGAGTCATAACTCGTAAACAATGTTCATTTCATGGAATTAATTATTTATATCTCACACTCTTTCCAACAACTGCTCGTTTGCCATAATCCGGAGTTATTAGCCAAAAGCCGTTCACCTCGCCCCGGTGTCCCATTACTTTTGTCCAAGGTGAACGGTTTTTGGCTCCGGATCGCTGGTTGCTATTATGTTAAACGAGGAGTCGTTGGAACTATGTCACCGAGCCCTATCTAACTGTGAAGTTTCACATTTAGAGTGTGAGATATATTTTTCATTCTTAACATTTAGATTTAAGATCATTTAAGGCAAATCCATGTTGGTGAGGGAATATCACAGCACGCAGTCCAGCCCCCTTCTAAGTAACAGCCAATTTGTAATGATGGGGCATGGCTAATTAGCATATCTTCTAAACATTTAGAGCTCAACAATCCCACACTTAGAGTTGCTGTTTGTAAAAGTGCAACATTTAGATTTAGAGCACAACATTTAGTTGTTTTTTTTTAATCACATTTAGCTCTAAATGTGTGAAAATTGTGTGAAAATTGCACTAAATTATGAAAAAATGACACCTCTAAATTTGTTGAGCTGTTTTTACAAACAGCACCCCATAGACTTGGACTTGGGACTAAAGACTTGAGACTTGACTTGACATTGCCACTC
>JBBPCX010000088.1:995305-1013234 GCA_037974365.1 Hydrocynus forskahlii | reverse complement strand
ATGAGAAAATACAAACTACATTAACAAAAAACGAGTAACACAAAACATAGAGTTTTACACAAGAAGGATGACAAGAACGTTTCAAAGACCAACACTAACAGAGAGTTTTACACAAAATTTAAAAGGAGGTTTTATGAAGAGTCCACAAACACAGAACTACTGAACTAAGAGGGATATAAATGGGAAACATCTGGGCAGGCAACGAGACACAGGTGAGCAGGAGAACAGGGGGCGGGGCTAAGGTGGGGCTAAGACCAAAACAACATATACTCACATGGAGTATAGACACAAAAACATAGTCATGAAAACAGGGGGAAGACAGAACATTACAAAAAGCCAAAAAAAACAGGGAAAAGACAGGGAGAACATTACAGAATCCATCTTCACATTCCAAAGTCAAGGCAGGGTCAGACGGGAACTGTCAGATCTCATCAGAACACTAACCCCAGACTCTGCCCCCTTTTCCCAACAACAACTCCTAATGCCTAGAGTTCTAACTCTAATTAATGAACATAAATACCTCAGACTTCCGCATTCTGTATCCCAAGACTGCTAGTGGCACCTCTGAGCAAGGTACCACCCCCACACACTGCTTCCCGGGTGCTGTGTTCCTGGCAGCCCGCTGCTTCACTTGGTGAATGGGTTAAATGCACAGGAAGAATTTCATGCTGTTCACATTGTGTGCTGTGGGGTGGTCACGTATGACAGAATGGTCACTTCAGTTCACTTCACTTCACCTCAGATTTGCGAAGTATTGCCATGGACTCTCCCTGCTTACCAGGCATTTTCTTTATCCTGTTATTTCATTTATCTGGTTTGAATTCCGCTGCCTGTCTTGTGATTCCCGTCTCACCCCTTTGTCCTGTTCGCTGATTCGGTTTGCCTTTCTGGACTCGGACTATTTGGATTCCACGCTTGCACTCGGCTCTTTGGAATAATGATTCTGAATTGCTTGTTTATTGGGCTGCACTTTGGCTGTGGAACTCTGCCAGTATCTGCTTTTAGTATTCTGCTGATTCATGGAATAAACGTTGCTGTGTGTTTTACTCCATGCTTGGTCTAACTTGGTCCGAGGGCAAACATCAACGTGCAGGCAAAGCAAAATACAGAATCCAATCAAAATAGGAACAGTGATCTGACCACTTTGAAAGTCATGTGGTGTCCATAGCTTTATTGGCTGGACTCATGGCTGTGCTGTTGCATCACTTTGAGATTAGGCCCGGAAAATCCTGATAGCCCCCAAAACAAACAAACATTCCCAAAACATACAAATAGTACAAAACAGCACAAAAGTGACAGCCATATTGCACCAATGTACTCACAGCAGAATACACTGTTTCCACTGTAAGTTTTTACTCTGAACGCATTTGAATCAAGCTAATTTAATGAATCACTTCTCTCCAGCAGGAGAGATGAGCTGAAAGTTGTACAGGGTCCGCTGGAGTATCCTGTGTCTGTAATAGAGGTTTGTAGCTAGGTAACAGTGCCTGTAAAGCAGTGTTTTACTGTAATTATCCCCATTATCTGCTGAGATGCTTTCAGAGGCAGATTGTTGACACTCCTCCCCCCCGACCGCCGCTTCTTATAATCACCCGTCTTCCATTCAGGATGCTACTTTGAATGCGGAGCGTGATAGCGCATTAGCCCAGCTGCTATTGACATTTCACCTCCTCTGCCGAGGGGGCAGAGAGAACAAGGGACGCTGAAGGAGGGAGGAGAGCAGCAGCCTTGAGGGTCACTTTCAAGTGGAGCAAACTGAAGAGCTTTGATCTTTGACTATTTGGGGCAAAACAACATCGGAGGGATGTGAATTCTTAAGGTGAGGGAGGAAAACTAAAGTGTAATAAAACACTGCGCTCAGAAGTGGGGGTACAATTCTGACCTCACAACGATTCAATTCAGTCCGAGTCATTTAGAAATGATTCTTATTTGACCATGATTTGGTTCCCCAGCAATCCAAACAACTTGAACCAAAAACTCAAATGTCACAATGATTTAGTTCAAAAATTATTCTTTTTTAAAAGATGTAATGAATCATATAGCATCACATGTCACCAGTCAGATGTCACCAATTCATTTAATCTTTTCATAAAGAATCATAACTGACTCAAATCACTGTGACATGGGATTTTTTAATTTAAGGTTTTGGGACCACTGGGGAACCAAATCATGGTCAAATCAGAGTCATTTCCAAATTACTTTGATAGAATCAAACCATTGTGATGTCATAAATGTGCCCTTACACCTGAGTGCAGTGTTTTATTGGTCAGTTCTGCACTCTGTTAGTAAGGGATGGTAATTCTAGTAGGCTGGCATGGTTGGCTGGTCCAGCTGCAAGTGATGATGTAAGACTGTGAAATGCTTATGTATTTGATGTGATTGATAAACAATCCTTGTATCTGAGTGTGTGTGTATGTGTTCATATGTTTACATGAAGGATATAGATGAATTGACCCATGTACTGTCCAGAAGGGGTCAGCATTTATAGCCTGAATTCACCACATCTGTCCATTAGAACATATTCTGCCTTTACTATAAACAGTCCCTATACACACATCAGAAAGAGAGAGAGAGAAAGAGTGAGAACCCCTTGCCCTGTTAGCAGTAGTTACCATCAGTTAAAAATGAGAAAAAATGACTCAGTAAAGAACAAATCCAAAATTTGTCAAGAACAGTTCATATACCTTCTCTAACTCTCTCTTCACCACACCATTAGACACTCCTGCACTGTCAGAAAACTGTACAGATTACAGTGTGTTTCATCAAGGTGCAAACAATGCAAATATACCCTCAAGGGTACAGCAATGTCTTCAAGGTCCAATGTCCTTGAAATTGGTTTTAAAAGTTTTGGAATAAAAAACATGGTTTTCAAGATAGGTTGATGCCAGACATTAAACATGCTCACAGGCTGGATCTGGGCCTCAGGCCTGTGTTTAATGATTCCAGTTTTACAAAATTTACAAGTTTACTCACTGCTAAAGAAATAATGAAACAATGCTTTAAAAATGTTGCAATGCTTTAAAAATGCTTTAAAAATGTAGTTAACAGAATACTCATCTGCATTTCATTTACTATTTGAAGTTTGGTTTAATCAAAAATATAATACAACCAGGGTTCTGTAATTTATATTAAATTGTGGCTAATTATTTTAAAGTTAAAACAGTCTACAGAGAAACTTAGACTCTTTAATTCTTGACATAAACCCCAGCTCCTGGATCAGATGCTTTATATTCGTCCCATCTCTATAATGTCTTGCAGTGTCTGTGGTTCTGAAACCATACAGTTGGTCCTGCTGTGACTGTCTCTGTCCGTGGTGCTGAAACTTCAGAGAACATACTATTTGTGTCTGTCCCTGTCCATGGTGATGAAACTTCGGAGAACATACCCTTTGTGTCTGTCCCTGTCCGTGGTGCTGAAATAACCAATTCAGTCCCTTTACCTGTGTTCCAGTTATGGAATTGCACAATTTTCAAACACCCCAAACACAACTAAGTAGTTGAGATATAAACAGTGGTTCAGAATGGATTTTATGTCAAATGGTTCACGGTAGAGAAACTTACAGGCTCTGATTTCTTTACAGTTGGTGAATTGAATGAGTGGTCTAGTCTACAAGACAATAATTTTATTTACTTTCCAAACCTATCATTTAACCTACACATGTCTATACAAATGGACAGACATGCAGTCAGACAGACAGTTTGTCCCTGGACTCCCATTAGCTTCACCTGGTCCTTGTTCGTTCCCTCTTTATTTAAGCCACCTCTATCTAGAGTTTGGCATCTACTGTTACTGTACCCCTCTCTATTTCTCTCTCACCTACACTTTCATTCCTTCTCACCTGTGTTATTGTTGTGTTTTGATTGTTTATTGCCACCTTTCTTGTTCTGGTTTTCAGTTGAAGGTGTAAAAGGTCCCTTTGGCTGCTGAAGTCTGTCACTCCCTGTGCCTAGTATGTCTGGTTCACTCTGGCCTTGCTGCTCAGGACTAAGTTGGCCTGCCCTCACAGCTTGTGGGTGTCTCCTTGTGAGCTACCCTGGATTGTGAGTGTACGTGGTGTGCGGGCCTCTCTCGTCAGGAGTACGAGGTCTGTCCTTAAGGTGAGTCCTGGTAAAAGGTCTACATGGGCACCGAGAGTTGCCTCCTTTTTGGTGAGTGATGGGCACCTTTTGTCTGATGTGATGGCCTCATCAGGTGTGTGTCCTTCTCAAAAGTGGAGTCTCCCTATGGTTGCTGGGAGACTCCTTCTGAGAGACCAATGGCCTTGCCCATCAGCAAGCTTATGGTCCCCTGTAGGCTGGTTTACACAGGCCCACATGTCTGAAGATTATTCGGCTGGCCCCCAGTCCTGGGTCAGCCTTTCCAGAAAGGACAGAGTACTTACCCTCGTTAAATTTGTGTGTATCTGTATATGTTCTTTGTAAGGGCCCTAGCCTGATCTGAATCCTGTCTGTGTTCTCTGGAAAGGCTGAAGCCCATCTGATCCATGTTTAACCCTTCTCAGTGTCTCAGAGAAGGCTGGTGTCCCTCAGTTCCAACTCCTGTTGTCCATTTGCTGGACTGTAGGTCTGATGTATGATGGACTGTAATTCTGGTATTTGATGGACTGCAGTTCTGAAGTATGATGGATTGTAGTTCTGGTGTATGATGTACTGTTCTGGTGTGTGATGGACCACAGTTCTTGTGTATGGTGGGCTGTAGTTCTAGTATATGATGGACTGCAGTTCTGGTGTATGATGGACTGTAGTTCTGGTAGTTAGCGCTGCAGTTCCAGGGGTGAAATAATGGTCAGTTTGTCTCTGTCTGTGGAGCTGAAATCACCTCAATGGGGGAACAAAGTGGCAAACAGGGGACACGCTTCATTTTTCTCAGAACCACAAAACCTAAAATCATCTTCAAAAGCTCCAAATACCAGCAGCGACATGGCTCCACTGCGGCACATGCACTGCCCTCAACAGCTCAGAAACATTAGAGCATGAGACCACAGCGTCGCCACTATGCACTCCTACACTCACCCATTCAGCAAAGCAGAGAATATCTGTCTTTCCTTCCCTCTCCCCATTGTTCCTTCTCTCTTGTTCTCCTTCTCTTGCTCCCTATCGCTCTCCCCTTTTTTCTTTCCTTCTCTTTCGCTTTCTCTTTCCTTCCCTCTCCAGTCTCTCCTTCTCTCTTTCTTCCTCTCTTACTCCCTCTCTCTCTCCCTTTTTCTTTTTCATTCTCTTTCTCTCTCCCTTTCCTTCCCTCTCCCATCTTTCTGTCTCACTTTCCCTGTCTCTTTCCTCCTGTCTGTCTCCTTTTCTTTCCTTCTCTCTATCCTCTTTCTTTCACTCCTTATATTTTATCCCCTTCTCTTTCTTTCCCACACTCATTTTCTCTCTCTCACCTGCAGTGTAGTGGCTGTAAGGAATCCACTTCTTTTTTTATTTTTTTAAACAGAATTAAGACCTCGTTCATGATCTTCTGAATGCCTGGTCAGCGAAACATCAATTTAAACACTGTTTCACTACATATGTATGAAGGTTAAGTTACTGCAGGTCATTAAACAGCACAATCAGATGTGCTTTTACAGCATATGCAGCAGAAATGCATGCAGATCATCATCCTGTTCCTAATGTTCACACAGATGTGAAGGCTAAGCCACCACAGTGGAGAGAAAGAGAGGGAGAAAGAAAAAGAGGGGAGATCGAGAGGTAGAGGAGGGAGAGAGAGACACACAAAAAGAGAGAGTGAGCGAGGGAGAGACAGAGAAGAGGAAGACAGGGAGAGAGGTAGAGAGAGACAGAGAGAATGGGAGAGGGAGTGATGGAAAGATCGCTAGCTAGAGAGAGAGCGACAGACAGAGATAGCTAAATAGCTAGATCGAGAGAGGGAGGCAGACAGAGGGAGAGACAGAGAGAGGGAGAAAGACAGAGAGAGGGAGAGAGAGACAGAGACAGGGAGAGAGAGACAGAGAGAGATAGACAGCTAGCTAGATAAAGAGAGAGCTAACGAGAGAGATGGGGTAAAGAGAGGGAGAGAGAGACCCAGACAGAGAGGTAGGGAGAGAGACAGTGAGACAGCTAGCTAGCTAAAGAGAAAAACACAGGTAGAGAGAGGCAGACAGAGAGGGAGAGAGAAAGGGTGAGCTAGAGATAGACAGCTAGTTACAGAAAGAGAGCTAACGAGAGAGAGAGGGGTAGAGAGGGAGAGAGAGACAGACAGAGGGAGAGAGACAGCTAGCGAGATAGAGAAAAACAGAGAGAGGTAGAGTTAGAGAGGCACACAGAGAGGGAGAGAGAACGAAAGAGGCAGAGAGAGAGGGGGAGAAAGAGACAGCTAGCTAGAGAGAGGGGTAAAGAGAGAGAGGGAGAGAGAGACAGCTAGAGAGAGAGACGGTTAGTTAGAGAGAGAACGAGAGATAGAGAGAGAGACAGCTATCTAAAGAGAGGTAGGGAGAGAGAGAGAGACAGCTAGCTAAAGAGAAAGAGGTATATAGAGAGAGAGATAGCTAGAGAGGGAGAGCGAGCCAGAGCACGTGGCTTTGGCATTTAAGACGCTGCAACAATGCAGCCCCGCTGTCTCGGGGAGGAAAAAGACCAGGAAAAGAAAGAAAGCGAGAGGTAAAGACAGGATTGGGGAAAGAGAGAAGGGAGTTAAGAATGAGAGGTGCACGGAGAGAAAGAAAGAGCAGAAAGGGGCTCTTAACGCCTCATTTCGATTCCTTGACCGTCCTTGCCAGCGTTTCACCATTTAACTCTTTCACCTCCCCGGGCGGGGGCGGGGCTTCGTGGCTGTGGCTTTGATGGACCGGTGAAAGAGCCAATAGGATGCAGAGACGGCTGCTGTGGTGGGCGGGACGAGCCAATGGCGTGGCAGAGAGAGTCAGCGTGGAGGAGTATGCCTCCGCGCGTGTGTGTGTATGTGTGTGTGTGCGTGTGTGTGTTGAATGGATGAAACGCGGAGTGTTTCCAGCGCGTGTGTTATTCGGTCGCGTATAAATGCACGAGCCTGCACTATTTTCTTCCCTTTAAAAACCTTCATATCCACCTTCATCTTCACCCTCCACATGTTCGAGTCTCTCTCTCTCTCTTTCTCTCTCTCTTTCTCTCTCTCTCAGACACATACACACACACACTCACACACACCTAGAGTGATGTCGCGGTCTTAGGATCCTGCCAGCAGCCAGACAGGCACGAGACTCCTTTTTTATTTTTATTTTTTATTTGATCTCTCCTTTTTTCCTCCTTTATGCTTTTCTTTTCTTTCTCTATGTCTTTCGTTTGCAATAAACATTTCGTTTTCTATCGTTTCTGAATCTTTTTTTTCCCTTTTGCAAGCAGAATAAAAACTGTATTTTCTTTGGTTTGGTTCTTTTTAGTTTATTATTATTACTATTATTGTTATTGTTATTATTATTATTATTATTAGTCCTGTCCTGGTGTGTTGGTTAAGGCATATTTCGCTTGTGGGACATCCTTAACTTTGCCTATAGAGAGACGGTAAGATATTTAATCTTTTTCCCCCATTTTTAATTTTTTTCCATTCATTGCTGTAAACTGAGGTGATTTTAAGGCTCTGCTGTGTTTCTCCTTTTCTTTTCTGCATGTGTTTTCCAGTCTAGAGTCCATGTTAAAGCTGCTTTACCTCCTCTGAGTGGCTGAAATCCCATTTAAAACATTGCTGTGTGTGTGTTTACCCTGCTAGATCAGGATCCTGCAGCTGTACAGATGTTTTTTAGCCTTCTAATCTCTAAATAACATCAGTAAAGCTGTTTATTACTCTTCTAATCGCTCTTCACCACCAATAATACCAGCCTAGACAGACGCCGTCTGATTAAAACGTTCATTTCTCCTTCGTAGTGCAGCACTAGCTCAATGTCGCACCTGTAAATGTGGTAAAATATCTGTTTTGCTGTTTCGAACGGGATAATATTGGATAGTATGAAAGTTTTAAAGGCCGTTTATTAAAACTGAAAGGTCACCTTCATCTCGATGTCCAAACCTAAAGAGTCTCCAACCTGCCAAAGACTGGACTAATAGCTTATTCGCCTCATCGTCAGCAACACACACTCCTACTTGACTTGCTCGAGTGTATCTTCATGGTAAAAATGCTTTAACTGGTACAAAAGACCCTAAAAACACTCATACTTGCTTACATACTTTTTGTTTTTTTCATTAAAAGGTTCTACTTGAGGACCATAAATAGTCCCCCTTTATCATCGCTCCAAATCGAGTGCATGTTGGATAATATAATTTATTTTAGAACCTTTTAATAGAGTACATTACATAGTAAAACCTTGGAACCTCATAAGAGACTGGATAACTTTTTTAGACGATTTGATTTTTTGGAGAGTAGGTTTGATAATAGAACCTTTTTGGAGTGTATGATAATCTTTTTTGAGTGTATTCTTGGTAATAGGACATTTTCAGAATGTATGTTAGATAATAGAATGTTTTTGGAGTAAATGATCATATAACTTATTTTGGAACATATGTCTGGTAGTAGAAACTTTCTGGAGCATTTGTTTGATAAAAGTATCTTTTTAGTGCATGTGTTAGAAAATAAAACCTTTTTTGGAGTGTATGTTTGATAATAGAAGATTTTTGCAGTGCATGTTGGAAAATAGAACCTTTTTTGGAGTGTATGTTTGACAGTAGAACCTTATTTGGAGTATTTTTGATTATAGAACCTTTTTTGGAACATATTTTCGGTAATAGAACCTTTTTGGAGGATTTGTTTGATAATATTTTTTTGGTGCGTATGTTTGATGATAGACCCTTTTTAGAATGTATGTTTGATAATATAAGATTTTTGGATTTTTGGAATGTATGCTTGATAGTAGAACCTTATTTGGAGTATCTTTGATAATAGAACATTTTTTGGAACATATTTTCGGTAATAGAACCTTTTTGGAGCAATTGTTTGATAATGCTATCTTTTTTGGAGTGTATATTTGACAATAGAACCTTTTAACGGTGCGTATGTTTGACAATAGAACTTTTTTGGGAGCATATAGTGTGTAACAACCTTTTTGGAGTATGTTCGATAATGGAACATTTCTTGAGTGTATGTTTGATAATAAAAAAACAATTTGACCTATGTTTGGTAATAGAACCATTTTGGGAGCATATGTTTGATACTAGAACCTTTTATGGAGTGTATATACGATAGTAGAACCTTTTTTGGCGCATATGTTTGATAATGGACTTTTTTGGAGGCATATGTTTGATATTAGCACCTTTTTGTTATAGCATATGTTTGAAAATATATATAGCCTTTATGGAGTGCATGTTGGATAATAGAAGCCTTTTTGGAGTGTATATTTGATAGTAGAACCTTTTTTGAGTGTATGTTTGATAATCATTTTTTGGTGCATGTGTTTGATAATAGAACCTTTTTAGAGTAAAGAACCTTTTTATGTTTGCTAATAGAATCTTTCTGGAACCTTTAAAAGTGTTTGAATAATATAACAATTTAGAACTGTTTAAATAAAGTATACTGGAAAAGAGATATTTTTTTAAACTTGTGAAGAGATTTTAAAATATTATATGGAGTGACAGAACCCTGCTGTAAGGCTTCTAAGAGAGTATGTTGGATTATAAAACCTTTTTTAGAGTGTACTGTGTGATAGAACCAGTTTTTGAGGGAGTATATTGGATAACAGAACATTTTTGGAACCTGTAAAGAAGCATTAAAGATTGTAATGTGTGGTAGAACCTTATAAGAGCATAGTGGAAACTGTTCTGTACCCTTTAAAGGGAGTTTGACAGACAATAGAACCTGTTCTGGACCCTTTAAGGAAAGTCTAACAAATAATAGAGCCTGTTCTGGAACCTTAAAAGTGATTTTAACTGCCTGTCTGGAACTTTAATTTATACTGGCAACGATATTATTATTATTTTTTTAAACCTTCTGCTCATTTTGTCCTGCTAAACCTCTGCAGTCTTGATGCGAATTATTGTGGGCTTTATATCCCTGGAAGTGAATTCAGATTGAACACAGTAATGTGAACAGGCCACAGTTAGACCATGTTATGATGTGGTGAATGGATGATTGTTAAATGGATGGATTGATGCCTAGATGGATGGATGGACAGATAGGTAGATGAATAATGGTTGGATGGATAGATGTATGGATGGGTGGATGGATTGATGGAAGAATGGATGGATGATGATGGTTGGATGGGTGAAAGGATGAATGGATGACAATTTGATGGATGGATGGGTGGGTGGATGGATGGATGGATGGACAGAGAGGTGGATGGATGATTGTTGGATGGATGGATTGATGGTAGATGGATGGATAGATGGATGGGCAGATAGGTAGATGAATAATGGTTGGATGGATAGATAGATAGATGGTTGGATGGAGAGATGTATGGATGGGTAGATGGATGAATGGATGGATAATGATGGTTGGATGGGTGAATGAATGTATGTATAGGTAGATAGCTGAATAAATGGAAGGAGGGTTGGTAGATAGATAGGTGATATGGATGGATGGCTAGATGGGTAGATGGCTGGATGGTACATTTTACAGAAACATACCTCTTCTGATTCCTTTACAGTGGTGGTGAGTGGAACCATGTATCATGTCTACAACACAAATATAGTCATTTTATTCACTAACCAAACCCACCAGTGATCCCACACATTTCTCTGAGTGTTTATGTAGTGTGTTGATAATGGTAAAATAGTGACAAATCTGAATTAAACCAGTTTTCTTTGGGGACTGTTTTGCTTCATGGCTCCCTGCATGTATCCCTCTACCATGAATGGGTTTAGTTTTAGGCCAAAAGCTTCTGAAAACTGGTTAAACAAAGTCTCAAGAATCAGGCAGCTTCTTCATAACAATCTACCACAACTTTCTGTGTGAGAGCTTTTATACACGCTGTTCCATTTACCACCATAGTGAACAGTTCTGACTCTTTAGAATGGATCATTTCGAACCAAATACAGTCTGAATGATGGGTATCTTGAAAAGGTTCTTCCCCAAACTATGTCCACAAAGTTGGAAGCATGGCGTTGTTCAAAATGTCATGGTATGCTGAAGCCCTTTACTGGAAATTAAGGGACCACCTGAACTCAATCATTAAGAGGCGTGTTCCAATACTTTTGTCCATATGTATTAAAGACCTGTAGAGGTTCTTGCAGAGCCATAAAAAGGCAGTAATGTGGGTTAAAACAAGGATTTTTAAAATTTGGTTTAACTGTAACAACGGAGAAAGATGGTAAAGACCGGAAGAGAGTCTTAGGTGCCAGAGTTTAGTTTTAAGTATTAATTTTGAATCAACTGAAACATTTTAGCAGCAAAAGTTTCTTATTTTTAGCTGATTTCTCACATCTGCCTTCAACAAGAGCCTCCACAAAGTACCACATTGGTCTCACTGGAAGTTAGAGGCCTAGTCGAAATCCTGAAAAACAGGTGTGTCCCAACCATTTTGTCCATGGAGAGGACATAGTGTGGAAAGACATAAAAAGGCAGTAATATGGGTTAAAACAAGGATATTTATATCTTGTTTAACGGTGGGGAAAGATGGCAAGAAAGATGGAAAGAGTCTTAGGCTCCACGGTTTAGTATGAAATGTTCATTTTAAACCATTTTAGCAACAAAAGCTTCTTGATGTTAGCTGATTCCGTACACCTGCCTTCAACAAGAGCCTCCACAAAGTACCACCCACTTTAACTCGCCTGTCAAGCCAATTGTCCAATCATACCTAGGGGGCTCGGGATTGGGCCCCTCTGATTGGCTCTTCGGCATGCCAGTTTATTTTAGGGGCTCCTCGTTTTCCCGCCGCTGCCGTTAGCATTAGTCGAGAGACGCAACGAGGTTTGGAGTTTATCCACCAAAATTTATAAAAAGGTCATTTCTACCGTGTTTATTGACTCAGGTAAGGATAGGAGATGTGTTAAAGGTGCTAACTGAGCTCATGTTGTTTTCTGTGCACGTATGAAGTGCTGTTTTTTTATTCAAATGTGTCCTTTTGTAACGTTTAAGTCTAATTTCGCGTTCCGAGCTAAATGCTAACACCACTTTTACTAGTTTATTTGCTTAGTTACATATTTTGTTTATTGTCTATATTGATACAGCTGTCTCTAAAAGGAAAAATAAATGCGTTTTATGTTGGCTTTAATCTTGTTTTATCTCTCTGAGGGTTGTTCTGGACTGTTCTGGTTCATTTAGTTTTTGTTACTGAATGGTGTTAATTTGGCTTGGACTTTTCTAGAAAAATGTCAGTGTTATGCTTTCTGTGCTAAAATATTCTACTATACTGGACTTTTATTAACTCAAAAGTCAAGTCTGTTACCTATAATGCTTATTATCTGAAACAATTGCATACCTGAGCTCAAAATCTATATTTGTAAAATCTCCCAGGCCATTTGTTTTTCGCATTAAAACTTAATTGGAAGTGTTATGGGACTCCTTAGTTAAGAAACTGATTTGTGAAGGGTAAATATTGGTTAACATTTTGTGAAAAAATACATAGCTTGAGTATTACTGTTCATTGGAGAGTCATTTTTTTAGAAAATTGAACTTTTTTTAAAAAGACGTATCGAACTTGAGGTGGCAGTAAGTTGTTTGGACCTAGGATGGTGTATATATCTGAAACTTCATATCTGTAGATTTTTTTGGTAAAATCTCCCAAGCCATTTGATTTTTCCCGTAACTACTTAATGGGCTCCTTGGTTAAGAATTTAAGTGAAGTGTGAATATTGGTTAATATTGAATGTGAAGAGAGTACCATTGTTAATTTGGGTTCATTTCTTTAGACACGTCCAAAAAAGTTTTATTGTTGACTAAAAAGTTAACAGAACTCTAGAGTGCTTTGTAATTGATTTAACCAAAAATATTACTGTAAGGCACTTCTAGTTTCCATGAATTTCATCACTTACAAAAGACTGAAACATTGCTTCTTTTTTTATCTAGATGAACTGCAAGTAATTCAGAATGGTTTGGTGAAGCTCATCAGAATTTTTCAGTGGTTCTGAATGGAACTAGATGTATGCCTCTAAAAAAGCTCTTTCACGGTTCCTGGAGAAAACTGGGTTCAGTTGCTATTTCACCATCAGCACTCCATGTAAACACAATTCTGTGTTTGGTCAGTAAATGAAATTACTATATTTGTGTTGTAGACTTGACGTCTGGTTCCCTTCGCCACCACTGTAAAGAAATCAAGCTAATTCCTCTACAATTAACTGTTTACCGTCCACTTGTCCATTGAAGAAATTGATCAGTAATTGAAGTCTGTGTGTAGGGAAAGCTCCCCGGTATCAATGTAGAAAAACCTTTTCTCATTTTACATGTTTGGTTTATGTATTGAACAGCTTATATGACATATTTGGTTTTTCTGTAATGGTGTCCCCTCAAATGGTCTTTCTTGACTGTTTCTGGTGTTTGGGTAGTGTAATGCCTGGGGGTCATGACTCATTAGTGAAATAAGTTTACTGCAGGGAGCCAAGACGCTGTCCTTCAGGAGTCAATTTGGAGGTTTCCCAGATTCAGCTCATCCACAACTTTTAAATGTTAGTGGTGCAGGAGTCCAGTTCTCCCGTACCTACTTTCACAAAATTGCATTTTAACACACCTCACACTGGTATCATCTGTCAGACTGTTGTTGGTGAGCCAGCCAGACTGTCGTCAGA
This sequence comes from Hydrocynus forskahlii, assembly GCA_037974365.1. Lineage (NCBI taxonomy): Eukaryota > Metazoa > Chordata > Actinopteri > Characiformes > Alestidae > Hydrocynus > Hydrocynus forskahlii. Next base: position 999,615 of record JBBPCX010000088.1, on the reverse strand, counting down.
GCTGTGATGCTGAATTATGGTGTAAAATAAGCCTGTTTAGTAAACAGGCTTATTGTCCAGGTATCCCTCTGAATTCTGGATTCTCCTTTTTGTGTATGTATGTGCCAATGTTGGGAGTGTAACAATACACATTTTCACACCTAATATGGCTGGATTGAGCTTTGGTTTGATTTTATAACAGAAACCATAACCCCCTAGAATTTAAGTTCTTCAGGGTGAAGGAGCCCCTGTCACTTGACTGTGTGTCCATAGCAATAACCCCAACTCCACTTTGCTTTTTCTTTTGTTTTTTTTATTGATATCCTGCACCCAGATTTGATCATTTAATGGTGGCTTCCATTAATTAGTTTCTATTTGTCAATGCTTATAGATCTAAACCTGTTTTTTACATGCTCCTGGTGTCTGGTATAACTTTAAAAAAAAAAAGAAAAATTAAACTTTGCATTTAGGCCTAAAGCCCAGTCATTTAAAGATTGAGTTTGATCCCCTCTGTGGCTGGGGGGCTGTGAGAACGTAACACTCTTGCTGGGTAGAGTGGTCCTCCCTTTTTCCCATCACTCAGCATGGTGCTGACTACAACAGGTGTCTCTTAGCTGATGTAGCAGAATTAGTCTTGTGTTTTCTTAGTGTTTGTTCCTTTTGTAACTTGCGAATGACTAAGTTAATATGTCTTGAATGCATTTGCTAGTCATTACCCTCCCAGTTTGGAGGGGTTCTAGCTATCACGTAACATTAGACACTGTTTAAAAAGAAGGAACGAGTTTGCGGGGCGTTGTTTAAGTAGAGTAGCTTGTTGGTGTTGATGGATATTAAGTTTGAAAAATGCTGGAGATTTCCTTTGCTTTTAGAAGTGTGTTCAAAGACTTGTATGCTTCAGTTAGTGCAGTCTGTCTTACAGAGCCTAACAGTAACAGATTGGATGACTTCATTTGAATCCTTTTTTTGGCTTTTATTTTGGATGGCTGTTCTTTTGTATATTCGTTATATGTGTATGTGTATAGATGTACATACATATATGTAATGTGTGTATTTATACATGTGTATATGTATATAAGTTTGTGTGTGCATATAATATGTATGGTATTGACTGTAGGAGGCATCTCTGTGTTAGCTAATCAGGGCTTGACATTTACGCCAGGATTAACTGAATTGTGTAAAAACTATTGATATGGAATTAGTATGATGAGGAGAAATCTTGCAGAACCCAATTGTGAAATTTTGAACAGTTCTACAATAACTTCTGTTTTTTTAACTAATAGACTAAAATTGAAATTAAAGACCTGACCCTTTTGATTTTCTTCTTCAGTTTTAAAGAATGTAAGAAAAAAGGAAAAGAGTTTGAGAGAATTAGTTTCATCCTATAGCTGAATGTACCTGAGGTATTATTGTCCTGTTTAGGCTGTTTGTTGTTCTGGTCTTTTCCCTTGGACTTATCAAATGTGGATTTTAAAAGCTTAATTCATTAATGCCCATGTCTTAAATGTTAAGTGTCTTTTGGTTATTGATGGATTTTAGTTAAACAATTTTTTTTAGATGCAGAATAATTCTGCTTCCACATGCTCCTGTCATTTTCACGCTCTGATCATGACATAATACACAATTCCTTGTTAAATATTATGTAATGTTACATTGATTTTTTTAAATTATGACTCTGGTGCCCATAGTTTGATCAGGGACGTCACGATTATAGATTTTGATGGCAGAGTTATCGTCTGGAGAAATAATCTTGGTTTCACAATTATTTCGCCTGTATTAATTTTAGTGTAGACAATCATTCTTTAGAAGTTTTTACCTTTTATTTGCTGCTGTATTTAAAAAACAAAAAACAAAAAAACACACACAGGAAAAACTCACGTCTTTATGTCCCTCTGTATTCTTGGGGTATCCAAAAAAACTCCCATATGGCAGACTTCAATCTCTTCTTTGGTGGAAATAAAGCGTATTCAGTTTTTTCCTCCGCCATTGTTTAGTGTGGTCAAGTGAGCCGTCATTCGCTGATTGTACTGTCTGTTTCTAGTACAAGTGCTTTGCGAGTTAAATGTTTTTGTTCCAGGCGAGTCCCGCCAATCTATTGATAGCACTGTCATCTACATTTTTAAGAGCGCCAACAAACACGGTGTTGAGGAGCCTTTACGATTAATCGTGCTGTTTTAATCGTGGTTAACTGTGAAACCGATTAATCGTGACATCCCTAGGTGTGGCTATTGGCTTGTAGTGTTAGCACCATAGTAGCAGTTTTAAAACTAAAGCAGCAGAATTTGGACTCCAGAAGTGTTTTTGCGGATCGACTCCAGGATAAATTGGGGAAAACTCTGTAAATCTGCTTTTCTTTTTCATTTTACTGCTCCATATGTTTGCCTGGTCGTCTTGTACAGATATCAAATGGCTGGCTTTCTGACCTCATCAATAAACTTAACGTAGTTTCTGAAATATCAGTGGGCTAGATTCTGTCCTGAGGCTCAGGACTGCTTGGCTTTTTCTTAATTTTTTTTTCTCCTGCTGTGGACTCTCTGCCAGTGCTAAAATTGATTAGCGATGCCTGAGCATCAGTTACATCAGCACTTCTCAGTGGGGAGAAATGGCTCTTTGAGCTAATGCATCTACTGTATGTGCTCCAACTTCAGCGTGAGTTATTACACCTCCACTCCAGCCAAATACACTTCAGCTGTTGGCTTACGGACACTATAGCCAGACTAAAATCACAAATATTGTTAAACCCACTGTACCACTGTAAACACTTTTCAGCTTCGGACATTAGCTTGCATTAACCTGGCTGTAGTGTTTATTTTAGTGAGCTCCAAATAGGCTAGCAGAACATGAGCCACATAACAGTCTAATCCAGTGGGACCGGCACATTTGAATGGATCAGTCAATCGCTATATTATGCCTGATTCACTTCTGTCCTTTATCTTTATGCTTTGTTTCTTTTACTTTATGGATGTTACACATAACAGTGGCAGTAAAGCATGTTTTAAGATACAAATATACAATGCAATAGCATAATGAACGTACGTATACAAATAATACAAAACTAAATGTGTATGTATCTAAATGTGTGATCACCACTGTTAGAAATCAGTGTGCAAGTTTCTCTTCACAATCTGATCCAGTGGATCTGGTGTATTTTAATGGATCAGTTACTATATTATGCCTGATTTACTTCAATCCTTTACCTTTGTGCACTGTTTTTTACTTTGTGCACTTACACAATTGGCAGTGGGGTATATATTTTGATCACTGTACAATCTTTTGTCTTTTGCTCCATTTCAATTTTTGCGTTGTCGTGTAGCGTGAGCAAGGGGTGAGCGCTCTCGGAGTATTGTTGCGCTAGAGCACTTACCTTCTAGATAAAGTGCTCTGTGTTTAAAATTCAGAGAAAGACAACATGTAGAAGAGGTAGAAAAGAGGAAACACAGAATAAAGAAAGGAAAAGAAGCAAAAAAGATGAATGGGAATGAGAGAAATGGAAAGAGATAGGGACAAAGGGAAAAAGGAGGAGGGGCTTCCAGAAAATGAGCAAAATGAAGAGAATATATGCGAGAAGACTGAAGGGAAGCAGTAGATAAGGAAAGCAGAAACAGAAAAAGAGGACAAAGGAAGGTGGGAAGGAGAGTCAAAGATGGGAGGGTAGACAGTGTAAGTTGGAGAAACCACAGTTGTGTTGTGAAGAGCTGTCTCACCACTTTCATTCTTACTGTGCTGTTAAAGACTCCATATTCTGCTTTTCTCTGAGGTACACTTACGAAGTTTAGTTTTAACTTCACAGCAAAAACCGTTCAATTTGACATTTTATAACCTTGCTTAGTCTGTTAAAATGAAATTTTTTAACTCTTTTTGACTGTCTTTGATAGTATATAAATGACCTCATTCTGATTGGCTTGATTGAACTTGATTGACAGATGGAGGCTGCAGTGCCCTCCTAGTGGGTCTTCGAGCTTGCATGATGAGACGCTTACAGCTGGTTCAGAAAGCAGCAGCTCCAAGCCAAACGGTCGCATGTCACTCCACTGTTGGTTGACCTACACTGGCTACCCATGGCTTCCTGGGTTAAATTAGTCACTGACACTTGTCTACAGCGTGACATCTGGGTCTGTGCTCACCTACTTTAAAACTGTAATTCAGCCCTGTGTTCCTACCTGCTCCCACACACCTCCAGGGAACATTGTCTGGCTCTGCTCTCCCTACACGCAGTGTGTATACCCAGTCCAGACTGGTCTCATTCCTGGTTCCCGGCTGGTGGAATGAGCTGCCTAAGGCTATCAGTGCAGCAGAATTCCTCTTTAGCTTCAAAAAACTGTTCAGAAAGTATC
>JBBPCX010000088.1:936307-990503 GCA_037974365.1 Hydrocynus forskahlii | reverse complement strand
CACCCACCCGCAGCTATTTTCAGTTATTTGCACAAGGTTTTGGAGTTTCTGTGGGAACTTATGTCTATTCTTTCTGTAGAACATTTATGAGGTCAGGTACTGATGTTGGATCAGAAGGTCTGGCTCACAATCTCTGTTGCAGTTCGTGCCAAAGGTATTGGATGAGGTTGAGGTTGGGGTCAAGTTCTTCCACACTGAACCGTCCAACCATGTCTTTATGGACCTTGCTTTGTGCACCGGGGAACAGTCATGCTGGAATAGCAGAAGTTGGAAGCATGGTGTCCAGAATGCTGAAGCATTAATGTTGTCCTTCACTTGAAGTAAGCATAAAAAAACCAAGTGTCCCAATACTTTAGTGAAAATCTACAGTATGGAAGCGCTTCACAACAAATTTAAGAAATTGTGTTAGCGGGAATGTGTGCTTGCCTTTGAGAACCAGAGCTGTGAGAAGCATACACGCATTATTGTTGGCCCAAATCAAAACCAGTTTTAATGTCTTGGCTTAAAGCTTTTGTAAAATGGATCTAGCATGGCAGCGTGGTAACATACACCTGAAGTGAAAACATGTTGGAGCTGTAGGTGAAGGAACTCGGCAGCAGGGTGAGGAACTACAGAGTCCTAGTTTAGTTTAAGTGAGGAATCACGTTTCACAGCAGGTAGTTTTTGTTTATCTAATAACCAATGTGTCTTTCACAACTTGAATACTCAGTCACATTTACTATTGCCTGATGAGTGTATTTAACTAACTGGTAAATGTCAGCTAACATTTACTGTTGTGTATGTGGGGTGGGGGTGTGTTAATTACTACAGAAACGCTCTACCTCTAGTCCATGATCTGTTTAAGCTCTTTCATTTTGCAAAGCCTTTTAACGCTTTTTTTTTAAAATACAGTTTTGTAAAAATTTTTCCCCATATTTATAATTGTTTTAGTGACACTGATTTATTAAAACAGCATGTTTTTATATTAAAAGTCAGCATCTCTTGCACATGTTGTATAGCACACGATTTAGTCCTATTTGGTGTTCATTATATGAATTTGGAATAATAAAAAAAAAAAACCTATGGAAATGTTACTTGAATAATCCAAAAAATAATTGTCAGATTTTATCAAGAAAGTTTATTTGCTGCCCTAAATCTGACTTGTTAATATGAATTTATATTTTTGTGAAAGACTATTCCATTAATTCTTACCAGCAGAAACACTGGCCTCCTATTAAAATCATGCCTATATTATTTCTATTTTTATATAATTTGCCAAATTATATTACCGAGAAATGAAACCTGGATGTTGAATTTACATATTGGAAGTGTTTGTTTCGATTAAATTTCAAGAATCTTTCTGCTTGTTGACATTTAACCTATAAACACTTTGCTTCCTTCAGAATAAGTGAGTTGCGAAATAGCTGTTGGATATTTGCTAATATTCCCTTAACATTTAAACCTGTTAAGCTGATTTATGGTTAGCACATTTTTCATGGACTCCTGACTAGGAATATACTGTTGGAATATAGATTATAGGAATATAACTGCAGCAGCTTTTAATGTTTGATTCAATATTTTATACATTTAAAAATGTGTTGTCATTTGAGCTTGAATATTGATCTTTTCTGTTGAAATATACCTCACAGTCAGTTAGAAACCACATAGGCGAGTCTATTTGAGACAGGAGTGTGATAACTGGGGGATTTTACCGATTGGTGGGGATAAAGTTTGTTACATTAGTGCCCCAGCTAAAATAAAGCGCAGAGGAATGGAACGGTAGGAAAAGGAGGATCATAGACAGGTTTTAGCCAAAAACGACATTTTAGCATCTTTGCCAGGCTGAAGATAACTGGTCTCTGCCAGCTCGTTTTTCCCTCGCTCTTTTTGTGTTTATTTGGGTGCTTTTTTGTTGACAGAATATGGGCCAATATTGTTACTCGCCGTTCAATTTAAAGGTGAAATTAAATGGGGAGAGGAGTGAAGCAAGCACTGAAGCACTTTTTTCTTTTTCTTTTTGTTTTTTTTTGCCTTGCTTAGCATTTTGTCTGGCTCACGGTCTATTTATTTATATATTTATTTATTTCCCCTTCCTCGAGCTGCGTTGAGCATTTTCATAGGCAAAAAGCTGCGGCCTCTGTGGAGTAAATTCAGAGATGGGGAATTGGATCGATTTGCCCCCTCACATGATCTGTCAGACTTGATTAAAGCTGAAAGGCTGGCAAAAGAAAACAGTGCCAGAAATATCGTGTGCTGCTTAAGTACTTCTAGGATGCCCATAGTGCCTACTAAAGGTTTACTCTTTTCTGTGTGTGTTGGATTATTGCTTAAAACTGTGCTGGTAGGTTGTTTCCACTACATTCCTATTTTCTGTAGTGTGTTAATTATGGACCTTCCCATTAAAATGAATGGGAGCCGAAGGCAGCACCGTATTATTCTTTGCCTCTAAACTGTTTTATTCTTCTGTTTCATAACGTTTTAGCCATTTTGAGTTGCCGTGGTGACACAATTTGCCAACAAAAATGGCAGAAATGCCATAGAGAATGAATGGGGCTCACCTTTCAGAATGTGCTGCTCGGACACGCTTCATCTGAAACCCACCATACTTCATGTGAAACCTCAGGACTGCTCCCCCGACACACAAACGCAGTCTGTTATGACCAGCTCTCATCTCTTCCTTGCTTATCGCTTGTTAATTTTCCCCCCATTTACTTATTTTTGATCTCGTTCTAAAACCATTCGATGACCAAACGAAGTGAAACTTCACATGAACCCCCCCCCAAAAAAAACACACACACACACATATCCAAGCCCTTCACTTGCCTTTTCCTTTGCTTTCATGCATCCCTTTTTGCTCAGTACACTTCCATAAAATTTTTGGTCACGTTTAAATGAATGAAGTTCTGCTCATTAATACTTAACCATACATTCTCAAAGCATCATATGGCACAGACTGGCCACTTAATTAGGAGCACCAGCTCATCCAGGGCATGCACAGCAGGCCCATGCCAAATTTCTTCAGGAATTTTCTCTCTAGTCTTATGGCTATCAATTTATATTAGTAATATCATCTGTTGATAATTGAAGTCTGAATAGGCTAAACAATTATGGACTTAAACAGCAGGAATAATGAAAATCTTATAAATATGCTTGAGCAGGTTTTGAGTACAAATTGCCTGAGGTGACCTAGTGGAGTTTATGAAGATTAAAAGCTTTTATAGCTGTCTGGAGCACACACCTCGACCATGTGTTTACCTGGCTCTGTGAAAAATTAACTACAACTTTTGTGCTTTCTCCAAAATCTGCTGTCCCAGTTTTCCCAGCCTATGACCTCCTCTATATTTATGCACATGTTTATGGATTGGAGAGAATATTTTGACTTTAATTTAACTTTGTGTTGCCCTGGAGCGCCATTAATTATTTTGGCTGCTTCTCTGGCAGTATGGATATTTATTTATTTGTTTTCAAAGCCTTACTACATACCATATCCTGCTTTTTTGCCCCCCTCTCCCTCTCTAGGCCCACTTGTGTGTGGTTTTATGAATTAAAAAGTCGAATTGCTTTTACAAATGATAGTTTTCCTGCTTTTCCTTATCCCTTAGAATTCAACAGCCCTGGGTTTTATCCATTGTGCCTTATAAGACTGACGTTATGTAAATTTGCTGTTTTGAGTATTCGTCCTTATTCGAAAAGCTGGCCTGAAACCCTCTAGCTTAACTTAAATGTGAATGAGTGCGACTGGATTGATGTATGTCGATAGAGTAAATCTGCTATTGTGTATAAAATTGTGACGTCACAAAATGAATTGGAAACAAGCTGTTTTTGCAGCTTCCATATGTGGACTTTATATGCTGATGAGTACACAGGATGTTATTTTAACTTCACAGTTTATGTACTACACTAAATTCATTTTTAAAAGATGAGGAAAATGTTGTAACTGGATATAGAATAAATGATGCATCGGTCCCTTCCTGTCTGCATGGCTCTATCCCAGTTCTAAGAATGAACACCCCACCCCTCCAACCTCTCCCACCCCTCCAACCCCACCCCCTATGATGTGATCTGCTCTGACTGTTTGACGTGTGTGTCGCTGTCAAATCTCTAACACGGTGTGCTCTCTCTGTGTCCACATTGCAGACGGCATCTCCAAACTAACATGGCAGTCAGGCTGTGTGATGTGGCTTCTCTGCTTAGAAGTGGCTCGTGGGCGGCAGAGCCTTGGACTGGGGTCTGTGGGACTTTTATTTATTTCTCTAATGCTTGCACACGCTATATGTCCAAAAAAGACCCTTTGTACTGAATGAATTCGGCTGCTTTTAAGGTGCACCGACTGCTGACACAGGTATGCAATGTTGCAGGCGCACACAGCTTGAATTATCTCCCCAGCACCGGGTCGTGACATTTTCTGGAGTGACGAAAATCCATCCGATTCATTCAGGACGAGTTGGAGGCACTGATCATCTAACATCAGTTCCTGACTTAAGTTCCAGCGTCTGGTATAAAGCCTTTCTGGAAGACTAGAGATTTTCTCGCAGTAAACTTGAGAGGAAACTCTGAATGGGCGTCTGCTAGTTTTGGACATATAGTGTATGTTTTCTCTCATGTCATTTTATTCATGGCAAAGGTTATGGCAAGTTTCTGTGGTGCTCAGAGGCATGGTCTGACTAGCTCCCTATAACAAAACAAGTAAACTACGAGGAACATTCAAAAATTTCCACACTATTTTTTTAAAAAACTGTTTAGAAATTAAACAAATCATCACTTTTCATAGTCATCTTCCTTTGTGATGTAGTTTTCCAGCCTCGTACCAACTTTTTAATGCCATTAGCAAAAAACAGCCACTGATACGCTGCTGCGTTCGCATCACATGAGAATCTTTTTCCCCTCTTAAAGCTTCTTTGCGCTTCAAAAAGGTGGAAATCAGCTGGAGCTAAACATGTCCAATTACTACTCTTCCAGCCTTCACTGGTTCCAACCAAACTAAAATGCTGAAACGTTTTAAACGTACCTCGTTTATACAATAACTATATATTACTATAGTGAGGTATAAAGCGTTTGAGTAGGTCTCCACCCACATGTTCTTTTGTAGATACTGTTGCTGAGTTGGACAAGCTTTTACAGAGCACTGGAAAAATCCCATTAAGCCCAATGAGAAACCGAGCCAGTCAGTCGTTAAATAACTAATTGCGTGTTAGTTTTAAGTCACTTATGGTCACACTGTTACAATAGCTCAGGTGGTGTTTACATTAATGGTACCATGATAGTTATTTTGGTGTTCAAACGGTCTAGTTTCTTTTAGCTACAGCTAAACCATTGTCAAACATTGATCTAAAGTTTTCTATGGTTTGCTTATTTGGTCAAATGGGTCTTTTTGTTCTACAGAGCTTGTCCTGCACAGCAGCACTTGCCCTGAAAGCACATGTTAGTGCAGAGTCTGGATTGTAAATCTGTAATTCTTACGATCACTCCTCAGAACACCATGTACTGAATGTGATGTAGTGAACACTGGACGAGTTAAAGAAATGAACTAACCGTTCCGAACGCAGCTCAGGTGTCAGACCCTTACGCCGAGAATGTTATCACTAAAGATTTTCAGTACTGTCTCTAGAATCAGTCTCCTCCTTTTGATACCCAGCAGTACTGGTAGCTTTTAGCATTCAGTTTAAGAGCTCTGTTTAAAGTACAGCCTGAAAACAGGCCGCAATTATCTGAATGCAAAAGCCATTTTAATTGCAAAGCAGACTCCTATAGCGGCCATGTTGATCATTTCAAGTCTTTGTTGAGTGTGTGGATGGTTAAAAAAAAACAGTAAAATTAGTAATGAGGTTGATTTTAATTGGTTGGAACTTGCCTGCAGCGTGATTAGCAATTCTTGTGTGTAGTGCAGGAAAGCTCTGGTGTTGGACTATTAATGCAAATGGGTTGTTTTACACAAGTAGTTCTGTTGAATGGTTAAGGCTTTGAGCAAACCTAATGATTTTAGATATGAAGGATTGCTGTCATTTAGTTGGAATCTGTTTGTGGTGAAAAATATAGCCACAGTTTGACCCATTTTATCTGGTTAGCACAGGATGGGGTTCGTGATGGTGGTTAAAACTTTTTTATTCCACAGTGCAGACCCACAAAATATATATTTAAATACTTTAAAGAGAACTTGACAAAATTGACCATTGTTTTTTCTATATTCCAGTTTTATTAACTCCAGGTAATGTACATTATGTAGTTAGGAACTAAACTGAAGGCCCCAGTCATTTTGTGAGGCTGCAGAGCCTTTGTGTTTAAGGTTGGCCTTGCCCCCCCTCCTTTTTTTAAATGCCATTTTAATTGATGGTGGTTTAATTTATAATTTAACTCCTACTGCAGGATTTGGTGAGATTAACAGAATGTGTCATCATTGATCCTTGTGGCTAAATGGCTAATTAGTGATTTTGCTGTTACTTTGAGATGGCTGTGTGCCTTTTTTAATAAAGGAAATGCTCAACATTGTCATGGCTTTAACTGGAGTATCAGAGCAGGGGGGCACTCTGGGAGGCTTTTAATGACCCAATTATTAGCTACATTGATTTCTTTTTTTCTTTAGGATTAATCAGCTTGTTTATGGCTGGAGGTAATCTCTTGACGAGAACGAAAGGGAAAAATTCCCTCTGTGCCTTGCTGTACTTGGTAAAAGTAAATCATGGTGAAAATGAAATCTGCAAAAATATGTTTGTCTTTCATAAAAGTGCAACTTAACCTGGAAAATTACAGATGATCATATGACAACCCATAAAAAAGGAGGGGAGTGGATCAGTAAAGCATGTTACATGTATGGAGAATTTGCGTTCAGGTCACTGTGGGGGCCAGTTAGGAATTTAAATCATTCCTTTATAAATACACGGTTATATGGGCTATATTCAGTGGTGCAGGCAGCACCTACAGGTGAAATTGCTCATGATGGCACATAATGACATTGAGTCAGTGTTTTTCTGACTTTTTTTTTTTTCTTTTCCCTTTCGGATTCTTTAGCAGGTAATTGCTGCCATGGAAACACAGCTATCGAACGGGCCGACCTGCAACAACACAAGCAATGGGCCCGCTCCCATCTCCAACAATTGCACCTCACCCGTGGAGTCCACCGGCATGGAGGACAGTAAAACCAACCTCATAGTGAACTACCTTCCCCAGAACATGACCCAGGAGGAGCTAAAGAGCCTTTTCGGCAGCATTGGCGAGATCGAGTCCTGCAAATTGGTACGAGACAAAATCACAGGTGAGTGAGCCCCCGTTCTCTCTACTCTGTAGTTAAACACCTTGCTCAGATTTAAGTCTGATTCACCTTCTAAGTATCATAATTGCTCTGTTCGCAGAGGTGGTATGTTCCTGTCTGTACAGTTCTGCTGATTTTCTGGAGAATGTCTGGTCAGTTTTTACAGTACTAGCAATGACTTATGATATACTTTGGTTTAGAGTACCTTCCCTCAAAATGTCTTTAGAAGGCTTTATGGTGTAAAGAAGGCTTTATGGTGGCGTAAGGTGTTTAACCCTTAGAACGCGACCAGCACGGATCTGTGCCAGGAGCACAGCAAATGGTAAATTGTCACATGGCAAAATAGCTCCTTATATGGAAGTTCCCCCAGTTTGTGTTAATGCTCGAGGTGTTCCTATGTCACGCAGAACCAAAGTTAATGTAATTTTTAAAAAAGGCATCTAGTAATAACGTTTACTGGGGTTCTAAAACTGGCAACACATGCAAATGCCTACAAAAACCATTTTTTTAATTTTACGTTTGAGAAATGAACAGAAAACACATAAGATCTTTGAACCCGGGTGAACTTTCAGGATGGTCTCCGCCCACAGAGGGAAGGTTTCCGGAGAGCGATTGAGAGAAAGAACAGTGTAGAACAAACTGTTGTACACCGTTTAAATTTGTTGAAATCAGATTTTACTCATTCACTGAGTTCTATGGGTTAATGGAGTAATCCACAGCCCTTTGGCTTTCAAAAACACTGTGTGATGTGACTTCTTAAATGGATCGTAACAAATGACAGGAAACATGTCTACATATTTTGAAGGTGTTGAGTAAACGGTTTTAAATTTGAGACGCAAATCAAAATTTATTATAATATTTGGACAAACATTTTTGCTGTAAAACCGATACTGGTGAATACTAGTTAATACTGGTGAATATGTAATTTTTTTTCAGTAAAAAAAAGTCGGTTAAATCTTTTAAATTTACTTTTTATCCATGCATCTTTTTTAATATCTCAAGAGAAAGAAGTTGAGTTTTAATGACAAGTATGACGAACAATTCCCCATGCAATAGAGGCTGCATTGAGTTCAGTATTTGCTAGAATATGGCTCTAATTTCCCAAATGATAATAGGCTCAATGTTTTCTTAACATGAACGACATTTAAGAAATGAGGGCCAGGCTTCTCATTGTTTTACGTTTATTTCAGCAAGGATGCTTAAGGAGGCTGTGCTTAATATTCTGGAAACCTGTTAGTGTTTTAGGCAGTATTTTCTCTCTAGTTATTGCATTGCATACTTTTGTTTTAATATCATACAAACATGACTTTTACACTGTGTTCCTTGGGACTTCGAAATCTGGTAGCCTAATGCAAGCATTGGATATTAACCATAAAAACACATTAATATTGAAACTTCTAATGAAATTAGCTTGACTCTGGCCTACATGGAAGCCGCTTACCATGTTGCGTAAGGTTTGTTTTGAGATGGTTTTTGTAGTAGAAGAAATTGTGGGGAAATTTTGAACTTTGCTGAAAAGGGGCATTAGCTCTCGAGCCGGTATTCTGTTCGTTCCTCTCCGTGACATGGCCACATGTACTTTATTTGCAGAGCAGCACATGGCTTAATTAAATTAATTTTTATTTTACTTTGTTCGCAAACATCGCAAAACAGCCGCCTAGTTTGTGCTCTTTGTTTTGATTATTTTCTCATTTCCTTTATGCCTTCCTTCTAATCTAATGAAGAAGAAATGCTCCAAGGCCTCATTAAAGCCCATTGGGTGAATTCACGGCCGCTGCTTTCATCAACCCGTCTGCTTCGAATAGCATCAGAACAGAAACCCATTTTTATAATAATCTTCCCTGCTGATACATTGGGGGGATGATGGGCAATGTGACAAATTCTCCTCCACTCTGTATTTGGATTTTTAATTTGTCTTCATTTACATTTACATTCAGTCAGCGAGCACATATGTACAAAGTCACTTATGAAGCGACTCTAATATTCTACCTGCTTGAAATTAGCCTGTATTGACCTATGGAGTTTTGGAAAGTGACGATGCCTAATGAGTGTAATTATTTTGATACATAGTGTTAATGAATTTTCCTATATAGAAGGAAAATTAACAATAATTCGTGCTCCTGTGCTTTATGAAAGATATCAGTGAAGTTAATTTGGTTACTTTCTGAGAGCTGAATTTTATGACCACTGCTGTTATCGGCCGGGTCAATAGAGGGGTGTGATTCAGGAGAGTGCGACATACAGAAATATTTTTTGCTAAAGAAAATCATGATCATGTGCCAGTTGAGCATATCACCACCAATGAGATGCTAAGTTCCACTACTCCTTTTTTAAATGAGGATTTTAGTGTTGATGACAAGCTGATGTGAGTGGCTATGAAATGCACGTTTACAAATACACACAATACACATTTAGAGACACTAGATTAGTATCCAATCATAATGCGGTGATTCAGCACCCATTTAGAAAACATCACGAGATGTTTTAGCACCTGATATGAACATTGCACAATATTGCACAATGTTATTTAAACCTGGTAAGAAATTACGCGACAAGAGGCAACAGGCAGATTAGTTACATTCTTTACTGAAGGAGTTATCGGCCAAACTGCAACTTTAAAGATTTGTGCTGAAAGTTAGTCTCTGAATGTTCCTGACGCCTGTTAAGCTTAGGTAAGTGGCCAACATACTTCAGGGAAGACAGAATATGGTTCTGTTCCCCCACAGGGAGGCTAATATCAACAGCAAAGAGTTTGCCGAATCAGTCGCTAACAAGTTTGTGTGCGATGTGACATTCTGTTGCTATTTTGCGCCCTCATATCTGTCAGAGAGGTTAGTGTGTAAAACGAGAGCTGTGGCAGACAGAATGAGCGCTTGGACATGATTGTTTGAAGGATGTTCAGTTGACATGAGGCAGGAAACACACAAACAGAATGCATTTCAGTTTTTTAGATGAGGTTATATGTAAATTATACAAGTATTCTAGTCATCTAGCAATTTTGATTTTAATGTTTCAACCATTTTAAACCTTCGGGTGATCATACCCATGCATCCAAAGGCTCCACACACTGAGGTTAACTTATTTATATTTTCCATTATTCCTTAAGTGGTGCACCTAGATGTTTTAGAGGTGGGGTGAAAATCATTGTTTTGATGGCAATTTATGAGGGGGAAAAAAAGGATTTGATTAAAAGAACTCACATGAACAAGGTAACAAATCTATTTTTGAGCTCAGGTTTACTTTCACGTGTTTATACATCAAGTATCGCACTTTGTAGTTATGCAGCAGTGGTTTCTCTCATGTATACACAGCCTATATGTTTTTGTGTGATGAGTTTATCCATGATTAATTTTAGTATTTCAAATACAGCCATACCTCAGCAGCTCACTGTAACCATTGCTGTTAGCAAGTGATTGTACGTTTGTCTCCTATAGCCTTATGTTAAATCTTCTGCGCTCCACATTCTAAAAAGTCCAATTAGTGTATTGGGGCCACTTCTAGAGTGGAGTCAGTGATGCGCAAGAGGTGGGTTTAGCTGAGCAAAATGTTCTCATTATATGCTTTTTTCTAAGTGAGCGCTATTATGAAACTTCCCCGCCAGCAAACCAGATTGGCTCCCTTTTAAAGAGCTATTTAATTGTTAAATATCACTGGTTTTGAGATTTGCTTGTTCTAATGCGCCCTTCTCTCCCTCATGCCACTAGCTGCTCTTCTGTGGCATGGTAACCCTAAGGGGGTCAACTCAGCAGAATCCCGACTGGCTCAGTAGGAGTCTCAGTAGAAGAGGTTGAATGTAGTGCTAGTTTAAAGTGGGGGCGTGGATAAGTGTTTGAATTAGGGCTGCACAAATCTCACTGCTTTTTTGCATTACTGATAGAACAAGGCCATAATATGCAAGTTATCTCCTTTAACCAGTGTTTTACTGTGCAGTGTGAGTAGGGATGCCTCTTTTCTCCTGTCTGATAGACCTAATTCTCAAGAATATGATGCAAAGTACTGATGTTGATCTAAAGTAACTAATCAGTAGGTGCCTGTACATCTTGATATTTGTCCTATTTCCTTTTTTAATTGATTTAGGTAAAAGCAGTGTTCCTGCTGCAAAAAAACCATACCAAACCTCAAACTTATATTAACAATGTGGTGGTAGGTGGTATTTGGATTGTGCAGAGCAGTACAAACAAAACAGGCTAATATTAAAGGTAAACCCATGTCGTGTATACATAAGCACACTGTGACTTCTCTGGGCTTGAGAAAAATGGCTAAATGTACAATGACAATTGTGTAGCAGGGGAGTGTCAGGATTTTCTCTCGCACCAAAAATTGATTTCCATGTTTATAATTTGAGAGCATCAGAGAGCTGCTTTGAAGAAAACATTTTTCATTTGAGTTAAGAAGCATAAAAGTATATATATTCTTGACAATTTGCACTTCCTGATGAGAACATATGACTGTGTAGACCCCAGACAGCTTCAGCCCATTTTAACCCCTGTTTATAACCTTAAATATTTCTCCATACAGCTAATCCAAGTAGATGTCAGTTTCTAAATGTCCATCTTCATTTGCAGACAAAATTGAGATCCAGTTTGCTCCATGGTTCGTTCCCATTATGGTCACTGCACTGGTATTTTCTCTGCAGTGTGAAGACCTAGTTTGTAATGGTTTCCTAGGAAGATTCATAAACCTTTTAATGAGAGGTGATTGTAAACATGCATAGCTAATTGTCCTTTGAGGTATGTTTGCAGAAGGGTTATTTTTGCAGAAAGGTTCCTTTTTTTGTGCATTCAGTAGCCTTCTTGTGTGATACGGCCTTAGACTGAACTCGGTAGAAGCAAGCCTTGCGATGTCTTATAGAAGCAGAATTCACAGAAAGATAAGGAGCCGTGGTGTTTTTAGATGAGAGTCGAGGAGGTGGGGGTCATAACCTTTATTTATTTTTTTTTTTTAAACTGCTCTCATTCAAAGATGTATTTAAGAGAAACTTAATGTTGCAAGCTGTTCCTAGTCTGGGATACCGAGTCCTGAGGAAAACATTGTATTGATATCCATCTGAACTGGGAATCATTATGGCCCTACTTTTCTCTGCATCACTGTACCTTGACTGTGTGTCAGTTCTGAACTGTTAGTCTTCAATTTAGCTGCAGCACCAGAGCCTCACCATGTATAGTAGTGCACAAACTAAGAGACATAAGTAAGAGACATAGGGTCATCAACCTTAATTCCAAAATCAGGTCAGTAATTTTTTCCATTTGTTTGCAATGTCGTGCATTCCTAGTTCAGTAGGTAGCGTAGGAGTTGTAATTTTACATTATAGTGCCTGTGAGCATTGAACACCTTCGTTTTTATTTAATCCAACGGATCATAAAGAGGTAGTGATGGCCTTGATGTATTTCTTTTCATTTTCTTCACATTGGACTGAGAGGAATTTCGTATTTTCATGAAAGTAAGTTTTTTTCCCCTAACTTTTCTGTACTCTGGAATATACACTGATTAGCCACAACGTTAAAATCATCTGTCATATCAGAAGGTGAACAGTCAGTCCTTGAAGTTGCTGTGTTGGAAGCAGGAAAACTGGGTTAGGATGAGGTTCTCTGTGACTGTGATGAGGGCCAAACCGGACGATTAGGTTAGAGCATCTCCATAATGACAGGTCTTGTGGGTGTGTCCAGTATGCAGTGGTTGGTACCTACCAAAAAAGGTCTAAGGAAGGACAACCCATGAACTAGCGACGGGGTTATGGATGCCCAAGGCTCATTGATGCATGTTGGGAACAAAGGCTAGCCGAACCCACAGAAGTGCTACTGAAGCACAAATTCCTCATAATGTTAATCCTGACTATTATAGAAAGGTCAGAACACACAGTGCATCTGTGTATGAGGTTGTACACCCATAGACCATTCAGAATACCCATGCTGACCCTGTCCACTGCCAAAAACACCTCCCATACGCATGTAAGCATCAGAACTGGACCATGGGCCGGTGGAAGGATCTTTAAACATTGAAGGATGTCGAATCATGTTTACTTTTACATCATGTGGGTGTCTCTGACCTGGAGAAGAGGTGGCACCAGGATGCACCCCACCATGCAACTTAACGAGTTATATCCGTTTTTATTATTGCTTTAAGCCTTAAATGATTACTTGGAGCGTCTATGTTGGTTTCTCATAGTCCATGCCTGTATCTGTGTGACGTTACTTGTAAGAGTATTTTTTAGTAACTGAACAGGGTTGAGTACTGAATTCAGTAGTACCAAGGTAATTCAGTCAGTACTCTTAAGAACAGAGTACTGGTTCAGTCAGTGCCAAATTTAGGTACCTAAGAACAAGCTGACCAGTCAAGACAATCACTGGTTATGTGAAGCAGAAAATGCTCCTTGTAGTATTTGTATTGTGAAATGCAAAGATGACCATGGCGGCACATTTAACCTAATCTGAAAACTGAATTTGCTGTATTTATTACACGAGGTCACCTGATCCTCCGTGAGGCATCAAAAACTTAAACATCTCCAGGTAATTAATTGGCTAATTGGAGGTAACAAATGGGGCTTTAGTCCCCATGTTATGTTGGTTGACATGAACTTAATCTTACTAATGAGTCAACATTTTTAGAGCCACAGGTTGCATGAAAATTCCTTACTATCTGGCTATTTATGGTGCTCAGACAGTAAGGTGATGTGAGCATTATGTACTGAAACCAATACTACTATTTGTGGGGAAATATTACCCCATGCAAATACTGATGTTGATATCAGACAATGGCAGACATGGTCAAGGGAACTTCAGCACAAGAAGTGGGGTGTACAATATTCTAAATAATGAGCTTGAACATTAATACTATAAATTACTCCTGTAATTAAAAGGTAATCAGGACAAGTACCAAAAAAGAACTGATATCTGTTCAAATGTGAATGGTACCCTAACCTACAGAACATATTCAGTCTTTCAATTTGTTGCATTAGGATTAACTTGTTTAGAAGTGTTGACTTCAGGCTTACCGTTTTGACCAGTGTGGACTCCAGTTACTGTCAGTACTGCTGACGTTCCATTAAATGTAATTTACAAATGTGCGTTTAGATGCTGAAAATCTGATGTGGGCATTTTTTTTCCTGTCCTTCAGCACTTCAGTAGTCTGAGAACTGACTTCAGATATTCTCTGTACATGATATGGACCTTTGCTGTTACCAGGAAACTTGCTGATAAACTCAGCATTGAAGAAACAACTAAACATTCTTGTAGCAGTTTTCTTTTTTACGTAGATTTATTTTACTGCCGGGTAATTGAGTTCATGCAGCATCGAAATAAGCATTGAATGTTTGTTTCCCAGGCAAGTTTGTCTGGTTCTATTTATGGATGTGTGCCAGCATGTGAAAAAGCAAGAGAAATCTGAGTAAAGATATACAATTTGCTTAACAGCATCCATACTGGATATCTGTAGTGTTTAAGACTGATTTGCACTGGAGAAACAAGACAGGAGCTGTTGTGGACTGTGGGAGATGTAGGACTGTACTGGCATTCTCCGTGGCTCCAATCTGATGTGTAAACACTACTTCCACCTTCCATGCTTTTTATCCTGAGTAGTTAACTTTCTTACAGGCATGTCATTTTGCATGTAATTGATATAACATGGAGTTGTTTCTAAGGAGCCAAAATTGTTCTGGATATTCAAGCACTCAATGCAGCATCTACGTAAAAATCAGACTGTCAGAATATTCTGGTAGAGAATTGCGATGAGCCTTTTCTTTCACCCCTACTGATTTCACAATCTGAAGAAGTGCACAAGTCTGAAACAAGTCCAAACTTGATTTGTACCAATGACTTCACAACCACGCCTGGCCAAATCTGAACCAGCTCCACAAGTTTCTTGCCCCCCATTAAACATTTTCAAGACTGTTCATGTTCAGTGTGCATCATTTGTCCCTTTATTTCTAGCGGATGTTAGCATATGTTCTTCAGCAGCAGTGTCCCTTCTGTTCTCACTGATGAGATTCATTTTGTGAACGAAGGTTGCTAGTGTGCAAGAAGTCAGTTCATCCTCATTGCTTACATAACCGCTTGCCTGCATAACTGCTGTTTCAAGGCTTTTTTCCCCCAAGACCTAGATGCTGTCTCCTTATTCTAAGCTTCTGTGTCTTTTTGCTTTTTCTTAAATTTCATTTTATTTTTGGCATTTGTTTCTATAAACATTATCTTTAGAATCTTGTTGACCCTTTTGCCTGTATGTCTGTCCCTGAATATTTTTAATTCGCCCATTGTGCATTATTTAACTCTTATGAGTTCCAGCTCCAAAGGCTGAAGACTTGTTAGCTATTTTCTTTGCCTTTCCCTCACTCGTTTTATGATGGCCCTGCCCCTTGCACAGCTTCTGCAGTCCATTGTTATAACACGCCTCTCTTTAGATCCCCCACTCGCCTTCATAGCAGCACGTATAACGGGAGCCAATTACAGCAAAGGCATATGCTCGGAGTTTCTCTCTCAGGAATGAATTCAGAAGAAATGTTGTATTCCTAAAGGCTAATTGGAGCTTTGCCTGTTGCAAACTGACGTAGTAATGATATTTTAAGAGTGTACAGATGAGAAATGTAGGCCAATGTTGAATTGCGATATGTATATACATACACGCTAGTGATTCATAAAAATTCACAAAACATTGATATCTAACTAAAACTATCTGGATTAGCATTTCAGAGAAATCGACCACAAATCCATTCTTTCATAGCTGCTTTACAGAGCACTGGTAAAAATTAAAATCTAATTCCATTTCTCACTGGGCATTTTTAGACTAACTTTAGTATGTGTAGTACAAAAGATCAGATTTTTTTTTGTCATGTAATTGAACTAATGTTTGCATGGTGTAGTTGGTATAGTTTCAATCGTTTTGACTGCCTACAGTAACACTTTTCAGCTCAGCAACTGGAGCTGGCTAGTCCAACCTTTGTCAAAGAATGCATTCGTGGACCCTCAACTCCCTCAACACAGATCTGGGATCTGGCCAAAAATTTATTTTATTTATTTATTTTTTAAAATTTTTATTTTTTTATCTACTGTTGTCCGGCAGACTGCAGAAAAGAAGAAAAATCTCATTCTGGCTAATGAGAAACTAACTCAGTTTTTGTGAAAGCTTACATTCACATCAGACTGCTACAGTGTTTTTCACTATATCCATTTTTTCGTTTAAAATGCAGTTACCAAGCTATTGTAATAGTGTACATTAAAAAAAACATTCAGAACATGTCTAAATCATTAAAATGCATTAACTTTTGTATATACTGGCATGTACATAGTTGTGTGCTGCACAGGGTCAATAACTTTTTTTTTTTTTTGATACAAACTTGGTCTTAGGACATACTCGGTAGTCGTAGTGGTCTGCGAGTACTGAAAACAAAGCTGTCTCTAATTTTGTGTCTCGTACCGATAACAGCTGAGAAGCAAGGTGAGCAGAAGTTTCTGAACAATTGGAGGTACTGGTGTGGGAGGGATGAGTCACCAAAATAAACTTGTTTTCGATTTAGGATTTGGGTTTAGACCGCATTCAAAATTTCACAGTAATAACCTCTTAAAATATTCTGTGCACTTATTGTGCTTCTATCATGGTTTGTATGATTTGAAAAACTGCTACAAATGCAGTTGAGACATGGATTACACTCAGGGTTTTTAGTGTGTTTGTAAAACCATCATTAAACATTGGGGGATATGTACTCCTGAGCTGGAGTGAGCAGTGGGCTTGCTATGACTCATATTGTGAACGGGATATTTTTATTCCTTTTACATAGAAAAATAGTAACATGAAATAGTGGGATTGAAGGTGGGCTGTCTTACTTAAATAACATCAGGTGCTATTTAAGGCCTATAACGATCAAGACAGAGAGAAGTAGCCTACTGCATTGTTTATTATATTTCATGATAACTCATTTTACTGTATTATAGTTGTTTACACATCCTCTACAATGCTTTTTTGCCACGTTAACATATAGAAGGTGGTGGATAAAGTTAAGGTAGTTGTTTGTGTTTACTTTTTCAAAATGTCATCGGGTAAAATCCAGCAGATAAACAAGCATTTAACATTAATATTTAGAAGTAATTGTGCATTAAAATGTTCTCATGATCACAAGTCATTTGACCAGTGATACCCAAACATTTGAACACAGCTGTATGTGATGGTTGCTGTCGTGAAAACTGTCAGAGCTAAGGCTGCATGGTATTGGTCGAATCCAATATTAGGATTTTCCCAAAAAGGACCAAAGTAGAACACTAATAAATGCTTCCCATGCTTCCTTAAGTGTTTGTGTTCTGTTCAAAGAATGTCTTAGAAATCCAGCAGGATTTGTTCTGGCTGGTCTGGTGTTTTGTTCTCAACATTGACACTAAAACAATACTGTGTAAGTCTGCCAAATGTAAGCAGGCCTACTTAGGAGTTGTATCTCAAAACGATCTGAAGCACCCACTCTGAATGTAATAACCTTACTTGTCGCTTATGGACTTCTTTACTTGCACTGGGGATCTTTTGCTACACTAGAAGTGAATTAATGATGTACTGGATTTTAGTAAAACTGAACACGTTTCGGTTGGATGTCAAATGATGAAACCGGTCATGATGTAGGTTTAGGTTTTTTTAGGAACAACTTCAGTTCGGCAGGTTTCTTTAGAACACTAATGCTTTGGGCTGCTTCAAATGCTTTGAATGTTTGTTCATTGCGTTGGTATTGTTTCTATATCCTAGTATCCTTGTAACTTTTTTAATGACTGGTATACATTGTGTGATTTTGGGCTGTCCCAGATGAGAGATGACGATTGCGTTTTCTTTGGTTGTGGCTCCTAGATGGAGGTCCTACGTTGCACTGTGACAGAGGGTCAGAGATGCCTGTCATCATGGCGACCAGCGATGGCCTACGATTTTCTGACTGTCTCAGTGTGCTGCAACGACCTATGTCTACTGATCAGCCAGTCAAAATGCGGCATGAAATTACGTATTCATTAACTCAATCTCACACACACCATTGTACATCACACCTTCATACACACCATTGTACATCAACACATGTTGTACCGAAGTTTATTAGATCCATGTCAGGTGTGAATTGTAATCAGTTTGCTGAAATTGCAGAGTCTGTAGAAGGCTTTAGACCCCGACAGTCCAGAGTCCTGAGGCTTATTACTGTATAAATAAAAGGTTTTTGCTGTGCTCCACTCAGTTTCCAAAATGGCTTTGATTGCGGGATCGCTGCAAAACTGTATCATCTACCCAAGAGCAGCATTTCCAGCATTGCTCTTTTTGGCAGAATTGATTCGACAGTGAGTCTGATGCGGCATCGGTCTGAAATCGCACTGTCTGCAGTGATCATTAGACGAGTTTCTTCAGCGGAGGTGGCTCTGGTGAACTTGACCCACAGAGCTTGGCGTCAGCTTCTCCACGACGTGGGCGGCGGTGGAAATTGCATCGCTAGCATGTGGTGGAAGGGAGTGGGTGTCAATCTTTTATTTTATTTATTTTACTTCAAGATTGAAATTATTCAGGGGACCACATTGATCTTCATTGCTCAGCTCAAGGGCCTGATGAGTCACGCCAGCAGTTTGGTTTCGCAGAGAAGAGGGGGTGTCTATTAAAAACTAAAGTCAATCATATCAGGCTAGGAAAGCCATCTTTCTTTTGAGTTCAGTTGCATCAGGTGTATTGCTTTTATTTCTTTGTTCATAAGACATTTCAGTCCCAATTTAATAACTGAATTGCTGTCTCTTGGGGGCCTAAAGTTGCTGCCCACATTTTAAGAAAACATTTTTTAGCCCATCAGTTTGTTTGGTTTTTCAAATAAATTTTAGTACTATAGAATGTTCTACTTGATCATTGTAGAACTGGGTTCTTCTGTTGTTCCCCCAGGACAAAGTCTGGGTTATGGTTTCGTGAACTATGTGGATCCTAAAGATGCAGAAAAAGCCATCAACACTCTGAATGGGCTGAGACTGCAGACCAAAACAATCAAGGTAAGAAACATCATGTTTGCTTGCTGAGAGCTTCTGAATGGCATTACCTTTATGCTATAAAATTGTTTGGATGGTTTACATCTGAACCAAGACCAACGGGTTATTTAAACCAATAATTGGTAGTAGAGTTGATGGTACACTTTAATGTAAATTGTTGGTTTTTGGGTGGTGAAAAAAGGTTAATTGAAGTCAGAATAATGCTATGGCGGTGAAATGACTGCATTGTAATGCTTTTGAGCATTTTTATTACTAAATGATGGTTCTGGTTCAAAATATAATCAAGTAATCAGCATATCTCATAGTTGAGCAGTCTGAAACCTTTAAAAATTGCGAACAAAATAGGCTTGGGACAAGACACTACAGGCAGAATTAATTTTTCAGATTTTTGGGTACATTGTACCTGTAGCATGTTTTCTCTTAAACGGTTATCATAATGTCAACTCAACACATCTTGCTGTGTATGCAGTTTAGTTTAAAAGAGGATATAATTGCACTTCACCTTAGTTTTCTTGAAACTGCATATTCTAAAAGTTAATTACCTTTAATGAAGGTTTAGCCCCTCTTACACTTACCACGAATAATGGGTCTGTGAAGGGAGTTAAATGGGGACTACGCCTTCTAAACTGTCAAAAAGGGCTTCTGTGCTTGGATGAGGGGGTGAAGGCCATTTATGGGAGGTCAGTTTTTAACGTGGGTCGATTTTAGCTAAACATCTACATTTATGCCATGAATTGGTCTCACGTTTCAAAATAATGCAAAAGGTTATACTGTTATACTGTGACCGTTAGCCTTTCTAATATTAACATAGATAATGAAACCAGAAAATAGTATTAATCTGTCCATTAAATTGTCTTCACAATGAAATGCACTTATCTAATGTCTAATTCTAAAGTCCTCTAAATGCAAAATTTTCTTTGTGGTGTTCCAGTAGATAGCATTTCATTTGCAACTCTAAAGTGTAATTTGTCACTAAACTTCAGTGCAACAATGTTTATGTATGTAATCATTAGCCAGCGTTACATTTGTTCTTTACAAAGAGAATCCTATTTAAATAGAGTGCATCACCTTAACTGAACAAGCATCTGTGCAGACACTTTCAAAGGTCTGCAATTTGAAATGTTACTTGTTGACTAATAACTGCTAGTCTATAAAGAAGGTAAATTGTAGAGATGGGCCCGATCCGAAATTATATCGGTATCGGGTCCGATGTAGCCGTATAAGCCGATATTGGACATCGATCGGACAGCCCCGATCTCTATATTCCAGTTTGCAGTTTGCGCTGGACCTTAAACTCGACGCTGTAATACGAGATGCGTCACCGCCCCCATACCATGAACCTGCGGCAATTTCAATCTGAGCGAGCCTTGTTTTGAAATGTTGCTCGTTTGGAGTTAGAGTTTGGAAATGCCGAAAAGCGAGACGGCTACTTGCAATGTGTGTAAAGCCAGTGTCCCGAGTGGTGCAAGTATGGTTGCGTTGTAAAATGCAACAAATTTAATGAAACACCTGCAGAGATTTCACGACAAAGTGTACCAGGAGATGCTAGCAAACGGGGCAAAGACACCAGGCCACAGACGCTCGTTAACGTTTTCCAAAAATGCAACATTTACAGCAGACAACCCAAAGGCGAAAGGAATATCAGAGAAGACAGCTGTTGCTGCTACCTTTTTCTGAAGTGTGACAAATTCCTTTGGAATGCCTTTATATTAGTGTAGGTGTGTATATTTTTTGCTTTTCTAATAAGTGGTTATTGGTTTATTTATTCTGTGATGTAACCTTACTAATAAACAGCACAATTTCAAAAAAATAATGCTAATAAAAAAGTAAAAAAGATGTATTATAACGGAATTTTTATCGGGATCAGATCGGAACTGGAAAAACATGGATGGGCCCATCACTATTAAATAATGTTTTTTTAATGAATTTTATAGCAGTGTTTTCAAATCAAAGAACTCTGGTAAATAACAGTATTGCATTAATAGTGCAAATATGAAAATGGATGAAAGTTGGATAAAAAATTCACATACTATTTAGTCTATCAATGCTGTTTAGGGAAGCAGATAACTTTGTGGACAGGATATTAGTTTTGAAATGAATGTCGTCTCAAAGTCCAGCAGACTCCCCTCCCCAGTTGTTCCTTACATATCAGAACATTTCCAGCTGCTCTTTTAGAAGTGCTAATCCCACCCTGCCAGCTCCACTGAATATGGTTTGCAAGCATTAGCATGAAATGAGTTTGTTGGGGAGATGTGGGTAGAGCAAGTTAAAAAGGGAAAGGGGTAGATGAAGCATGATTAAAAAATAAACTGTAGGTAAGGATATTCATCTCCCTGTTTTGGAGCATGCATTTAACCTCATTCAGTCAAACTTGCATTTTGTTGGATCAAAAAGCGTTATTAAACCCAATGAGATGTTTAAAATGTTATGCTGTCAGGCTGGACTATGGCCAGACTAGAGGATTCCCAATTCTAGAGAATCTTGCCAGGTCTGATTTTACAGTGGTTATGACCAGAGGTTGCAACGTCTTCACAAATGTATACTTTAAGTATCCAAAACCGTCAGTTTTTGCCTGTGTCTTCAAAGTTTTTTTGTAATAAATAGGGGTGTCACGCAATTTAATCAGAGCTTGTAATTAGATGTTTTTAATCTAAATCGCATCTGGCGTATGAGTGAATAAATAATCAAAATTAGACTTCACTAATATGCTGAGGGGAAAAATGCTTCAGCAAGAACTGTGATAGAACTAAGTCCATCTACAAGGTGCAGTTTAAGACAATGTACATACAAGCATGGGTGTTCTGATGAATTATGCTGCCTTGTCGAAAAATGCTACCTTTAAGCTTATACAGTTTATACAGTCAGTTTGGCACTGATAATGCTGAGAAATGCTGAGATCATCCTATATAGGTGCATAGAGCCAGAGGTGCATAGAGCCAGTCTGTACAGCTCTAACACTGAAATGCTATTTTTTGACTATTTACGCTGCCTTGTTGAAAAATGCTACCGTAGCGCAAATCGACAGCAGGGTCTACCGATTCATGCTACCCTGTGGAAAAATGCTCTCGAAATGTATACAGCTGCCAGTGTCCCAAGGTAGGACAGATTTATGAGCATGGCACTGAATCCCAAGACTGCACATGCGCAGGACGGCAGGCTTGGGGCAGCTGATAGCCTGGTGGTTAGGGTGTTCGCCCTGCGATCAGGAAGTCGTGGGTTTGATTTCCAAGTGCACCTCTGAGGTTCCCTGAGCAAGGTACCGTCCCCACACACTGCTCCCCGGGTGCAGTGTTCCTGTCTGCACGCTGCTTCAGTTGGTGAATGGGTTAAATGTAGAGGAAGAATTTCGTGCTGTTCACAATGTGTGCTGTGGTGTGTTCACGTATGACAGAATGATCACCTTCACACGTCTTGATGGGTAGCATGTTTAGACAGAACACCGGGCCGAGTCTTGTGGTGCGATTAATAAGTGTAAATTTTTTTTACAGTTTTTCTGTGATTAATTGATAGAAATTAACGTGTTAATTTGACACCCCTAGTAATAAAGTGGCCCCTTATAGTCACATGTCACCACACCACACTGTGTGAACACAATGAAATTGTTTTCTCTGCATTTAACCCATTCACCAAGTGAAGCAACGGGCAGCCACCAATTGGTGGGCACCTAGGGAGCAGTGTGTGGGGACGGTACGATTCTCAAGGGGACCACAGTGGTGCTGCTAGCAGTCCTGTGATTCGAAGCCACAGCCTTCTCATCGCAGGGGCGACTCCCTAACCACTAGGCCACCAGCCACCCCAGCTGGTATAATAGTGTTAAATCTGAACGATTAGGTTTTTCATTTTTTTCTCTGCATGTAAGCTTTTATGTAAGCTGTTTACTCATAAGTCCTATGAAAACAAGACTTATTAACCTCTGACTGGCACTGTAACACATTTTAGACGGCATTGGTGTTTGCTGGTTTATTTGAGCCAATTAATTAGCAATTATTTATTTGGCAATTATTAGTCAGCTAATATTCCATGATTAACATGCCTATTCCTCTCTAACATGCCTATTTCCAGTAACTGTGGAGCCACATGCTAGTCAGCTCTGCTAATATATTTGGTGAGGTCCTAGTCTACAGGTGTTTAATAATAATAAGGGAAAAAACTGGAGACGTGATGGGTACTGGTGTCATGTATCGATTGCAGCTTCTTGCAAGGATCCCATTCGGAGCTTTAATTAAAAGTGGGCGTTTTTTTATTGACTTGATCGTTCGGCTGAGATTGCAGAGCAGAGCCGTTGCACGGCAGCGTTTAGCGTCTGCCAGCACAGTAATTAAATTTAGGCAGATAAGCCTGTACTGTGTCAACCACGCAGAGCTGCTGAGGAGGCAGAGAGAGGTTCTTCACTGTAGTGCTCTTCAGCTGGACTCTACACTTCTGCCTGTGAACTGGTCCATCCTGTGGTTATGTTCGATTATGATAAAATCACTTGCTTTCTAAAGTGTATTATTACGTGGTGTTTGTTGGATTAGCCATGATTTATGAAGCAACGGAGAAGGTCCTAGCCTAGCCTTATGTTGTATCGTGTGATTCTGAAGTTTGAACTAGTGGGGGGAAATGGGCAAGACTGAATTGGGGTGAACAATTGGAGGGAAAAACAATTTTACACCAAAAATCCACATCTTTAGTTTAAAAATTTGGCATTAGCATTGTGTGGTAGATGGCATCAAATAGTGAGGTGTGATTTTTATTCCAAAAGCAGTGAAGAAACTAAGACTTCCCCTAGGATAATGATGTAGGGGACAGAGGGGAAAACACTGAGCACTGGTGTGGACAAACAAAGGGCAGTCTGAGCAGCTGAATAAAGCCTTCAATCTTTTGAATTTGCCAGATATGGTAGCCATGTGGAAACAGTCAGCTATGCTAATGTATTTAGCCAGGCCATGGTTTACAGACCGGGAAAGTGGACAGAACAGATAAACGGAAAGCCTGAGCTGCTCCCCAAAGCTTATTCAGACCTCATGTGGCAAAGAAGTGTTGAGTTTTATAATCTGTGTCCTTGCATTCTTGCTGTGAAGTACAAACAGATTTTATATAGGGCTGCATTACCAGCTGTAAGTGAGAGCTTGTGTGATGTCTTTCAAAACATAAACAGCTCAATGGTCAGATGTTATCTACACAAGCTAACTTGTTGCTTACCCATCATACTTGACTCCGTTTGTTGCTGCTGAAACACTGACACTGTACTGTACTGAACGGTGTGCAGTGCAGCAGTGGGGACAAGGTCAAATTTAAGTTTATCCCTCAGCTCAAAAGTGTAGCCCACAAAAAACCAATGTAAGTAAGTGCTGATATCTGCAAGAACAGTAGTGGAGCTCTTTGTAGCACACCTCTTTCAAGCAGTTGTATATATTCATTTGGTCCCACACACTTGGTGAAAGCTACTACAGCTGACACCTGTGTCTGATCCAATTGTTGAATGATATGTTTAGTCATCTGGTTCTTGTTCAGTGAGGTTTCTATGCAACCATTTAATGTCACGACTTGGTCTTTTTATATATTTATTTTCTGACAAGATACTGTTTTAAAGTTAAAACATTGTCAGTTTTAAAATGTACCATTCGCTCAATGAACTGTATTTTCAGTCTGCCGTGGTTGTTTCTGACTGAACTGCAGCTTGCGTAAGGTGCACCTAAACAGGGCAGCCAATCATAAGCAAAGCTTACATACATTAGAACACTAATACATACATTAGGCACACTAAAAATATCAGCCTGTTTATTATATAAAAGGGATAATGAGACGTTACTACTGTAACTGGGACATTGGCCATACAAATGTTAAGTAAACTTCAATGTAGGCTTTTTTTTTTTTTGTCTCGCAACATTTGTTTTATCTCAGTGGCATGAAGTTGTCACTTTCAGATTTCAGACAAAATCTCAGTAATTCTTAACCAGTGAGTTTAATAAAGATACCCATACTGTTGGTGGAATTGCCAAAAGCAGCTTAGCATATGCTCCTCCTTGGGGCTGTTTATGAGCGGAGGGATTTGGTTGGTGTTTCAGCAGCAACAGCTCACAGTTTGGAGAGGTGTTTCAGTTGTCAGCGTTACATAAATATCTCCATCTGTTCCAAAGCCTTCTCAATAGACAGTTGTTGGGTGTGATTGCATCGTTAGCTTGGAGACTGAAGTGAGAACAGACTCATATTGGCCACTTTTGTGGTTTTGTTGAATCTTAATTTAATCTTGTAAGGGCTAAAATCTTATTTATAAATGTTTGAAGTTGTCTAACTCTTCCTCAGTTGATCGAGGGAGAAAATGTGAACAAATGACAATCTGTGTGCTGGTATTCACAGTAAAACACCTAACACTGCTCTGGGTGGTGGTGGCCTAGGATACCTGCCTCTGGGCCAAGAGGTCATGGGTTCGAATCCTACCTTCAGCACACCACTATTGGGCAAGACCCTTAACCCTTTTGAAAACTTTGCTCAGTCTAATCTTAGGACTCTTACCTCGTGACCTGTTCTCATTTGCTTCTGACCTGTGTTCACTGATGTTCTCTGATGTGCTCCTCGTCTTCACATTGGGCCTACAGGGCTGCAGGAGTATGAAAAACGCTAATGAGTGGAAACTCCTTCATAGGAGTTGTGTATTTCTTTGCAAGCCATATTTTTACACATTACACATTTTTTAGAAGGCCTTTAATTTGTTCAATTTAACATCTCATGAAGAACTTCAAAAGCATCACAAGTGTCCCAAGAGTCTGTATCCCAAGTGGTGTAGATGTTTGCAGAAAGTCCACATTATCCGGCGTGCAGCTGAGATAGACTGCCCTGTTGCGCAGTGGACTCTTCTTGGAAAGTTAAGTCCCTGTCTGCAAGTCTGGAGTAAATTAGAAATTTAGACTGGGCACTAGTATTGTAACGAGACTTATTAACCTCTGACTGGCACTGTAACACATTTTAGATGGCTCTGGGGATTAATGTTTGTTTGAGCCAATTCAATGCCAGTAATTTATTTTGCAATTATTAGTCACATAATGTTCATCCTAAATTAAATGCTTGAATATCTAAAGTGAATCTGATCCTGTAGTCTCTTCTGAAATAGGTGCACACGGTCACCCCTCAGTATCCGATCCTGCGTTTGCTTACTAGTATGTGTTGAAACTGTGACATGAACTCTGGTCATGAAGTTCTGCAATAAAATGGACTGGCTTGAGCAGCACTTTACTGGTTGCGTTTTCCAACAGTATTTAAATAATCGTTAACCCTTAAAATGTAAAAGTTTTAGTGGTCAGTCCATCTTTTCCTTCCATACTGATCAGCATTCTAACCTTGTTGCACTAGACCCTCATCTTGTGTATAAATACAGCTTTTAAGACCTTAGACATTACAGATGAGTTTCTGTAAACTGACGTTAAAATGCATCTGTTGGGCCTGGTCTTTTTTTATGAACAGCAAATTCTTGCATCATTCGCTTGAGAACCCCACTGTTTTTATCTTTTAATTAACAATTTATAGCCAAACAATAAAAAATGGGCTTAACTGAACAATTACAAACCAGAGCCTTTTAAAGAAAGATATAGATATAAAAACACTGCAGACAATACAACATTAAATGGGTGTGTCTGTCAGATTCAGTTAATTGCTGTGAGGGCAGTTTCAGTTGCAAATATGCATAATTATGCAAATTGCCGACTGATTGCTGTTTATTTTGAAGGTACATTTTAATCTGTTTTACCCTCAGTTATAGTATAAGGTTAATTAAATATTTATAACGGCCACAGTTTCACACTAAAGGAGGCCAGGTTTACTCCAAAGTGCTTGTAATCACATCACGGCTTCAGTGTAATCACAATACTGTGACCATTTCTTGGTGTAACCCAGTAACACGTATGTATGTTTGCAGGTGTCTTATGCTCGTCCTAGTTCGGCCTCTATCAGAGATGCAAACCTGTACGTGAGTGGCCTGCCGAAGACGATGACTCAGAAGGAGCTGGAACAGCTCTTCTCTCAGTACGGCCGCATCATCACCTCCCGCATCCTCGTTGACCAGGTCACAGGTGAGCACTCGCCTTCTTACACAGAGGACCAGGTGGCCTAAGAAATCCTTAAAAATGGATAAAAATGGCCTTAGAATTGTTTCAGTAAATGATGCACTTAAAAAAAAAAAAAAAAAAAAAGCTAAAGTATGTAGACACCTGTTCTTCTGTTCTTTTAGCTACTTCAAGGTTGCATTGCTGACGTGTGTGAAACAAAACTTAAACTACAGCATATCTTTTGCTACATATAGTAATTATTCAGTATAAACATATTTAAATGATGTATGTATTCATCTAGTGATCTACGTATATGCTATGTCTAAGACTGATGTGTATAAATTATCAGATTGGCTGTCCTGTTTTGTGCTGCATTAAAAAAAAAAAAAAAAAGCTTTGTTGCTGTAACCTGAATAGGAAATATATTAAAGCATGTGAGACAAACTGTGAATGCAAAATCAACTTCCATAGTATGGATTACTGAGGGAACATTGTTTTGCAACCGTCTACAAACACTTCTAAACTCAAAGACTGTTTTTTTTTTTTTTTTTTTTTGTTTTCTATTATTTGGTCCCTTTAAATATGTCTTGATTCCAAAGGATTCAAATTCTATTTCAAACAGATCGGCTTTTTTCTGTGCCTAACAAAAACCTTAATCACAACCTGTAGAATTTATAAGCTCCTTGGGGAGTGGGAGTGCAGTCATTTGAGTGTGGGTGTGTCTACAGTATAAACTCTAGCCCTTTTGTCCTACTTCACTCCAACAGGCTGAACCCAGATGCCTTGTTTTGACCATTCTCCACAAAACTGAGAGTTTTGGTGACTTCCATGCGCCGTTTCTAAATAACTTTTAATTGTTACACATTTATTCTGCAGCCAGCATGGAAGATTCAGTGTTCTGCTGTGAATAAAAAGCACCAACGTGTAGCCGTCGTTCTCTTCAAACTACGTTAATGCATTGCTAATGTCACTCCACACTCGAGCTACCGAAACGCACTATAAGTGGTGATAACGCCGTCTCCTGCTGGAAGATGTTGGAGGTGCTGCTATTCGGTCCCCAAGAAAATGCAATTTTTCACCCCCCTCAGTCATAAATATGCATGAACAGATGAAATGTGAAATGGATTTTGGAGCGGAGAATGGCAGACTCGGTAATGAAACCCACCTCCTCTCTATCGCTCGCATTCTCCAGCTTACTCTCTTCCTCCCTTCCTCCCTTTCCATCTCCTTACCCTGAGGTGCTGGTCTAATGCCTGTTTCACAGGGAGGTTTAAAAAGAATTTGCAGTCAGTCTGATCTCCATTTCCAGCATTTTTTTCCTTCCCTTCTCTACCTCTCTTGCCCTTTTTCTTTCTCTCTGCCATTTCCTTATTTCCCCTCACTCATGCTTGCTCTTGCTTGCTTTTTGCTTCAGTGTCTCACTTGCTATTCACTCTAGCTTTCTTTTCTTTCATACTTTCTCTATTTTAACGCCTGCTTTTTTTTTTTTTACTTTCTTGCTTGCTCTTTCTCATTCTCCTCTACCTAGTTTTCCCACATTTTTTTTTTTTTTTTGGTGTTGGTTTTTTTTCCCCTTTTTTTTTTTTTTTTTTTTTTTTACCTCAGTAATGTGTATAATGGTTTACCTGCACAGTAATCCTCACTTAAGCAATAATAAACTACGGTTGCACTCACAAGGCCAAACTGCATCACTCCAGTGGTATTCTCAGTATAAAACAATCTTGGTGTTTATTGTAATTACGATTTATAGATATTGCATTTGTTATTTACACTCTGCCAAGAAAAATGTTTCCAATCTAGGACTTCTGTAGATAAATGCTAATTAAATGAGTGGAAGAGTAATGTCTGGGCCAAAAGGAAACAAACCAGTAACACATTTAAACAATCTCAGAGGCTCCCAGCAGAGAACTGAAGCATAGATCTTTCAGTACTATGAATTCTTGTTTTGCTCAATGTCGTTATAAATAATTGAGGAAACACTAATCCATGAAGATGTATGAGCTTCCTCTAACATGCTTGGCTTGTTTAACTGTGTTTTGATGACTTGGTCTGGCTTTGCTGCAGTATTTTAGGTAGTTCCGTGAACTTTTAAGCATTTGCCTGTGTCCAGGTGTGTCCCGAGGTGTGGGTTTTATCCGTTTTGACCGGCGGGTGGAGGCGGAGGAGGCGATAAAAGGTCTAAATGGTCAAAAACCACCCAGCGCTACAGAGCCCATCACGGTCAAATTTGCCAATAACCCGAGCCAGAAGACCAGCCAGGCTCTGCTGTCTCAGCTCTACCAGAGTCCAAACAGAAGGTATCCTGGACCCCTCGCCCAGCAGGCGCAGAGATTCAGGTAATGGATTTGGAAGAAATGTGGGAATTTTTTTTGAGGGTACCATTCAGTTGTATCACTCTGAGTAATGCATTGAGACCCTCTTTTAATTTACAAAGTTGAAGTAGGCGTGGGCTAAAGTACACAAGAGAAAGGTGCCTAAAGTGTGAATCTCTGCTGACCGCAACCAAATGATTACTCAAACACTGACTATAACATACAGAATGTAATTTAGACAGCCAGTCAGCAGTCTAGTCTTAATGGCCCAGGGATGCTGTCCTTGGGTACATATAATCTTGATAACTATTTAGTTTAAATATACAGATACAGAATAGTTACAATTCTGTGTTTCAGGGGATTTTAAAACGTAGAATGCTAAATGTATAATCTTGATTAACCTATAATACTTTCCCATAAATTTTATACTTCAAATGTGTCTATCTCTGCCTTTCAGTAATTATTACTGTCTCCTGTTGTGATAATTGCAAAACTGTTTTTTGTTTCGTTTCAGGTTGGACAACCTGCTGAACATGGCTTATGGAGTGAAAAGGTAAATGGAGTATAGTGTTAAAGGGGGGGGTGGTGATACGTTTTTTTAAATTGAAGTCAAAATTTTATTATTGATTGGTTTATTTGCAATATACACAGATTTCAATATAAAACAAAACTATGCATTATATAATCAGACCTCCGAACAAAGACTGCAAAGTAGCATGACCTTACATGGTGCAACAATACAAAACAGTTACACAAGTGACAATGTATGCAGTGAAGATACCTAAAACTGCTGGTGTCTGTGATCAAGATACTTAAACTGCTGTTTTAACTTTCTGTTCAGTACTGAAATCATTACCAAAAAAAATCCATCTGACTCTGGTACTCGGGAGCATTCAGGCATTCTAAATTCAATTTTATTTGTTTTGTCTTTTTCATCTGCCTTCTGGTTTTGTGGTTTGGATGGAGCTTCTTTTAGGCAGGACTCATTTAGTCAGAAAAGGCAGTGAAGCGTACGTAATTTTTCTGTGTAGTAGAGTAAAGGTGCTTATCATTTACGTTCTGCTGTGTTCTGGCACCGATTTTGATTCATGGTGGCAGCAGAAGGGCTTCTAACGGGTCACATCACTCCTACCTGTCTCTGGCTCCCCTGGCAACAACCCCCAACCCCATCCCACATTGTTCAGTCCTGAGTCAGTGTTTTTCCAGCTCTGGGAGCTGAGTAAATGTCTATTTCGAGTCTTAACAAGTACAGGGCACAGACTGTAAGTGGACAAAATATTGAAATTTGGCCCACAGGCTACTGTTAATGTAGCCTGTTACTGTGATTAGGCCTATATGCTATACTGTATTAAAGTTTTGTTTTTAATAATGTTGCTGCTTCATTTCTTAGCTTGTGTTCATGTTTCACTGGTAAGGCTGCAGCACAGCTTTGTCTGTTAAGCAAAGATGACCTATATGCAAAAAATAATGGTGATTGTATTGGATCAGGAACTTTGGTCCACCAGAAAGTAAAAGCCAGCCCCACCACACTCAGCTTTGTTTAATTGTGCATATTAATGTGACATTCACATCAGAATTTTAAATTAAAGAATGTACAGCATTTTGTCAATAGCCTGCATTATATTACTCTGGATGCTTGCCTAATGGAAACTTGGCATCCTGAATTATAATATAAAGTTTGCTGAATTGTGAGGTGCCCTACTGTTCAGTGTTTTTGGCCCTTGGCCCATCAAATACATTGCCCTTGGCCCGCTGAAGAAAGTTTTGGGTGCTCCTGTGATGGGTCTCAGTACTAACGCAAATCAGCTCAGACCTTCCCTGCAATTGGACGGTAAATTTAAAACTCCCACAACCAAAAAGAAGCCAGTTACAGAGTGGTCCTCAATTGCAGCTTTAATAAACAGTCTCAGTAATTTTGCAGCATCTGTGAATGAACCATAAAGATGGGATCCTCTTTTATTTTCTGCATGCTGCGTTCGAGTCTGCCATGTCAGTTGTGACTGCAAAACCTGTCACATTCACGGCATAACTTTAGTGGAGCAAAATGGAGCACACCTTATTCCTAAATATCCTCTCTCTCAGTTGCTCACTCTCTCTCTCTGACGTTTGGAGCACACCTGTCAGGATGCGAAACTCAGCAGAGCGTGTGATCTAATCTGAAACCTGGTGAAATAATTCATGGCCTGCCATACCCGAGTCAAATCACACACACACACTACTCTCTCCCTCGCACAGTCACCCGATATAGATTTTGGGAGGTGTTTTTTTTTTTTTTTGAGAGAGAGAAAAAGATTGAATTCTGCTCTGGTAAGGCCATTTGTAGTCATGTAAATGTCAATTAAACGGAGTGGAGATATGCTGTTAAAAGGGGAAAAAGTTCTTCACTTTTAACACACGCTATCATTCACAACTTGAATTTAGAATCACTGTTTTCAATAATATAAAACATTAAAAGTGCAAGTTATAAAGCTGGAACTTACAGGTTTCAGCTAGTTTACTGAAGAATTGAAATGCTACCTGTGTCCAAAATGGAGAGAGCTATAGATGTTTTTTAACAGATAAATTAAGATTAGGGCTGGGTATTGTCAGCAACTCATCAGAAAGGGAGGCACCATTGAGTATACACCTTTCTTCTAGAATATTTACACAAGATCTGCTAGAATAGAAAATAATTCAATTGTTAGTCCCGATTTAAAACATGTGAATGTTACATATAGGTAGTTTGATGGTTTGGATGGTGTAGATTGTGGAGAACATGCATAAAAACCAAATTACCTTGCACACTGACAATGTATAAAATAAAGCTCTGTGTGTATCAGGAAAAGGCACGGTTATTCTGATCTCTGTTCTTACTCTTGTGTTTACTTGAATGTTTTGCTTCTATTATAAGTGGAGTAAACAGGTGTTCTTTTCTAAGTTGCACTGTGTTTATTATTTCTGGTAATTGAAGGCACACTACAGAAGCAGCAAAAAGAGATTAGGTTGGTAAACACTTGAAACCTTAAGGGTTGTTTTCACTGACACGGATTAATCCTAGTCTTGCTCTACAGCATTCTGAATGGAGATTCTCCACTAAAAGGAAAATGTAGCCCAGGCTTAAGCCCTGACTGGGAAACCAAAACAAAGTGTTTAGTTTTTGTTCATAATATAAAACGGTGAGATAATAGACTTTTTTTTTTAATTACTGCATTTTTAGATCAAAAAGCAGTGAGTGTCATGTACCCATTTATTTATTTTTCTTCAGAATAATAAGTCTTAATATTAATGTTTATGTGATGTAAAAATCAAATGGTTCAAAGCTCTGTTGTCTCTGCTCCTTGGCCACACACCCACATTTGTTTGTGCAGTGTTTCCACTCCAGTAAAATATTCTCATTTTAGTTTATTTCAACAGCATTATTGCTTACAGTGCTCATCACTTACAGTACTGTGCAAAAGACTTGAGCATCTGAAAAAATTATGCTTAAAAGCTGTTTACTGCTGGGCAGTGGTGTTAAAGTTAGTGTTAAAACACTTAACATTACAACAAATACAAACAGCATTAACACAGCAAATGGTGGTTTTATGAATGGCAAAGTGTTTCTAGACCCCTTTCCTCATGGAAGCCCAGTTTTACTTGCAGCTCCATCATATACCTGGTTTGGCTCTTTTTACTTTAGTAGATTAAAGCAGGTGTGTTACTCATGGAATTTTATTAATTCACCCAATGACTGGAGGCAGTGAGCAGAAACCTGGAACCAAACCTGTGGTGGTCTAACCAGCTCACAAAATATTGACTAATTTTTGGGAAAAAAATCTTGATTCTTTTCACTGCTTTCTTGTTTGTTTGCATTTATTCTAATATTCAGCTGTATTTTTTTATATAAATAACTTTTATATAAAAACAATTTGCACAGGTGCCTAAGACTTTTGCACAGTACTGTTTATTTGCTTCCAGACTGCACAGCCTTATACCCATGTTGCGATTTGTTTTTGCAGTAGATTTTCTCCCATGGCCATCGATGGGGTCACCAGCTTGGCAGGTATCAACATCCCGGGGCATGCGGGCACAGGTTGGTGCATATTCGTCTACAACCTGGCGCCCGATGCTGATGAAAGCATCTTGTGGCAAATGTTTGGCCCCTTCGGTGCCGTGACGAACGTGAAGGTCATTCGCGACTTCAACACTAATAAGTGCAAAGGGTTCGGCTTTGTGACCATGACTAACTACGACGAGGCAGCCATGGCCATTGCCAGCCTGAATGGATATCGCCTCGGGGATCGAGTCTTGCAGGTCTCGTTTAAAACCAACAAAACGCACAAAGCTTAATCCACGATGGCCGGCTCTTGATTGTAGAGAATTCTAGGGGAGGGAAAGTGGGGTGGGGATGGGGTGAAAAAGTTGAAATGTAAAACTTTCTACACAAAAAATGAACAAAATCACTTTTGCAAATCAGTGTTATAGAAGAAAATGCTATTTAGTATCCAATGTGAATTATTTATTTTTGATTTTTTGTTTGCTCCCCCCTCCCCCGCTTTTCTCTTTGCTGATCTTCAGAGGTTGTATAATCGCATGTGTGGGTGGCAGTAGTGCCAGTATTTATTTTTTGGTCCCCTTTTGAAATTGTTTTTCCCAGTTTCTCAGTTTTTTGGGTTTCATGCGCTTAACAGTATCAAACGATTTCATCGGTCGGTTATTTTGAGGAAAGATTTAGTTTACCGTATTATCAGTTAGCTGTTACTTATTGTTAATTGAGGAGAAAAATAAAAAAGACGGAAAAAGACAAAAAAAATTCTTAAAGCGGTACCTTGCCAAAGAGCTATGAACCTCTTTGAAGTGGGTTTAAAAAGCGTCTATTTTTATAAAAAGAAAAAAAATTTGGAGAAACTTTTTACTGGACATGGAACAAATATTTTGACTTGGATACTTTGAGAAACTATCTTCATATGACACCCTGTGAGCTTTTGAGACTTTACCAGAAAGTTTGCAGAGATTGAAATTTCTGGAAAGATTTATGATGACAAAGATACCTTTTTGTGATCTTTGTATTAACCTTTAGATTCTAGAGCCAGTGGTCCTGGTTTCATATGTTCAAAAAAAAAAAAAAAAACAACAAAAAAGTCTATCTGGAAGACCATCAGAGTTGTTGGACCTGGCTTTCAGATTTTTTTTTTTCCAAGATGCGGGCAGATATGCAGGGGTTTTATTCCAAGTACGTGCATGCGGAGTTCCATCAAGGGAACTTTTAGGTACATGGAGACGCTGAGAGCGGTGAAAAATCTGTTCTTCCTCAAGGATTCCCTTCAGATGAAGCTCCCACAGTGTTTTGTGCAGTTTAGTATATTGTTAAACACTTTTGTCTTTATTAAAATTTAGACAAAGGTTTTACCTGCGCTGAATGAAGGCGAAAACGGGCTGAGGCTTATGAAAGGAAAAATACTTTCAGAATGAAGTGTTGAGGGAGAATATCTCAAGAGTTAACCTTACTGTAAATAAGTACTATTCTTTGGTTTAGTTTTTTCCCACTTTATTCCAAAGTGCTTTTTGTTTCATTACGAGTACGTATGGTATTTTTTCTTTAAAATATTGCCTTATTTTTGTTTTATGAGAAAGTTGTTTACATTGAGTTACATTGTCATTTGGACATGCATTATTACTGTATCTGATTCGTTGGTGGGTTTTGTCTGTAGATAGTCTTGATTTTGCTATTTCCGTAGTAGAGGCATTTGAGCTTTTTTGTTTTTGTTTTTTTTTTTAACACGAACAAATATATATTATAAACATTGAATATATTTGTGGTAAAGCTTGATGAGCCACAGTTTGGAACAAACCTACTTGATTTAGTTAATTCACTCTATACATAATGCATATAACCTGTTTTAAAAATTGAGAAACAGCATAAAAAGTGTATATTGCTTATTTTACACGAGGGGAGGCTGGTTAGGCTTTTCCGTTACTGTAGCAACAGGGAAAAGGCCCTTTTGATGCAACAAGTGTTGCCCATTCTCCAGTTAACCAGTGGGCCTCTATATGCCAATCATTTTACCAGGCATTTACCGGAGAACAGTTCAGGCTCCCCCGTATGTATGACAGTGTTGCTATGCATTATATTTATCGTTGCGATTGCGCTTAGTTTTTTTTTTCCCCCTTTTATTTTACATTTTTGGGATTTATTTTTTGTTTAACCTCCGTATTGATGAACTGTGACTTTTTGCTGCTCGGGGACAGGGAGCAGTTTCATGCTAGTTTGGTTGTTAAGGTCTTAGCCATCTTTAATGTATGATGGCATGCAAAACAATGCAAGCACGCTGCTAATATTAGCTGACTTGTTATACATCAGATTTGGCCTAACGCTAAAATCTTAAGGCTCTGAGATTGTACTCTTTGATCATGAGGAAAAACTGGCTCTCGGTCCCCTCTATAGTCACAGTTATGCTGTAGTGTGTGGATGATTATTTATTTCAAGTTGTACAGTATGACCTTATTCACGGCCATTTTTGGGGTATAGAATATATCTTTTTGTTGAGTATTTAAAAAAAAAAAAAGTATTACCAGATGATGTACATGTTCTTTTCTTTGTGTTTTGAATACTTTGTATTTTTTCAAGTTCAGTACATCAATAAAGTTGAAGGGAGCTGTGACTGATCTGGTTCTGTCTGTTGTGATTACTAAAGTTCATTTCTTGTGTTTTGACGGTTTGAAATGGATGAAAGTGTGAATGTGTCCAGCTTGTCCTTGACATGTTCATATGGTCACAAATGACTCCCAAATTGTTGAAGCTATACTTATTCAGTAACCAGTGGTTTTTGTTTTATAAAGCTTAAACAGCAGATGCTCAATAGTCTGCATAAATACAAAAAAAAAAAAAACTATCTCAGAACTTCATCTAATGGGGGGAAAAAGTAAACAACCTGACCGCTTGGGTGCTAATAGTACTTTATTTACCAGTTCTGTGTTCCTGCATGTGGTTTGGCTTGTTTAAGTGACGTTATCTGTTCTTTCAGCGGCATTTCAGATAAACTGTGGAACCTGAATGATGAAACGGCAGTGCTGTAGTATGCACTGCTTTTTCTAGACTCGAGTTTTTGTCACATGCAGTCATACTTGTACATGTTTTTTTTTTTTTCTGGCTGGTTCCCCCTTGACTGTGAGACATAAAATGAATATGCATATAAAATAAGTTTAATTTACAATGTAATTAAAGTTAACATGAGATAATATAAGGACAAAACCAATAGCACAGCTTGTGTGGTATTTTGTGCAAAACCACAAAGTAGGCAGTGCCCAGACTGCAGTGTATACAGAGGAGTTGGGATGAGGTGAATGATGGTGCAAGTATGAACATGTTTGACCATTATGTACTGTGATTCAGAAGTCGTATTGCTTTTGGATGAAAGCTTCTGAAGCATTCAGTTCTAGCTTTTTAACTGCAAAGGTGTCTTCCTGACCTCAACAGCCTGAACAGTGTGTGGAGAGTGAATAGTCTGGTAATCCTGAGGGCCTGGCTTCTACATCTTGCAGAGTAACTATCCTGCAGGGGTGGTAGGGGAGACCTGGTTGTGCTGTGCCTGTACCATGGTGTTATGCTGACAGTCAGGGTGCTTTTGAAGACTCCAGTGTGGTTCATGGCGATAGAGGTCCTGAACCTTTTTAGTTGTCTGGTTCTGATAGTGAGGAAGTCTGTGTGCGCGCTCCAGGTAAGGTCCTCCAAGGTCCTTGAGGCAACTCACTTTCTCCACTGGAGATCCATTGATCTGGAACAGGGTGTGACACCCTCTGCCCCCTTCTATCTCCTACAGTCATCATCATCTTGGTTTTGCTGATGCTTAAGGAGTGTTGATTTCCCTCACCACATCACCAAGCAGCCCTCTTCACTCCGGTAGGTGCTCTCATTGTTTCTGGAGATCAGACGTACCACCGCTGCTTAATGGAATTGGTGTCGCGCCAGAGGTAGAGGGAATACAGAAGAGGACATGGCACATATCGCTGGGCAGCAGTGGTATTGAGTTTGAGTGTTCTGGAGAACACATCACCCATTCACTGTCTGTGGTCTCCCAGTCAGAGGGTCAAGTTGACTCAGTGTGGTATGTAGGACCTGAGTGACCGCATCTCCGGTGGGTGTTTTGGCAGTAGGCAAAGTAGTGGTTCAAGGTTGGGCAGAATGGCAGAGCAAAGTGGTCCTTCATGAGCCTCTCAAAGCACTTCATCACCCCTGGTTGATGGATTTTTTTAGGGAAGTGGGGACCACATGCCGAGCCAGGGTGGTATTGAAGATGGTGTGCTCTGAGACCGACAGTGGTGCCAGCTCAGCAGGGGTGGCGGGGGGATGGGTGCAGCTCTAGCCAACAGGCCAGCGCTGCCACCGGACACCTAGAAATGAGCAATTTAGCTCTTTACCAGCTACTTGTTTGGCGCTCACTGTGGAGTGGTGTTTGTAGTCTGTAATTGCCCCCAAGTCCTTCCGACATGTTGTGATTCCACTTTGTGTCTGTCTCAGAGCCTTCTTTCAGCCTAAAGAAGCGGCCTTGTAGCTGCACATGCCCCTTGAAGTGAGCCCTGCATTGAGGTCCATACATTGAAAGGGGTACCAACAGTCGAATCTATCCATGTTTTTGGTTAGAGAAGGTCCAGACCGTTGCTTTGGGGATGATGTTGACCATCATGCTGATGAAGCTAGCTGCCACATCTGCGAACTCCGTATTTGTGGAGGTGGACCAAAGCAAGTCTCAGTTCAAATCACTGTATAGCGTCACCTCTGACTGCGTAGTCTAGCGTCTGACCTCTCTCGTCACCGGAGCTTCTTGTAGAAGTTTTTGTTCATATTCCAGCACGAGAAAGATGGCAGCATGGTACCATTTACCTAAAAGCTGATAGGGAGGGAGACGGCTTTGTAACCCCTTTAAATAGACACTCGCAGTGGTCCAATGTATTGTCTTCAGTCGGGGGCAGGTGACATGCAGACCACAGAGATGATGACTGAGGTGAACACCCGTGGAAGGTAGAAGGCGACACAAGAAGCTCCAGCTGGGGTGAGCAGGAACACTAATTAGCATGGTGCAAACTGCATGCCTAAATAATTACAGATAAGTAATCTCAAACTTAATTAGTTTCTAACAATATGACAGGTGC
The DNA here is from genome assembly GCA_037974365.1 of Hydrocynus forskahlii. Lineage (NCBI taxonomy): Eukaryota > Metazoa > Chordata > Actinopteri > Characiformes > Alestidae > Hydrocynus > Hydrocynus forskahlii. The sequence goes on along the minus strand of JBBPCX010000088.1, from coordinate 951,865 downwards.
TGCTTTATCCATTGTTATAGATAGGTGTCATGAGTCAAACATGTCTTGGCTGATTGACTACATACTGTGTTGGCTAACAAGGGAACCGGTGATCATTTTAATACTAATACAATAATAAATATAATACTAAACTATAGCAGCATACTAAAGTACTATTTGGACAGGATGTGTTGTACTTGGGGAGCATGGGGTAATGTAATTATTACAAGTGTTTCTCAAATATAAAAATGAACTATATAAAACATAAATGAATACATAACATGAATATTTGATCATCGCCTATAGATTTTGTTTTTTCGTTTTTACTTAAGTGTGTAAGCACTCAGAAATGTACTTGTGTTCTCTATGGGTCAAATTAAGCAGAGATGTGCTGTCCATCCTCAAGTGTATGAACACTGAAAAAAGCTTAAGACAGATAAACGTTAAGTTTTATGTGGTGGTGTTGACAATTGCCTGTAAATTCCCAGGCTAGTGACAATACTGCATTCACTTAAGACAGCCTGGGAGACCGTGAGGGTCAATTAGGATTAAATTAGGACTTGTTTTCTACTCAGGAGCAGCTTGTTTGTGTAAGTTTGGAGGGTAGGCACTGTGTAAATCTAATACCTTCTCCCATTTCTAACCTGTGCGAAACACTCAAAGATGTTACAGAACTGTGGTGAAATGACATCCCCTCCACCTCCACTATTCCATCTGAATGGTGCTTGGGACAACTCGTTTTCTTTCTTCCACAAACAGCCAAACTTCATTGAAAGGTACCCGACAAATGGCTTGTATCAGCGATGGGTGTGTGTATGTGTGTCTATGTTTACGTGTTACCAATACCAGGCGGAGGCATGTAAACACATTATGCTGTTCCAGGCTGTCTGAGTGATTTATGACGCCCTAAATCTGCCATTACGGACGTCTACAGTGGCGACGTCAATACAGCAATACTGCTTCAGCTTCAGCAAGCACTCCTCCATTCCAACCTGCACTCAGGTTTGTGTGTGTGTGTGTGTGTGTGTGTGTGTGTGTGTGTGTTTGCGTGCGCGCTTCCTATATAAACACATAGATTTGCTTACTGACAATCACTCAAAGTCCCATATGGTGTCAGACTGTTTCAGCAGTGGCAGCAACATATGTACATGCATATAAATACCCATATTAAAATAAACTGTAACAAGGCTTCATGGGCTTTAGTGCAACAGCAGCATGTAAAAACGAAATGCCAAAGCAGTGACAGCTTTGTTATATATAAGAGAAAAATACAAACCCATAATGTTATTTAAAGCATTTGACATGCCAGGTTTATTATAAGAAAGAAGCAGTGTATTGACAGTGGGACAGTGACACTGTCAATAGTCACCAAATCTTTTCTATAAACACATCTATCAACCTGCTCAAACCACCTCCAGCTCTTCTTTACTGTGGACTAGACTTGTGGATGTGGTTCAGGAGTCTGCACAGCTGCTTTGTGAATGCCAGGCTGGTGGTGTCTGAAACAGCAGCCTGTAGCAGTGAAGTTCTGTTCATTTTTATAGTTCACAGTAAGTCACACTATGTCTTAAACACCATCCTCTAGTCTGCTCCACATTAACACTTTGAACTCAGAGTGTATTAGTAAAATCTGATTTCAGTAAAATATGACCTGTGTGTGTTCTACACGCTCACCGCATGCTGCTCTTTCTCTCTGTGAGCTGCCGCTCTCCGGACCCCCTTCCTCTTCGGGTTTTCCCCGCCCACTTGTGGCCGAAGACTATCCTGAAAGTACAAAGATCTTGTGTTTTCCTCCATTTGTTTCTAAGACCTAAAATAAATGTGGGTGTTTTATGGGCATTTGCATGGGACGCCATTTTAAAATCCCAGTAGTGGTTATTACATTTTTAAAAATTTAAATAACTTTGGTTCTGTGTGACACAGGAACACCAAACAAAACTAAGCATGATCTCTGACACCTCGAGCATCAACACAAACCAGGGGAACTTCCATATAAGGATGTTTTGCTGCGTGACGACACAGCAAAATATCCGTGCTGCACACATTCTAAGCAGTTTAAGTTTTTGTAATGGTTTTACATTATTTGGGGGGCTGTTGACTTCTAGTGTTGGTTAGTGCCCATTTAGACACAAAATGTCTTGAATGATTGACTACCTACAAATCTGATTTGATGTACTCTTCCTTTAATGTAATATTTGGGCCAAAAATGCAGATTTACCCAGTTCCCCCTGACATCAGATGTGTTCTTGCTTGAGTTTACTAAATTTAGAATGAGGGGAAGGTGGTGTAAATTTGTCTACACTGTAGCTTTAATGGTTTAACACACCTGGTTATTCATCAGGCCATCATGAAAACACTAAAATGTGCAGCACACAAGCAGCTCAGAATCCGATGACTTTATGGGTCGCATTAGTTTTGCTGCACATCGGCCAAAATGTAGGTCTCTTGACAGAACTTTTCTCGTCCACAGGAGTTCATGTGAAGTTTGTTTCATAGTCTGAAGTTTGAAATGCTGGTTCAGTTCAGCTGCTCTACCCAGGAATCCTCGGATTCTTGAGGGCAAAGGTTAAAAAATCTGAGACTCAGCAGTTGTATATGCTTCTTACCTGCAAAACAGTCATACTCCTAACAAGAAAATATAGCTGATCTTTTTTGAGATAATAAATGGTTCTTTATATGCAACTCTTAATGCAGCTCAAAGTACTTAAGTGTAAAAACACAAGTAAAACAAATACTAGATTATTTGTCGCATGCATAGTTATACAAGTACAACACGCAGTGAAATGTATCCCAAACCTCAAACCTAAATGTTTTTTGTTATTTGTGTAGCAGGAATCTATTAACGAACGTGCCTATTCAGTTAGATAGGGGAATAAAAATGTTCAAAGGTGCTTATTTTCACCATCTCTATCAGTAACACTGCACTGTAAATATGGTTACAATTTTGGAGAAAAGTTAGTCATTTGGATCACTTTCAGCCCTTTCATTATGAGTGCAATTCAATTATACTGAGGTTGACAGGGCCTTAATCAAATGGACAGGTAATATAAGTGCTGAAAAAGCCTCTTGAACTAAACGAAACACAAAAGTAACTCTGCCGGGCGATGAGTGGTGACGAGAGCGATGCTTTTGTGTTGTGGGAAAAAAAGTCACACACTTAAATTCACCAGCAACAGACACATACAGTTACACACACAAGTGCCTACTAAAGCAGACACTTTAATTATCATACAGAGCTGTTTGCACTGTAAATATATTTCGCAACACTAGGTAGTAAGGCCAGAAAGCATCTCAGTCCGTCTGTGAAAGTACTGCTGGCCAAACTGCCTCTAAATGCCTTTCAATAGAGCCAACGGAGCCATTGAATTGCACCCAGAAACACTAAGGCCAATGGTGAGAGTCAAGCACTCCTCTCCACCTCTCACACTTTCACTTCGCTTGCTCTTTATTGCTCTCTCTGTCCTTCTCTCCATCTCACTCTCTCCTCTTCTACTCAGCCAAACAGGTTGAGGTTAGACAGTTCAGCCTCGCTTGCCCGGCAGACTGTTACCTCAACCCAAATTTATATAGAGTTTTTTTTTTTGGATGCACACCTAACATAGCTTATTTGCTTTGCTGGCTACTCTTACGTAGATGCTTATAGTCTTACACTACCAGACCAACTTGTCATTTTTGTTATTGCTTTCAATGAACTACTCATCAACTGCCAAATATATTTCATAGACATTCACAAGACTTTTTATAGTTTTTTGGGTGTAGTTCTCATTGCTACTATAAAGACAAAGCACTATGCAGTGTGGAAAGTGATCAGGACCAAGAAGAGTATCAGTGCATGGTGTAAACAGAGGAGGCCCAGGTGGGCAGCACAGCACCTCCAGCTGTAGAACCAGCAGGTAGTTCAGTAAGACAAGCTTCCAGCTGAACTGAATAAAGAAATCAGAACTGAACGCTAAAGATGACCCCGCCCACAGGTATTACCATGTCACCATGAATGTGAAGCCTGGTGCAGTGAGCTAAGTGTGAAACCCTCCTCAAACATGTTTCTGTTTAGAATAATGCTTGTTCAGTAATAATTCAGTTGCTTTCATTATCATTTAAATCCTTTTTAATGTTTGACTACAACATAGACAGTATTTTTCCATAAAGGTTGAACTACTATTATGAGGTTTAACTGATATAAAGCTCACATTGCATTCTCCATGTGGAAGTTTACATTAAATGTTTAGGTTGGTGAAGGTTAACGGTGTTTTAATGTAATGTATAAATGTATATTTACATTCTGTTGTGATGTGCAAGTGAGCCTAACGTGGTTTGAAGAGACAATGATTATGGCAGCTAACAGAGTCGCTCTACCCTTCCACCCATGCAGATGTTCGCTTGTGATGCTTTTCCACTGCAAACAAATGTTTTTCATCACAAATAAAGCAACCCATACCCGAGCCGCACCCACGCTGCTTGATGGCAGGGCAGAATGTCGGGCGCAACCGAGAAGCCTGCATCACTGCTTTCTGACAGGTTCGAAATGTCATTGCTTTTTTTTTAACTGTTTTCTTTTTTTTTTTTTTGGTAATGTTGTGAGAAACGTGAAAGTGAACTAGGACATCACTAACGAGTTACCTGGGTTAGGTTTTCATCGCACAGATAACAGAACAAAAACAGCTCTGACAGAAGACTTTCCACTGGTTCGATTCCATGCATGCAGTTTTGGGATGAAGACTGGACATAAACTGTGGGGAGAAAGTGGCACCAGACTGAGAAACACTGGAAAATCAAAGCGTGCTGCGATTTTCATGCCATCGCGGTACAGTTTAGGTACAGCACAGTTCCTGTGGAAAAGCGTATTTTGACTTCATTAAATTAAATCAGGAGCTGCGATGGCTGGAGAGCATGGAGAAGATCAGGAACAATATTCATCACTTTACCAGCATTCTGATTCTACACCTCTCATTGTTGTTTGAGCTGGGAAACACTGTATAATAATAATATCATGATGGTGATGATGAAGACAAGGAAGCACAAAAATGTTGCAAAATACCTGACTGTTTCCACTGCGTTTCCAGGGCCGTTCAGCTTCTCTTGTACTCAGAATTCCACCCCTGTCTGAACATAATCATTATTTTTTCTTTTGGAGCGCTGCTGAGGGAGAGGGGATTTATAAAGAGTTTAGAGACAGAAATGACATTCCAGAAAGCAAAGCTTCAAAATCGCAGGTCTGCCGACAGCACCAGTTTTATCAGTTGGACAAAAAAAAATGGACATGTACAGGCAGAGGGCGAACAGTTCCTCCTGAGTTTTTAAAGGTTGTCTTGTGTGCTTGCTTGTAAGGCCATGAGTGAGATCCCAGCAGTAAACACTTCTTCCCCGGACGCTGAAGCTTCCATCTCTGCTCGCCTCCATCAAATAGCACACAGCTAGCTAGCCTGAAGATAGATAAGCCTACAGAGACGCTCCTCTCTCTCTATTTGTATTGGTGAAGGACTGCTGCTGTAGAGGCCGGACTGACAATAACGAGAGAACATAGTTTGAAGCTGAAACTACAGATAAACTATCTTATTATTGCAATATTCTCCGAAACGCAACAGTAAAACAATAGTAAATGCTGATTTAAACATTACAGTATTCTCAGTAAATGCCTATTTTTCTTTCTGCATTAATGTCTAACTCCTCATATCTTACTCACAGTGTGACGCCTGTCCACCCACTTCTGAATGTCTCCACGAACACAACTGATTAGACTAAGCCTAAAGTGTGTTTGGTGAGTCAAAGTCAGCTGGGGAGGATGTTTGATTCAGTCTGGCAGAATGTTACCCTACAACACCCCCCCCCCATCCAAGAAAAGAACAAATTCTGGATTTCTGGATTCCGACAAAAACAGCGTTATCTTATGAAACAGTTTTCAAAAACTGATCTAATGACCAAAACAGAAACCATGGCATATTAATCATACATGGAGAGATGCATAATCATATCACAGATGTTTAGAACCATTTTAAAACCCCCTAATAATCATGAGCAGAGCATTTAGGTGTCACTGAGCTTTAAAGCGTTTTCAACCCTAACAAAATCTATTATTCTGCATCGAAATTGAACATATAGAAATTATACACCAATCAGCCACAACATTACAGTCACCTGCCTCATGTTGTGTTGGTCATCTTTGTGCTACCTACTGAGGCATGGATTCCACAAGACCTCTGAAGATGTGCTGTGGTATCTGCCCCAAGACTTTACAGCAGATCCTTTAAACCCGTAAGGTGCGAGGAGGATTTTCCCTGTATTGGACTAGTTTATCCAGCACATCCCACTCATGCTTGATCAGATCGAGATCAGGCGAATTTGAAGGCCAGGTCAACACCTTGAACTCCTTGTCATGTTCCTCAAACCACTCCTGAACATTTTGTAGCATCATCCTGCTGACAGAGGCTACTGGCATTAGGGAACACTGTTGTCATGAAGGGGTGTACTTGGTCTGCAGCAATATTTAAGTAGGAGGTGTTAAAATAACATCCAAATGAATGCAGGACCCAAGGTTGCCCATCAGAACATTGTCAGAGTGTCACACTGCCTGCAACGGCTCACACTGCATCCTGGTGCCATCTCTTCCTAAGGTGAGAGACACAACATCCAGTCATTCACATGATATAAAAGAACGTGATACCAATTAATATCTGCTCACTTGTGGTCCTGGCCACTAATGAAAGAGGGATAACAACAGAGTTTAGAGTTTGGAGTTAAACTCGAAACCACAAACTACACCTACGTGGTCAGCGGAGCTGATACAATGATGATCCAAGGTGGGAGAAGAAAATGACCGCAAAGTGGCTTTTGGCCTACATATTTTTCATAACGCACAATGCATTATATTTATTGTCTATATTTCTGTCTTGTGTGAACAGTTCCTCTGGTTATAGTATAGTGTGTTTAATGTATTTTTAAAAAATCATGATGCAGTGAACCGTTTTCTAAAGATCTGAATCATTCTCTGAGATAAACCACTGAAATCTCAGTAAACATAGGAGTGTGTGTGTGTGTGAGAGAGAGAGAGAGAGAGAGAGAGACAGAAAGAGGGAGGGAGGAGTGTGTATGAGAAAGAAAGCTGCTGAATCCTATCTGCTGTGCAACCCCCCCTCTAAAAAATAATGAATTTTCTTTTCCCACACTTTTCTTCTTTTTTGCAATCACAGAGTGGCAAGAAAAAGAAATAATTGAGAATGTGTTGTGATTTGCATACCATCAGTCAGTCACTAATGCGCTGGTGGAAAAAAGGCTAAGACTGTAATTTATGGACTTTTGGAGCTGGAGTTAGAGTTACGCATGTGGTGAATTGGATGATTATTATTGTCTTTCTTCAGGCAAAACTGACTGAACTGAGACAAACAAAAACTTTTTCTCACTATTGTTTAAGTTGTATTAATTATTTTCTGAATTAGAAGTACATATATCTATTATCATGATTACGAGGAAGTACAGTACTAACCTTCACAATAGAAATGTGGTAGAAATAAAAATATACATATTCTTTATTGCTGAAATGCTTGAATGGTGGTGTTTGTAGCTGATTGGTCAACAGAACCCTGAACCTGTGAGGGACATGCTAACTTTACTCAGATGAAATGACTGCAATTCATTCAGGAACTGTTTCATTTTGTTTACGCAGAGAACCAGTCTTAACATCAAGTTTTCCATTACAGTGTTTTACCTATTAATCGTCCTCATTTTTTTAAACAAGTGCAATAATGGTGTTCATTTCTCCTGCGCTATACTAGTACAATGAGCACTATGTTCATATTTGATGTCAAATACAGACATCTGAAGTTCTGACAGCAGCAAACATCTTTTGTCTCTCTAAGTAATTTGTGTAAATACTTGAACACAAGCTCTGTTTTTTTTTTTTTTGTGTTATTGGAACATTAGCCTGTTAGTTTAGCTTGTTTAGTCTTGTTTAGTCTTGTTTAGTCTTGTTTAGTCTTGTCTTAGACCATAGAAAAGCTGCTCTACAAACACTAAGGCACTCACAACACACATAATAATAATAATAATAATAATAATAATAAGAAGAAGAAGAAGAATATTAATAATAATAATACATTTTATTTACAGGCGCCTTTCTAGCACCCAAGGACACCATACAAAAATATTGAGGTGTTCATTTTTTACACAGCTCACACTGCAGTAGTTCATAAAAGAATAGCAACCTGTGCATTTTACGCACACACACACACACACACACACTGCCGCAAACTGTACAAACAGTGAACAGAAAAAAAGGGGAGTTGGTCTCATTTTTTTTCCATGGCTGTATGTGGCATTGAGTAGGACCGCATGTGATATTTAGAACACTTGACCTTGAACTAGTGTTTTGCTAACCTGCTCTTCTCTAGTGAATGTAGGACATCTCCAATACGTATAAAGCTCTGTTAATAGCAATCAGTGATGTCCAACTAGTAGTTCGTCATCTGTCTGCACTTTATGAGTGGATTTCAGCTCCAGCAGCTGGACTTTTCAAGCAGGATTGATGAATGTAATTCCTCTGAAGCTGTACTTTCTTCACAGCTTTATTCTCGCAAAGTTCCTGTTCATGTTGTACCTTTAGCTACACTCAACTATAGCGATGCTGTGAAGTACACATTGTTCCTGGATTCGATGGGCTATAACATGGAAACGTACATGAAAAATGCGGTGGATATCTTTTAAAAGAGTAAACCATAACCTTTTATTTGGGACTATAGAGAACCTCAGTGCTGGCGGTGTATGGGTTAAGGCCTTTAAACACAAGAAAAGGCTTGCGTGTGGAAGTTTGTTGACGTTTTTAAAGAACGTTCTCGGGATCTGTCTGGGAAAAGATTGGCATCCCCTCTGCACAACAAACCATTCTACTTTTCCCGCGATGAAAAATTAATCAAGGACTTTGATTCTGCAATCCTTCTTTTGATCCCGAAGCGGCACTTCCCTCCCGCGTGCCGTGTGCGCGTGTGAAAAAGCGACAGACCCTTTCATACGTCCTCCTACTCACCACTGCCAGCGCTCAGACACGCAGAAAAGAAAGACAGAATAAGACAGAGTGGGGGAAGACTTCACTGCTTCATCATCACTCCATCCTAACTTTACTGTGGGCTGAAGTCTACACATATATGACACTTTCCACACTTGGTTTTTTTTTTCTAGTCTCTTGTTTGGCTCTTTTGTTCATAAAAAAAAAACAGATCGGTCCTCATTAGTTTCCTCTAACTCTGATTAAGTTTGATGTTACCAAAGACTAAACAGGTCTCAGATTTCACAGTATCACAACTGACATTGATTCAGATTATTTCGGTACAGTGCACGATTATTAGATGTAAAAGTACACGAGTGTGACTTTTTACACAGAAGCAACATTTAGACAGTAGTTCTTAAGGGGTATGGCTTAAACATTTTAATTTGGCCAAAAATGTAATATTAATACTGCGTATAATTATACATGATGCTGATCAATTCTAACATTGGAAAATCAATGCAGCTGAATCACACATTGTATCGTGCTGGTTACATGTTAAATTTGAAGTCGTACCTGTACTGATTTTCAAAGAGTGCCTATTTTATATATTTGTTTAAATGTTTAAAACTGAAACCAATTGGCTTTTTATATTATTGGAAATTGTATTATTTTAATCTGTGATTTTCAAGTTTTGAAAAGAAAAGTGTCCATTTATCATATGAGAACACACCACAGCACAGCACACAGCGTGAACAGCACGAAATTCTTTCTCTGTATTTATTCCATTCACAAAGTGAAGCAGCGGGCGGCCAGGAACACAGCGCCTGAGGAGCACTGTGTGGGGTCGGTACCTTACAGAAGGGTGCCACTGGCAGTCCTGGGATTCAAACCCACAACCTTCTCACAGGGTCAACTCCCTAACCACTAGGCCACCTGCATACGGAAGTCATGAAAGGCGCTGCTTGCTTGCTTATTTAATTATTTATTTACTGTATTTATGATTAATTTATTTTATTTAAGCACAAGAACTTAACCGACAACAATTTCTGCTCACGTCTTTTTCTTTACAGAACTGCCTCCCTGAATATATTTACAATGCTTCCTCTCTTGCTTCTTTCAGCACCCAAATACAAACGTATCTTTTCTCTCAGTGCTATGACTTTTAACTCTTGACTCTGTGTCTATTTGTTCTTTCCTCCTGCTGTAAGCAGTGTTGTTTTCATTTGGTCTGTTGAAGGCTTATGTCTACGATTGTCTGTTAAACACTGTTTCTTGTTCTATGCCTCAGCTATTTGCAAATCAACCTTGAGTTTGAGAAATAAATAATAACTACCAATAATAATTATTATTATTATAATGTACAAACTGAATAGCGGTAGATTTGAAAGAAAGAGTAACAGTGGGTTCCTTTAATGTGCTGTATATTTGTCGGGGCGGTCCCGGGGATAATTATGGAAGCGTATAGAGAGCGGGTTGTAAAATTAAGCAATGACTATTATCACACTGATAGCCAATAATTACCATTAAACTTAACCTTCATTATTCTGGATGCCCTGCGGTTAGATCAAAGACAGTTTTACACACACACACACACACACACACACACACACACAAACACACACTCCATTATTACTTAACACAGTCTTATCTGTCCTGTTTCATGGACGAAAGCTTACCTAGCCCAGAGTAACCCAAGGCTTCTGATTTTTTTAAGAGATGTATTTATTCCACGCACCCTACACATATGTGTAACGTATCCATTTGTCATACATGAACACACCACAGCACACAGTGTGAACAGAACAAAATTCTTTCTCTGTATTTAACCCATTCACCAAGTGAAGCGGGCAGCCAGGAACACAGCGCCCGGGGAGCAGTGTATGGGGATGGTACCTTGCTCAAGGGGACCTCAATGGTGCCACTAGCAGTCCTGGGATTCAAACTCACAACCTTCTGATCACAGGGGCAACTTCCTAACCACTAGGCCACCAGCTGCCCCTGGGAGTGGTTTTTATCTTTTTAGATGTCATTTAGGTATAACTTGATTGCCCAGATTTATTCAAACCATCTGCTCTGACAGTAAACAACCACCCAGTTCCAAACAGTAGCATAGTTTTTAAACCTGAAACTCAGAGATACGCAATGACTCAGAACAGCTCTCCATAGTTTCAGGCAAGGTTAAATGGGATTTTTACCGGCGTTCTGTAAAACTTGTCCAACCTAGCAACAGAAGCTATAAAAGAAGACGTAAGTGGCTGTTGTTTGTTCAAAGTACATAAAGCCTTTGCACACGCTGGGCAATGATGCGCGTTATTTACACACATGCACAAATTTAAAACACTGAAGTTGTCAAAGCAAGGCTAAACCAGCCTGGATGAAAACAGAATTGATATTTGCAGCTGACAGAAATTTAATCTTCCTGTATGTGTGTGTGTGTTTGTGTGATGGGTGACTCAGGCATAATGTCATAAATCTAGGTGTCTGGCTCTCAGATACGATTTATGAACACAAACTGAGAGAGATAGAGAGTGAGAGAGAGAGAGAGAGAGAGAGAGGGAGAGAAAGAGGGAGAGAGAGAGAAAGATAGAGAGAGAGAGAGAGAGGGAGGGAGAGAGAAAAGGAGAGAGAGAAAGGGAGAGAAAGAGGGAGAGAGAGAGACAGACACATACACAACAGGTGTGTGAAATGTTCTTATGGAGTTTGCACATGTATTGCTGCATATAATGGTGGGGATGTCTAATCTTAATATCTGAGAATTATCTGAGATAATTCTATGATCACAATAGTATGTCAGATGCACACACACACACACGCCCCTCCAGCTCTGCAGTATTTAGCATTTTGTGGCTATAAGAAGGACGAACGCTGCTTTAAACCTCTGTGTGTGTGCGTGCATGGGGGTGTGTGTCTTCCAAATGAGAGGGTACCAGTAGGAGAGATGATGAGCTGCTGGCCATGCAATGGGAAACATGTGCAAACTCTGACAAAGTAAATCTCTGTGTGTAAAAATGACAAACTCAATGAGAAACGCTCGAGAACAGGCAACAAATGATTAATGACACTAATGTTTAACACTCTTACCACAATTTTCTAGTTTGACCCTTTGACACATCTACAGTAGAGCTGAAGCAGATCTACAGCCTGCTGCTCTGACAGGATCGATGACTGTAGAACCTCCTGTTCAGATGCAGCTTTTAAAGTACTCTTAAGGAGAGAGACCCTTACAGCGCTGGATAAATCAGCCAGCAGCAAGCCAACAGAAACAGCAGCAAAGTGGAGCTCCTGCTCAGCTCAAAGCCTCCACTGTAACAAGAAACCGTGAGCCATATGAATGGGAGCGGGAGGCTACAATGATTGAGGAGTTGAAGCCTTGACTGTTTATCTGAAACAGGGCAATATGGGGGGAAATGTGGGAAGATGGTGCAGCCCTGGTTAAATTACTTTGTTGATATTCTGAATGAACACACCCTCCTCAAAGTTAAGATTTCTGCACATTTTAATTTATTATTTTATTTGTGAAGAAAACGATAAATTGCATGATCAATTGCAGGTAAGTGCAATATTTAAGTGTGTAGAGGGTGTGTACTTATATCAGTTTGACCAGGGTTGTGCTTGCATTTTGCATAGGGTAGCACTGCAGTACAAAATATTGTTTTTAACAAATGGAGATGAGAAAAAAATGGAAAGATAAGGAAGAGTGGCCTAAATAAAATAACAGCACAGTTTAAAACAACAGGAAAACAGTAACACTGACATTAATGCTAATATTGCTGCAGGTTCAGTGTATCTGATCAGTAATATGATGATAATGAGAACCTGATGAGTTCATGTTCTTCATGAGAGAACTGTAGTGTGTTTTTAAAGAATAACGTGATAGGTATACTACTCTGTGTGTGTGTGTGTTGGTTTGCGTGTGCATGGCGTGTGTGCAGCACAGCGCCGAGCCTCTGGGCCTTTTTAGCAATTTCCAGTCAACACACACTCGCCCACGCTGCACAGAGGGAACACTTCCTCTGCTTCGCTTCATGTGCACATCCGAGTGTGAGAATGCGTGTGTGTGTGTGTGTGTGTGTGTGTGTGTGTGTGTTTGAGTGGCTCACCACTTAACCCACGTTCTGTTCTGCACCCCTGCGAATCTATCAGTGGTAAAAGATCAATAGCTGCTTTAAAAAAAAAAAAAAGAGTCTAATTGAGAGCAAATCACTAATCTGGTTAAGAATTCCTGATTCGGTACAGACACACGAGAGCCAAACACTCGCACACTTTACTTTTCCACCTCTGCATCCTGCACCTCATTCATCATTCACACTTTTTTTTGTATGAAGTGCAGTGCTCATCTCTCAGGCACTGAGGAACGTGTGATATTTGCACACTAAACTGGCCACAGCTATCTAGATTTGGTCGGTTGCGTTCTGATTGGATATTTGACGCTCTGTGTGGGCACAGATATATGTACAAGTCCTCTACAGAGAACTTAAGGGACTCAAACTGAATTTCTCTCGATGTTCGGAAATAAAAGAGTTTCCTGCAGCATGTAAATTGTAATGAAGAGACTAGAAACCCAAGTGCAGCATACTTGTTTAAGAAAAGGTTTCAGTAATCTAAGAAACGGGCGGGGCCAAAACCTGCAGAGCCACGACAAAATTTAATCCAAAACATGAGGCAGAGAAACAGGCAGAGATCCAAAACTAGGAAACAAAACGGCTTTGTTTTCTAGTCAACATCAAGACAATACATCTCACAGAGGTGGTGTTTTACTCCCTAAAAATAGTCTAGAATACAGATGAACTGGATTTATGCAGGTACCCAAGATATTCACCAGAAATGCACAATGCAAGCATTCCATCAAAGATGGGGCGGCCCTAAAGGTTAAAAAAAGCAGGTCACAAACCAACACCTCTCTGACATCTTTTGTCTGGAAGAAGACAAAGAAACTCACCTTCTTTGTGCCTAGATTTCAGTAACTCAGCTAACTTAGGCAGGACCAGATGATTCGCTAGCTACTGGATGAAAGTCACCTTCAGAATTTTCCCTCCCAACTTCCAAAGAAACCTTGTGACAATAATGGACTGAATTTGCAAAAATATTTACTAAATTAAGGTTGAAGTTTTGCATAGCAGAAAGGAGGGAAGAAAGGAACGAATCACAAGAAGTAAAAGCTTTTGTCTTAAAAGGGGTTGATTATTTTGGCATCTGATTTGTACGGAAATGAGAAACGATGGAAGTCTGGACATGAAAAGTACTTTTTGTTAATGAACTATATATACACAGTCAAACAGACTCTTCGTTTCTGAAGTGAGTTTTGTTGACCGTTGTGTTAGACTTACAGATCACAAATGTTGTAAAAGCTCAACTTTGTCAAGGTATTCATGTTCATGTTTTAAACTATGGTTGAAGAAACAAAACTCTTTATCTTTACATGCAATCTCTCATTTTATTAGCACTCCTGAGATTTACTAGACTCCATATTAATAAAGCTAAACACCATTAGCGTTTATCACATGGCTGAAAACAGTGCAGCATGTTTTAAACTTGTCTTTGATCTGGTGAAGACCTGATCTTGACTGTCTTAAAATGTGTCGATTTCCCTCTAATACTAGTTATTGCCAAAATCTATATCAAAAGAATTCACATTCATTAAACAAATATTACCATCTTTAGTTAGACTGTAGGGCAAAAGATGTAATTCTTCTAATGAGACTGATGAATTAATGAGACTGACATATGGGGTAGACCCCACATCTAGGTGAAGGAGATCATGCTGGAGTTTTTAAACACAGGGTCATTTACACCATGACCTCAGAACTGCCTGCCTAATACCCACTGAGGCATGGACTCCAGAAGAGCTCTGAAGGTGTGCTGTGGTATCTGGGACCAAGACATTAGTAGTGTGTAGTTACTTACACTTATAAGTCTTTGAGAGTGAGGTGTACAGTTGCAGGGTTGAAACAATGTTTGTGAAGTAGGACCATCACATCTGTAAAAATTATTACTTTTCTTTGAAGCTAGTCAACAAAACCTCCTTGCATTATTCAATTTTCTCCCCCGTGGGCGGTGTTGTCTGCAAAAGTTGTCCGCCCCTACACGTCACCCAGAAACTGTCTGTTGTTGGTTGTTTTGCATGTCAGTCAGACAACCAGTCCTGTCAAGATAAGTGTATTTTCCCCCGCATTAAGTGATAAAATGCTCCAGACTCTTGATGAGATGGAGAAGTCTGTTTTTGGAGACTAGCGCAATGCGACATACTACCGTATGATTCACAACAATAATTCATTTGTATGCCATGATATTGTTGGACATTGTTGATGTCACACTGTACATCCAAAAAGGTATCCTACTATTTACTTTTTGTTGGAGCCAATATAATTTAATGTGCATGACATACAGCAGTTTTGTATTTCTAATTTAATGCAAAATGTTACATTACAAATTGGAAATAATAACTAAATCTTAATATTTGTTACTGGATGGTGTTTCTCAAGTACGACAGTATAAAACAACAATATGTAAAGGCACAATGAACAATATACTGGACAATATAATATACGATAATGTACAATCTACAATATGAGTATGCAACATGGATTTATATATATATAAATATA
>JBBPCX010000088.1:906543-930852 GCA_037974365.1 Hydrocynus forskahlii | reverse complement strand
GACAGACAGACAGACAGACAGACACACACACACACACACACACACACACACACACACACACACACACACACACACACTTAGACAGACAGACAGGGTGATGGATAAAAAAACACTCCTAAAGGTCCTGATTGAACTGGTTGGTTGTGTTGATATTATCAGTTAGAATTATTCATGATAATTAGTAAAGCATGTGCCAAAATGCAACTGACCACACCATGTTCGAATATAAAAACAATACAAATGAACTTTGATGAAAGGTTAAGATTTCATAGTGCACTTTGTAAAAGTATTTGAAGTAATTCTAGTTTGTGAAAGTATTTAAAGTATTTAATTAACATAGTAATGTTAAACAGCAGTGGGATTAGATTTTTAATAATATGTCTTTCCAAAAACGAATGTTTTTCAGAATAACTGAAATTTCAGATTTCATAAATCATTCAATTGTTTCCTAAAGAATCATCACTGAATCTTGGTAAAATCTGAGATTCAAACTGGAGGTTTGTTAAATTTGAGATTTCATAAAGCACTGAATTGGAATTTGCTATATAATTATAACTGAATCAAACTGAATCATGGTGACGTTTGCAATTCAAATTAAAATGTGGTGAAAAAAATTTAGGTTGTCTCCTAAAGTGTCTCTTACTGAATCAAGGTGAAATTGCATAATGTTGAAATTTGAACATTTATAATGCATGTGATTGTTTCATGGAGAATCATAATTAAATCCAATTGTCATGTTAAAATTTAAGATTCAAGATTTTATAATGCACTGAATTTGGATGTCACAAATCATCAACAAACTGAAACAAAGACCAGTGAATGTTCAGATTAAATAGTTTCCTAAAGTATAAGTCTCCTGAAAATAAAGAAATCATGGTGGAAACCCCCTCCATCATTAGCTATTTACCCAACACTTCAGAAGCTCAGTCAGATGTTTATAGACCAGAAGAAAGACAAAAATGTGGAGATCATGGGACCGGGAACCTCTGCCTTGGTGAGTTGTTGGCCAGCCTGTTCCCCACATCCATTACAGTCTACCCCTCAGTGTTTCTTCCTGTGTTAATACACTGTGTTAAAGAGGCACTAAAATAGCAATAATGGAATGTACATATTTAATTATACAGTCATTTATGCAAATATTTACCTGATTTCCACATTCACTGTGGTGCAGATGGCGTTGGAGGTGCAGGGAACGGTTCCAAGGGCCCAGCAATGACAAGGGGTTCTCAGATTTCACTAGTATTATTATTATTATTATTATTATTATTATTATTAGTGGTAGTAGTAGTAGCAGTAGCAGTAGCAGTAGTAGTAGCAGTAGTAGTACAAATGGTAGTAATAGTAGTAGTAGTAGCAGTAGTAGTAGTAGTAGTAGAAGTAGTAGTAATAATAGTAGTAGTAGTGGGGGTCGTGGTAGTAGTAGCAGTAATAGTGGTAGTAGTAGTAGTAGTAGCAGTAGTAGTAGTGATAGTAGTAGTAGCAGTAGTAGTAGTAGTAATGTGGCTAAAATTATCATTTTATTTACAAACGTGCGGTTTATTTTTCCAGTTTTGGTCAAATAAAGTCTTCTAAATGCTAAACACCTCAGTCCACTTACAGCAAAGTGTTTTCTTTCATGAAAAAAACTAAAGAAACAGAAGAAAATGAGCCTTATCAAGATTTAGAGGAGGAAATACACCATACTGTGTAGCAATGTGGCTAAAACTTTCCAAATAGCTTCCAAAAAGTGGACCAACTGATCAGTCGGATAAGTGTAGTGTGTGGTTGCAAGGAACGCAAAATGGCTAAGCTAGCGAAGCCAAGCTAACGGACAGTCAAGCTTCTTGTCATTGGACTTCACCAGAGTGCTGACCTGGGATCAGTGTCAGTTGATTCTGATGCATCTGGTTGTTTGTTCTCTGCTGATTTTCCAGTGTACATGAACATCAGTGCTAAGCTAGGACCACCCTTACTCTATCCCGACCACTCTTATCTTTTTTAAGCACCAGAAACAATCCCTAAAAGAATAGTTTAGCCAAATTTGCAATAGTGAATTGCCTCAAATGTCAGACATCCAGAACTTCCAAGCCATTTGGTGCCTGAAGGTTCTTGCAGTGGAACTACAGAGCCGACTTGGCTAACAAATAATGGAAGGTCACGTAGAGCCATGATGCATCAGGCGCTACATTTACAGAATCGCCTCAAAAGTAATCAGTCATCCAAGACATTTGGTGCCTGAAAGTGAAGATTCTGTCATACGTGAACACGCCACAGCACACAATGTGAACAGCACGAAATTCTTCCTCTACATTTAACCCATTCAAGTGAAGCAGCAGGTAGCCAGGAACACAGCGCCCGGGGAGCAGTGTGTGGGGACGGTACCTTACTCAAGGGAACCTCAGAGGGGCTTAGCAGTCTTGGGAATCGAACCCACGACTTCCTGATCGCAGGGCGAACATCCTAACCACTAGGACACCAGCTGCCCCCTGAAACTTCTTGCACTTAAGTTACATTTTTAACAAAGATGGGTTACAATGGCGGAAAATGGGTCTTGTGGCTCCTGCTCTTTGGGCTCCTGACACTGTAGGACCTGGGCACGAATATAGCAGCCATCCTGAGGCCTGAACTTTATGAATATGGTCCTGGCATTATCAGTCAGACGGAACATATTCCCAGCCTTACATCATCACCGTGCGTCATATCAGCCCCCGGGTTGTAGCGATAACGCAGTCATCCCCGGACGGCGAAGGACCCCCAGCTCCTGACCTTTTATAATCAGACTCTTTTAAGAGGCGACTGTATATTCTTGGTTTATGGGACCGCTTAACGGCAGCCGAGAAAGCACTCTGAGGGAAAAATGGCAGATCATCAGTGAACTGGACTGCCGTTTGGTTTTAAGACACTGTAGATATAAATTTAATATCTATATAGAGCCAAGTCCAATGTTTCCACCTGAATGATTTTTGCTGATTTTAATTGTTTGTCGTTAAAGTGATTTCTTTACAGTGGTGGTGAATGGAACCGGGTGTCGTAACGTTCGTAGCTCAGAAACAACACTGTTATTCCACCAGTGATGCTACACGTCTTCTGAGTATTTATTTGGATTGTTAATGATGGTTGAGTATTGGGAAATCAATAGTGGGCGGCTCAGTTTTGCCTTCCACCAAAAACAATTCTCCAAAATGTCATGAAACGTTGTTTTAGAGGCTGACGTCTCGTTCCTGTCATCACCACTGTGAGCGGGTTTGTCTCTACAGTTGGGTGTTTCACACTCTTAATGCCTTTGTTTACATCATAACCATGAATATAACTCACATTTGATTGACTATAGTTTGACTATCAATAAAGTCCCTCAGCCAATGAAGAAGAGCATAATGGCCCACTGTTACCTGATGACATTCTATAGCGTAGTGGATAAGTACACTATAATCAGTGGATCACTGTATGTGCCAAAGCAAATATCCCATACTTTTGAATGTAGATGAAAGATGTTTGCCTTGTACATCTTGAGATTACTGTCTATTTCTAGCTTGGACATGGTGTTACATAATCATATAGGATAGCATAGCGGCTATTACTGCCATCTACATGGACACACCAGTGGATACAGAACAATGTTAATGGATTCATGGCCTGTCATTAGAGCTTATAGTGGCTCATATTCAGCTGATATGATTATATCTCTCAGCGGGCCTCGTTATTGATCTCTCCGAAGGGAGTCCAGCCTGGGTTCGGCCAGTGTCCTACTGGAGCGTCCAGTCGGCCTATTTTAACCAGTGAGAGGAGGAGATTATGTGTGTGTGTGTGTGTGTGTGGTTTTTACGGTAGCCAGTGCTGATTTAGAAGGACAGCTGCTGACTTGTGCTAAATGAGGCCCATTACATCACAGAGAACGACGAGACTGGACACATACACACACACACACACACACACACACACACACACACACACACACAGACCTCAACCAAACAATGGCCTCAGCAGTCAGTATGTATGGTATGTGTGTGTACGACACATGAACAAATACACAACTGTGTCACCAGTAAAGGTGGTAGGTTTGGACTGTCTGGTCATTCAGAAGCAGTTTCATAAACGCTGGGTCCCGTAGATCAGACGCTCCAGGGCCGAGGTTCTTAGGAGAGAAGCTGAATCTGTAGATCAGACGTTCAGGATGGTCTCACGGCTCCACTCGTTCTGTTAAAGGCTGTGTGTGAGCTACAGGCAGGCCGATACATCGCGTGGCGTCTGATACAGACGAGCTGGGGTTTTTATTGGGATCCCTCCCTCTCTCTGTCACTCTCTTTTCTTTCTCTCTCTATTTCTTTCTCTCCGTCTCTTATTCTCTCTCCCTGTCATCCCTGCCTCTCGCTTATTCTCTCTCTACATTTCTCTCTCCTTCTTTCTCACTTTCCCTCTTCTTCTCTGTCTATTTCTTTCCCTCCTTCTGTATCTTATTCCATTTCTCACTCTCTCGCCCCCCCCTTCTTCTTTCTTTCTCTGTCCATGTATTTCCATCCCTCTGTCTATGATTCTCTCTCTATCACTCTACATTTCTCTTTAATTCTCTCTCTCTGACTGTCTCTTTCCGTCTTTCTCTCTCTCTCTCTCACTTTCTCCTGGCTTTCTTTCTCTCTCTCTTCTTTCTGTCTTTCCCTTACACTTTCTCTTTCTTTCCAGCTGTCTTTGCGCTTCTGCTTATTTCTCAGCCTCTCTCTGTCTCTTTTCACCCTCTCTCTTTCTTTTCATCTCTAACTTTTTCTGTCTCTCTGTCTTTTTTTTCGCCTGGTTGAGCCTCACCTGGTCTCACAGTCTATCTCGTTTCTTTACATTTTTATTACATTTTTATTTATTGCTTTGTGTAAAAATACTGTTTTCTGTCAGATTGTCTTATCTTTGTCATACTGAAGAGATTAAATGAAAGAAATGTGAACAAATGTTTTACTGACAGGCTGCAAAGTGCCTAAAGATACAAGGAGCCTAGATAAAGGAGTTCCAACCACTTTAAGGTTTATCTCAACAATTTCATTTTTAACTACAGTCACCCAGTCTTCCCAAATTTAATTACAATCTTACTCTCTCTTTCTCTCTGTTTCTTCTCTTCTCTTTCTTTCTCTTCTTCTCCTTCTCTCTTTTCCCCCTCTCTCTGTGTATCTTTCTTTCTCCTGACTCTCGCTCTCTCTAATCGAAGGTGTGATCCGGATGTAACTCCCAGAAGAAGGGAAATCAAAGACAAGGAAAGTTCACAGACAGAAGAAGGGCAGACTTTCTCTGATGTTCTCTGATGTTCTCCTGGCCGGAGTGAGAGATTCCCACAGAGATTTTATGAAGGTAAGACTTTATTCTCAGACCAGGTTTCAGCTCTGACTTCACATGTTTGCAGTTGTGAAATTCAAGGGGGTTTTGGGGGATTCGGGTGAGTTCAGGTGAGTTCATGTGAGGTTCAGTTAGGTTCAGGTGGGGGTTCCCGGAAGGGGGTGTTGTGGGCTCTGGTGGGGGGGGGGGTGTTGTCAGTAGTTCAGGTGGAGGTTCAGGTGGAGATCTCGGGAGTTCAGGTGGGTTTAGGTGGGGTTCAGGTGGAGGTTTAGGTGAGGTTCTCAGTAGTTCAGGTGGGGTTGTGTGGGTTCAGATGAATTCAGAATGCGGCTTCTTGGTGGTTCAGGTGGGTTTGTGGGGGTTCACGTGGGGTTCTCTGGAGGTCAGGTGGAGGTTCAGGTGGGGTTTTCTAGAGTTCAGGTGGAGGTTCAGGTGGAGTTCTTGGGAGTTCAGGTGGAGGTTCAGGTGGGGTTCTCTGGAGTTCCGGTGGGGTTCTCAGTAGTTCAGGTGTGATTGTGTGGGTTCAGTTGGGTTTTTGTGGGTTCTGTTGGGGTTCTCGGGGGTTCAGGTGGGGTTCTCAGTAGTTCAGGTGTGATTGTGTGGGTTCAGTTGGGTTTTTGTGGGTTCTGTTGGGGTTCTCGGGGGTTCAGGTTGGCTTATCCTGGGACGTCCGCTCTGCAGGGATTCATGTAAAATCTCTCCTCCTCACTATTTCTCTTTCTCTCTCCATTTCTCTCTTTCTTTTCTTTCCTTTCCTTTCCATCTTTCCCTACTTCTCTTTCTCTATTTTTTCCTCCTCTCCTGATTCTGTCTCTGCTTTCCATCTTTGCCTCTCTCTCTCTCATTCTCTCTCTTTGCATTTCTGTTTATTTCTCTGCCTCTCTTTCTCTCTTTTTTTCCTTTTGCTTTGTTTATATCTCTACCATTTGCTCTCTTCCCCCCTCTCTTTCTCTCTCTTCATTGAGGTCAGTGTAAAAAACAGGATCAGATAAAATACGGTTTTGGCCGAAACCAGGAATAGAAAACTTCAGCACCGGCCGAGTGCAAAGACATCAAACAAAACTCACCGCGTTCAGAATGACCCGCTTTACTCTGAGACTTACAGAACACCTGACATTACTGAAACAATACTGTGTGTGTGTGTGTGTGTGTGTGTGTGTGTGTGTGTATGTTTTCATTAGTTGTGTATTAAAAGGTGTAGAAGTGTGTTTCAGTGGATGTGTACGTCATGTGGCCAGGGTGCTCAAACATTTGCACACTGCTGTATTATATTATCTGTAAATACACTCTCAGGTGGTAATTCAGGTGTGTGTGTGTGTGTGTGTGTGTGTTTATGTGGGGTTGACAGTATATGTGTGAGGGTGTATACAGAGGTGTGTGTGTGCGTGTTAATCTGACTGTATAAGTAGGATGTGTATGCGCAGGACCCAGCGGGGTGCTGGTTTAATGCCTGATTGAAGCGTGTGCTTTAATGCATGCTGTAATGGCTGATTGATGGAGGGAATCTGCAGCTCCTCCTATTAGCATTCCTCTCACTCAGCTCCACAACTGCGGCTTAAAAGCAAACTCATTTACTACAACAGCGCTGTTCCAGCACAGAGAGGGGGAGAAAACACGAAGAGCACGGCTGAAAAGAACCACCAGGAAAAAAAATTAATTACTCTGGAGTATGCAAATAGATTTTCATTTGGAGGAGAAATGAAGGCTGGCCCTTCTGAATGTGAAATATAGCACAGTCCCGACAAAGCCATAAGAAGGAGCTGGAAGTTTTACATAGTTTCCATTTGTGATTTTTTTTGTGCTAATTAAAGGAAGGATTTAGCATGTCTCTAAGTCTGTATGACTTTTTAACACGATAAACCTCGGCTAATCTACAATCTGGAGGTCAGTCGATTATAAGACTCGATCCGTGCTCATCCGTTCTGTCAATCATGGAACGCAAAGCCAACACGCTTGTGCGAATGAAATTAGCATTTTGAACCATGCCTAAAATACCCACGTTGTTTAATTGATGCTGAAATCTAATCCTTATTAGAACTAATTAGCTTTCTGAAAAGCTGATTAACGTTGTCTTATTATGATAATGGTTTTAGCTGATTTAAGCTCATCTGTTTTTTGTTTTACTTTTTCTTTTCTTAAATGATGTGCTGGCCAGAAGCTCCATCATGGGCCTAATCCTGACGTCTCGGACAATAATTCCAGAATAATCCAGCACTAATCTCAGACCGCTGCCTTAGCTGAATCAGCCTCGAACGCAGGCACACATATCAGCCTGACAGCACAAAAAAGACATTATCATTTAGACGAGTCCCACAGGACACACAAACTCCACAGCACCGCTGCGGGGAAACTAAATTCAAAACATGGAGGAAAGGAGGGGCAAGAGCGAAGAGCAAATCTGACGTTTAAGAAACCCTTGGACAAACTTTAGCTGATTAAGGGGTGCGTTTCATGTCTTCATTAATGTTTTCCAAATTATGTTGTTAGCTTCTGATATTATTAGTGTCTGCCTCACTGTATTATCTGCAAAATAAAATTTTAATCTACTGCAAGATGCTTACACTCCTAATTGGGCCATTTATTTATAAATAATAAGCAGATAATATAAGAAGATTTTAGTATTACCATTTTCTACATGACTTCAAGTCAAGCAGATGTTTACTGTCATGGTGCAACACAAAGAACAAAAACAGAAACACCACAATACTCTACAAGACCTGTGGGCAGGGCAGGACTACAAAACAGGAACAGGAACAGTTCGAATTAATACAGTATGATATACTGTATTGTAGCAGCACAGTAGTTATAGTGTGCAAAAATCAAGGTAGACAACAATTGAGATAGACAATACATGACTGCAAAAAGCATAACAGCAACAGGACAGATTGTGCAGAACAGAATTAGTAAAAGGTACTGACAGTGGCAGCTGGGCATTAAGTTTTTATTTATTTATTTATTTATTTATTTATTTATTTTAATTTTTTCTTCGGAGGAAGGAAGCTGTTCAGTTCAACAACCATCTCTTTGGGTTTTGACCACAATCAGGAACAGGTTGTTGGCTCTGCACCAGTTCATTAGCCTTTGCAGCTCCTTTCTGTATGCCGCCTTGTCATCAGCAAACATAATGGTGTGGTCCTGGTGTGGTCAGCAGTGCGAAAAGCATAGGGCTGAGCACACAGTCAGGGAGTCCAGGAACTAGTTGTAGTGTAGCTCAGCAGTCTCAGCTTTCCAAACAGACACATCCTCACATGAACAGCATCCTCATATAAGTGTCCTTTTTGTCCATGTAGGTGAGGGCCAGGTGAAGGGTAGTGGTGATGGCATCGATACACAAACTGCAGGGGGTCCAGTTAGGGTGGCAGCTGTGATATTTTGTGCCTCATGACAAGCCTCTCGAAGCATTTCATGTTGATGGGTGTGAGTGCAATGGGACAATATTCACTATTGCAGGATATGATGACTTCTTTGGCATGGCGATGATGGTGGTCTTTGAACTACATTGAAATAATGGTGGTGCTCAGAGAGATGTTGAAGATGTCTGTGAGAACATCTGCCAGCTGGTCTGCACATTCTCTGAGCACACAACCAGGAATATTGACTTGTCCACCAGCCTTCCAAGGGTTGACACTAATCAGAGTTTTCCCTCATATCAGCCTTGGTTAGGCAGAGGATCTGGTCATTTTTAATTTAAAACCATGGGTAGAAGTGATTCAGTGCATCTGGAAGGAAGGCCTCACTGACACAGGCAGGTAGAGATGTCCTGTACTTAGTGATGTCCAGGGTGCCCTGCCACATCCGCCATACGCCCCCAGGGTCCTGGAAGTGGCTGTGGATTTTCTGAGCATCTGCTCTAATGGGCCTGGGACAGGTTGGCCCTCGCTGTTCTCAGGGCAGCCTTATCACCTGAAGTGAAGGCAATGTCTTGGGCTGTTAGAAGCGTGCGCACTTCCACAGTCATTCATAGCTTCTAGTTGGGATGCGAGGTGATGATCTTGGAGACAGTAATGTCATAGGTTTGGTAGACTCCAAGCTGGTAGTGCTGCTGTTGGTTGCAGGCTCCCTGAACATGTGCCAGTCAGTGTGCTCAAAGCAGTCTTGAAAGGCAGATATAGCTCCTGGGGGTGGGTTTTGTCTGCTTCAGAACGGCCTTGGCATGTCTGAAGAGTGATTTGTATGCTGGATTCAGCATAAAAGAGAAGTGGTCTGAGTGGCCGAGGTGAGGGCGGAGCTCGGTGTGGTACGCATCAGTCTAGCATGTTTGCTGCCCTCGGGAAAGTCCACGTATTGATGGAATTTAAGGGGAATGGACTTATGGTGTTTGAAATCGCCAGCGACGACAATGAACAGTGAGTTCTGGAGCTCTGTGATAACTCTGTAAAGCTCGGCTGGTGCGCTGTTAGCGTTCACACAAGGTGAGATGTACACCATGACTACGAGCTGATGGTGAATTCCTGTGGTAAATAAAATGGTCTACATTTAACTCACTCACTCACCCACTTACTCACTCACCCATTCACTCTTACTCACTCACTCATACACATCCATAAATATATAAAAAAAAAAAAAAAGGTCTACATTTTATCCAGTTGCGAATAATGTTTGATCTGTTTGATGTGCCAGAACAAAAAGTCTGACCCACAATGGCTCCATCTCACGCCTTACCAGTGGGCTCCCATATAACCAGTGGGCTCCCATATAACCAGTGGGCTCCCATATAACCAGTGGGCTCCCAGTGGGCTCCCAGTGGGCTCACAGCATATAAGGTGGCTCTATTTTTTGTAGGCTAGTTTGTATGTATATATATATGACATTTCTTTACAGTGCCCTTGTATGCTTTGAAAGGTCTGATGTAGAAAGGTCATACTGTACACCACATTTTCCACATTCATGCACTGGAGGTGAGTTCACCCACAAGGCATGTTATGATGTTACAATGCTAATACACATATTTCTCTCGCTCACCCACCCATCCATTACTAATGCATTACATTAGTCATCTTAATGTTTACTGCACACACATCACCTCCCATCTCCGTAAGTAAAGCGTCTGTTTTCATACCGACTGTGTACATGCATCTCAGATAGTGGCCCAACCAATTTTTTCAGTGTTGGTCACATCTACAGTATATCCTTGGTAAAAATATAATATTCTACGGATTCACTGGCATGACAATAGAGATGTTAAAGGCTTACTGAACTGGCTCTATCATAATCAGTGCCATATGAAAATGTCATTGCTTCTTTTTGCCTGAATTGACTTCTAAATTTAACAAGTAGTGACAAAACGTCACAGGATCTGGAGAAATGATCAAACACACAATGTACAAGATTTAAAGTTGATCAGTCAAATATTGTATTCGAGTACACTGTAGCTAGTGTAAGAATGTGTAGTTGTAAAAGTGGGTCAAAATCCACATACACACAGAATTGAACTACATTCTGTGGCAAAATGAAATCCATGCCACAGCCACAGTTCAAAAACCTAGAATTTGCAGTTAAACTGTGCTTACTCTCTAGATGCACAAAATTGGCTTATGTGGCTCAACAGCCTAGGCTAGGCTCATGAATGGCTATTGATAAGCACATGATTATTGTGCTTAAAAAAATCTGAAATGTGAAAATCTGTAAAAAATTGCCAACATTCCTTTCTAAACCCATAATTCTAACCTCCAGGTTCATGGACACGACCAATCACAAACTTGTTTAGCCCAAATATTCATTCCCCTCACTTGGTGCTCTCTGTTTAAAGACACCCTTAGCCTCCTTTTGTTACGAGAACCCTGCTGCATGAATCCTTGTTGGCTGAAGTGATTTCAAAAGTAGAGGAAAACTATTTTATGATCAAATGACCAAAATGGGTTTGTTCATTTACACATGACTCCTCCCCTTGAGAGCAATGTAGTCTGACAGATTTTAGGACCACCAATGATGCATACTGCCAGCGATCCACTCTCTGGTTGTGCTGTTTTGGGCCAACTGGTAGTCAAACTGCTAATGCTGCTCGGTTCAAAGCTAAGTCAAGAGAGCTGTTCTGAACTCTGTGATTTTGTAAGAGTTGATGGATGATGAAACTGCTGGATGTGTTGGATTTTTGTCTACATTTTATTAGTTTAATAATAATTGTTTTAGATGTTAGTAAATCAATTCAATCACTTGTGCGTCCAATAATATAGTGCAATGGAAAAGTATTTGTTCCGTCCTGATTGTAGCTATTTTTGTATATTTGTATATAGATGCTTCAGATCTTCAAACTACAAATTAATATAAAATCAACCTGAGAGTTTTTTAAAGATCATTTGTGAAAAACTGAAAAAGTAATCTGAGCAAACACTGCGTGATTGTTGCCGCCCTTTTTGTAATCTAACCATCATTTAAATAGAACCTTTCCAGTGATGTGTAATGGGCTGAGAGGTCTTAACAAGCAGCACACTATGCCATGATCCAAAGAATTCCAGCACGGCTGAATGAAAGCAATTCTGCTGAGAAAACTTGGCCAAAATTCCTCCACAGTGATGTGAAAGACTGCTCTAAAGTCATAAGAAGTGTTGGTTGTAGTTGCTGCTGCAGGAGGAAGTGCAGCAGTTATTAAGTTATGTTATGTGTTTCCTTTGCATTACATTGTCTTGTATAAGAATTTCAAACCATCAAGTGTGCGTGCAAAATCTGCAAAAATAAATAAAATACTTTTCAAAGCACTGTAGTTTGCATAAAGGAAAGTGACCCCCTTATAGTTATGTGTGAACACAGCACAACACACAGTGTAAACAATGTTAAATTCTTTCTCTGTATTTAACCCATTCACCAAGTTGCAGGGGCAACTCCGTAACCACTAGGCCACCAGCTGCCCCAAAAATTCTTTCTCTGCATTTAACCCATTCACCAAGTGAAGCAGGGGGCTGTCACCAATGAGGGGTGTCTGGGGAGTGTGTGGGGACCTTGCTCAAGGGTACCTCAGTGATGACGCTTGCAGTGTTGGGATTCAGATCCACAAACTTCTGATTACAGGGCCAACACCCTAAGACATGGCCACCAGCTGCCCCAAATCAGTGGAGAGCACTGGCATAGTCCCACACTTTCATAAATTATGCAGTCGAGATTCTCATATTTGGGAGATTCACAGGGGTAAGCACAACCAGAGTGCAATGGCTGAGCCTCAACCTGGGTGAGCCACCTTCCTGATCGGGGTATCTCCCCTCTCTGGTAAGTATAACAAAGATACAGTGATTTTTCTAAAGGCGAAATACCACATTTGTCTATTTACCCTCTGCTTGATATTTTGTATTTGACAGATAAGATAGATTTGTCCAGTCAACTGTTGGCATGGTGACTTTTTGACAGCATCATTCATCCTCTTCTTTTTCCATATTTCAAGCAGGCTGCTTGCTTTCACCATTGCCCCATTTTCTCTGGTGTGAAACAAATTAGACAAAATTCACACCAAAAAATATTTTGCATCTCATTCGGTGCAACTGCCTTTAGGTTTATAAAACTTGACAGTGAAGTAAAACGTTAGGAATTAGAAAATAACCAAATCTGTAATTCCATGGAATTCTTGTACAAAATGTGCATGCATGCTTCATCCAAAAATGATATGTGCACAAATAATATAAACTAGTAGGGTCCTGTTTGCATGACTTGCTGAGAATTGGCCAGTATTGGCTTATGTTCATCATTTGCAATTTTTGGACGAACTGTCTCAGTATTTATACAGCAGATATCAGAAGTCCATAAAGCACTTTACTTAATGCTAAATAATGTGGGGGAAAGGAGGAGGAGAACCAGACAGACTCAGCGGTTGCCATAGAGACGGCACATGAGGTGCACAGGTTTCGTAATCTCACATTTGCCATGGCCTAACGATGGGGTCAAGCCCCCTGGTAACCATGGCTGGTTTAAATTGCAAGGCGCACTAACCTAAAGCAAGTGATACATATCTTTTTAGTTCAAACGTGTAGTTTTGCCAGCTCAGATACACCTCACCTCAACACAGTGCACACAATCCACCATGGGAGTGTGTGTATATGCATGTATGTGTGTATGTGCAGGTAAAAGGGCCTCCTCTGATGGCACTTGAGCCAGAATGCCCTTGGCAATCTGAAAACGAACCCATTAAGCAGAAACACTTAAACATGCAATTATGCACTTACTCCCTACGAGCCGTCCACCCCCCCCCATCCCCCCCTTCACCCCATCATGGCAGCAGAGAGAGATGAATTAAAGAGGGACTGCTTTACAAAAGTCCTATCAAAACAATTATGGACGTGATTACCTTTGATATGATTACATGAAAGGGGCCATTTCTGAGCTGTTGATAAAAAGTCCCTTTTTACGCCTAGCAGTTGCGAGCACAGAGGCAGGAGCCTAAACAGAGACAGAGTGCTGTTGATCATCGTCCCGGTCGATGATATGCCTATGAACAGACCAGGAGTAGTGTCTCTCCACAACAAACAAACATGGACAAACATTGTCCTGTGTGTGACTGTTAGAAAGACTCTACTAACATTTAATGTCAGTGTCCAGTAAGAGAATTTGTTGAGCAATAATGGGTTCTGTTAGGGATGCTAGATGTGGGTGGAGGACTATGTTTTTCATGTTGGAAAATGATTTAGTATTTTAGTTTAGTGACAGGGAGAATGATTATGTTTGTTGGAGAAGTATAGTGTTTGAGAACGATGGTGTTTGCTGGACAAAGACGGTGTTTGTTAGAGAATTATAGAGTTTGAGAATGATGGTGTTTGTAGGAAAAAGATGGTGTTTGTTGGAGAAAGATGGTATTTGAAAATGATGGTGTTTGTAGGAAAATGATGGCAGTTGTTGGAGAATGATGGTGTTCGAGTGATGTGCGTTTGGAGGACGGGAGGCAGACTGAAAAGTGTATTAAGCAAAACAAAACATAAAATAAACATGAAATATAATGAACCTGATAACTAGAAGCTACAAAACAAAATGAGGGAGCACAACCAAACACAAGTGAAACTACAGAGAGAAACATGGGAAAGTAACATGAAAAGCCACAAATAGACACCAGGGAGAAACTATGGTTCACAGACAAAGAAAGAACCTAAGACAAGGACACATATACATAAGGGGCCTTCCAAACAACTGGTGCGAATACGTAGACAGGTGTACATGATACGGTGGGCAGGCTCGGGGAGGAGTTACACATAATCAGAAACCATGTAGGGGACAGAGAATGACAGAAAATGCGTATAAACATAAGTCAGAGAGTGACAGAGGGGAGCATACCAAAATAAGGTGAGACTGTTCGAGTTTGCTGGAGAACGATGGCGTTTGATGGAGAAGGACTGCATATGTTTACATTTAAGTTTACCGCATTTGGCAGACACTCTTATCCAGAGCAACATCAGTGCTTAAGTAGTCTACATCTGTTCTCCATACCTGTAAAGCTATACTAAAATCAACACCTGCTTTTTTACCAAGTTACTGTCAGCTAAGTTACACACCTTAACAAACCCTGTCAAAAGAAAAAAAGACAGCGGTTAGTACACAAGTAAGGAAAACAGTTAAGAGTGTGGGGACCTGAAAAAGATGTATAAGGGATAAATTAGAGGTGTGGTTAGTCACCAAGGTGCTCCTTGAAGAGGAGGGTCTTCAGACAACACTTGAAGACAGAGAGGGACACTGCAGATCTGATTGCAAGAGGGAGTTTGTTCCACCATTGGGATCCAAGACTGAAAAGAGTCTTGATGCATGTCTTCCTCTTCTTTTGAGTAACGGAGGTTCAAGACAAGCAGTGCTAGAAGCCTTGAGAGGACGAGAAGTGACACGCTGCTTGATCAGTGCTGATATGCATGGGGTGCAAGTCCATTCTTGGCCTTGAAGGGAAGTGTTAAGGTTTTGAACTTAATGTGAGCAGGCACAGGGAGCCAGTGAACGTGCTGTAGTAGAGGTGTGGTGTATGAGAATTTAGGAACATTGAAGTCTAACCTCGCAGCTGCATTCT
This sequence comes from Hydrocynus forskahlii, assembly GCA_037974365.1. Lineage (NCBI taxonomy): Eukaryota > Metazoa > Chordata > Actinopteri > Characiformes > Alestidae > Hydrocynus > Hydrocynus forskahlii. The sequence continues at coordinate 915,596 of JBBPCX010000088.1, read as the reverse complement.
GAATCAGCTGAAGTGGTCTCATTACCTTCAGTGGAGGTCCAGCCAGTAGAGAGTTGCAGTAGTCCAATTTAGAGATGACCAGAGACTGGACAAGTAACTGCGTAGCTTCATTGGTGAGAAAGGGTCGGATTCTTCTGATCTTGTAAAGAAGGTACCTGCATGTCCTGAAGAGGTGGACAACATGAGACAAGAATGACGGATCTTCATCTGCCATGACACCAAGATTTCTTACCGGCATAAAAGTGGTAGGAAAAGCCATGTAAGGCTATTACATCCCCAAGGGCAGCAGTATATAGAGAAAAGAGAAGCGGTCCAACGACCAAGCCCTGTGGAGCACCAGTGGACAATCTTCATGGGGCAGACAGGGAGCCATGCCACGCTACCTGGTACCGCTGGTCACCGAGGTAGGAAGCAAACCATTGCCAGGCAGTGGCCAAGATCCCAAGGCTGGAGAGAGATCCCAAGCCAGGAGGATCTGATGGTTAACTGTGTTGAAGGCTGCAGAAAAGTCAAGAAGAATCAGAGCAGAAGGCAGGTTGGCTGATCTAGCTGCATGAAGTTCTTCTGAGATGGCTAGTAGTGTAGTTTCAGTAGAGTGCGCAGCCTTGAACCCGGACTGGTGAGGGCCCTGAAGCCTGTTTTGAGGTAAAAAGATGTTGAGTTGGTTATAAAAAGTGGATATGTTATGGTAACAGAGTGGAATTCAAAAGATGAGATGTCGAGCTGGGAAAAACTGAGGGGAGGCGTAAAACACCATCTACGTGAGAGAAGCAAACCTGTCCCTCCTCCTCTGCCTGTAGTGCGAGGAGAGTGAGAGAAGGACATAGCAGAGGATAGAGTAGCCGGAGTAGTGGAGTTCTCAGTGTGTGATCCACGTCTTTGTGAGGGCCAGGAAGTGGAATAAGTGGAAAGACGCGAGTCCAGAGATAAAGTCAGCTTTCTTGATGCAAGATTGGCAGTTCCACAGACCACCATGAACCACGGTAGAAGGCTGTGGAGAAAAAAGGAGCTGAGAGAGGTTACTGTGATTTCTTCCACGCCGATGCGGAATGTATCTTCTCGGCCTGTAAGATATGTGAACAGGTATGGGTGTGAAGTACATTTTCTATAGTGGTAACAAAAAGAAAAAAGACAGAAAAATAGAATGGGATAGAGAAGAAATGGATATTTAGCTGAGTGAGGAAGTTGGAAGTATGAGGATCCCTTCCCTGCAAGAAGTGTTTCTCCTTAAATACTTGTGGGTGAGTGTAAGCCCCTCCCACTAATTACTTCTGGCCTCTCTAACAACAGGTGAGAATTATCTAGCTGATTGCAATGAAGCTAATGAAGCTAAACCCACAAGGCACAAAGGCAGCCAACACACAAACAAAAAACACACAACAAAGAAAGTAGTAATCTAGGACAAAGGAAATCTAAGTGGCAAAAAAAATATGTTGGAGAATGATGGTGTTTCATGGAAAATGATGGTTGCTGATGGAGAATGATGGTGTTTGACGGGGAAGGACTGCATATGTTGGAGAATGATGATGTTTATTGGAGAAGGACTGCGTATGTTGGATAATGATGGTGTTTGTTGGAGAATGACGGCGTTCGTTGGAGAAGAATTGGGTATGTTGGAGAATGATAGTGTTTGTTGAAGAATGCGGCCGTTTAATGTAGAATGATTGTATGTTTTGGAGAATGATGGTGTTTGTTGGAGAATGATTGTATGTTTTGTGGAGTGATAGTGTTTGTTGGGGAATGATGATTTTTGCCAGAGATTGATAGCGTTTGTTGGAGAATTATAGTGTGTCTTGGAGAATGATTGTATTTGTTGGAGAATTATGGTGTTTGTTGGAGAATGATTGTATGTGTTGGAAAATGATGGTGTTTGTTGGAGAATTATTGTATGTTTTGGGGAGTGATAATGTTTGTTGGGGAATTGTGGTGTTTGCTGGACAATAATGGTGTTTGTTGGAGAATTACAGTGTTTGCTGGAGAATGATTGTATGTGATGGCGAATGGTGGTGTTTGTTGGAGAATTATTGTATGTGTTGGAGAATGATGGTGTTTGTTGGAGAATGAGGGTGTGTGTTAAAGTATAATAGTGTTGAAGTATAATAGTGTTGGAGAATTATGGTATTTGTTGGAGAATTATAGTGTTTGAGAATCATGGCATTTTTGGAGAATGATAGTGTTTGTCGGAGAATGATGGTGTTTATTGGAGATTTATGCCATTTTTTGGAGTATGACAGTGTTTGAGAATTACGGTATTTAGTGAGATGTAGAATGATGGTGTTGGAGAATGATTGTGTTGGTTGGAGAATGATGGTGGAAAATCATGGCTGCAGTCCTGCAAGTGTGAAATTACTGATATACAAGGATACTTATAATTAAACAACAATTTTAATGTTTCCCTATTTTAAATAACTCATACTGAAAAAGTTCTCTCTCTTCACACTGTCCTGATCAATAATGTTTGTTGCTGAGGTGTTTGGCCTTGGCAAGTTCCTGAACAGAGGCAGAAATTGCTGCAGTGCTTCTCAGTGCTGCTGTGTGTGAGGAAGAGACAAGTTTACACACCGACCTTGAGTCCACTCTTACACACATGAGAATAAGTGTCAGAGTGTGTCCAGTTTCAAGCCTGAGTCTTCAGTGACACTCTCACTGTTGCAGTCTCTCTGCGGTCTCTCACTCTCAGTGCTGCTGTCTGACTTCCTCAGGCTTGAATTGGCAACTCCCTGCAGTACAGTGCACTCCTGGGTTTTTCTGGCTGTTTGGTTGTATTAAGGAAAATGTATTGTATTACTTTGCCACTCTGAAGAGATAGTGACCAGCACTAACTTTCACCAAGTTCATACTTGAGTTAGTGTGTAAGCTTTTTACTAGATCCTAAATTAACATAAGTTACTTCAAAACTATCCATTTAGTCCATTTAATTAGACAACTGATCTGTAAGTCTTTACTAGCAACACCTAATGCTAATCACTGTTTCTTTAACATGACAATGACAAGCTCAGAACCAATCATTAATCACGTTGCCATGGAAGCAGCACCTTGCACTGGCTTGCTACAGACCATGGAAAAATATTGAATATTGAAGACAATCATATGTTGTATATACATTAAAATTAATTAAACTGAATGCCTGTGGTTAGTTTGTTTATTTCTCATTTCTCATATTTCCTAACAACATCCGAGTGTGCAGTCTTCAAAAAACCCCCCCAAAAAACTATCGAACAGATGCAAGCTCAACAACAGTCCAGATGTTCATGAGTTTGCCGAGTCTGCCAGCTCTATGGACTCTAGCTATGGTCTCACTGAACTGGAGGTGTGGACGTTTGCTATAGTCTCCCTTAGTTGGAGCTATGGACATTAGCTATGGTCTCGCTGAGCTGGAGGTGTGGACATTAGCTTTGGTCTCACTGAACCGGAGCTTTGAACATTAGCTATGGTCTCACAGAACTGGAAGTATGGTTGTTATCGATAATCTCAATGAACTTGAGCTCTGCTTGTTATTTATGGTCTCATTGAACTGGAGGTTTGGATATTGGTTTCATGTTTGTAGGTGAAAGTCGAATCATAGCACACAGCATTTAGTATATATTAATTTATCAGTTTATTAATTCATTATTTATTATTTATTTTCTTAGCTAAAAACTAACTTCAGCTATTAGCCTCATTGTTCTGCATTCTTTATGCTTTCTATGTAATTCCTTTTGGAAAAGGCATGCAAACTTTTTTGTTAAGTTATGCAAAAACCTAATTAAGCACTTATTACAAATGTTATAACTAGGTTAAAACTGGTCTACATTCAGACATCCAATGTATGCCCCACAAAGTTTTACATTTTTCCTTACTAAATTTGAACTACATTCAATATATTAGTTAAATATGGTAGAACACTATGGTTATGTCGATTTAGACAAGCAATGCTAACTGGCTATAAACTTCCATTACTAGTTGGCTACATTTGCCTCATAGTTGTAGTGATGAAGCAAATTTTACACACCAAATCAACTACATTTGGGGTAAGGGGGTATATTCAACCAGCTATCACTTTTACTGTCCTCAGTGTAGGTGCAGAGGGTGGCTGCAGGTTTCATCAGCTTCTGCAATGTGTTCAGGCTGCTTGGCTGCTGCAGTAGCTTTTCCTCAGATGGCTGCATTTGGCTACAGTGCGTTTGGTTGCTAGGCTACAGTGCTTCCCTGTCTGCTCTCCAAAAGTCGTTGTGTGACGAGGGGGAACCTCCAATTCTGCATGCAGAGCCCAGCAGCACTACAACAAAGACCCTTCTGACTGAGGGGTTTGTATTTGACTGTGAACTCTCTCTCTCACTCACACTTTCTCTCTCTCTCTCTCTCTCTCTCTCTCTCTCTCTCTCTCACACTCACACTCACACTCACACTCACACTCACACTCACACACACACCCACACACACCCCTGAGGAAAAAGATCATATATCATCACAGCACCAGCTCCAGCAATTTCTGAGTATGAGCCTTCTGTAATCTGTCACTATTTATCACAAAATGACAAAATTGATACAAGAGTCAAATAGTCAAAATATAAACAATAGAAACATAAATAATAGACATCTTTTGGAATCATTTGGTTACACTTCATAATGACTTTCCTTAACACACCATTAACTGACCATTAATGACGGATTATTCATTTTTCAGAATTTGAAAATGTACAACTGTTTACAAATAACAGTTCATGCAATGATTTATTTACGTTTATACATGGTGTGTACAGTGTTTTCTTCTAACCCTTTCATTATAAATATGAGTTGCAGAATATCTGTACGCGTACACACAAAAAAAATTATTTAGTGAAGAGTGTCACTTTTTCAGTGCTTCTTAAAATGTATGTAATGTGTACACATGATGAAAAAATACATTACAGCTAAACATTACAATAATAAATATGAAATATACACCATATGCCTAAAATTATGCAGGTTCCCTTTATGGTGCCAAAACAGCTCTGACCCATAGATGCATGGACTTCTGCTGTGGTATCTGCACCAAGATTCTTTAAGTCAGACTGTGATCTGGAGAATCTAGAGAAGGGCAAGCCAAGACCTTTGTGATGTTCCTCAAACCATTTCTGAACAATTTTTGCAGGTGTGGCATGGAACATTATCCTGCTGAGAGAGGCCAACATGCTGCTGTCGTGAAGGGGTGAACTTGTTCTGCAACCATGTTTAGGTGGTACAAGTCAAAGTGAAATGACAGGACAAAGTTTCCTAGCAGAACATTCCTCAGAGCATCACACTGGCTTTTTCCCATAGTGCATCCTTGTGCCATCTCTTCCACAGGTTAACAATGTACACGCATCCCATTGTCTATTTGATGTAAAAGAAAATGGACCAGACCATGTTATTCCATTGCGCCAAGATCCAGTTTTGATGCTTACAAGCCTATTGTAGGCACATTTACCAATGGACGGGGTCAGCATAGGCACTCTGACTGCGGATTATGCAGCTCCATACACAGCAAGCAAGATAGCAGACAGGCTAGCCTTCGTTTGCCACATGCCTTGGGCTCCCATGACCCAGGAACCTTCATTTGTGGGAACTTCATTTATGAATGAACACCACTCTCCTTTCAAAGCCTTGGCAATTAGGTGGCAGGGCTAAAGTTTGTGTGAGAAGCCACTGCAGTCTTAGTAAAATTAATATTAAATTCAGGCTCATTTTGAGGGCATATTGCACAGTTTGCAGTGCATTAGCAGCCAAGTCAAGTCACCGGTCAAGTCACAACATAAGACTACACTAATCCGGACAGCACTACACAGAGTGCAAAAAGAAAGAGAAGCCACATCTCAGGAAAAGGGCTTTTTAAAAGCAGCAAATGAAAGGATTTGCACATGTGCAGAGTGCATAACAGTAAATGACTCTGTATGGTAATGTTTGATAACTGACCGTTAGCCTATTAACAGACCGAGTAACGGTCAGCACCTCAAATGTGGGGAGGGAAATAAATATGCATACACACAAACACACATGCCCATTCACACACGATCCCAATTAGCTATGGCAGATGGCTCTGTGTCACTGGCCTGTCTCTTAAGGGTCACTCCCTGTGACCTTTAAGGCCAGAGGCACATGATTTCCCCTGAGCCTTATGGCTGACTGCAGTGGGTGGTTTTGTGGGTGGGTGTGTGTGTGTGGTGTCATTGCTTTTCATCTATTCCTGTAAAACTACCATCTGTCCCGCAGACATAAATCACAGAATTCAGTGAATATGAGGAGTTCTAAAAGCCTTAAAAATATAGAAAGAAAGAAATAACCCTACAGAAATGTCAAAATTTAAAAGCAATCAGTCATGTTACAGATAATTTAAATAGTCAAGAAAATAAGAAATCACAATAAAAATTCACAAACATCAGTGCCCAAGTATAACTAAAAATAGTGGAATTAATTGGATGATTAACAATTTTGGTTGTCAATATTGCAGGCACGTACATATGAAATTAATTTCATATCAATGTTATCAATTTTTTTTCTTTACAGTTGGCTCAATTTTGTCCTATGGAAAGGACTATCAATAATTACTTGTAGTTATTTTTGCATTGTATTTACAAGCGTAAATAAAAAGCAAAAAAATGACTTTTCCTATGTTTTCGGTCCCATGTCTCCTGAATTTGGTTTTGAACATTAATTCTAGTCATAATCTATCACTGTTCATTCAGTATTAAACCCTAGAAACAGTGTTGCTGTCATTTTACTGCATGTTTGATTTACATTATAAAATAAATTACCTTCATGTGACCTGAAATTACGGGAACTACTTTTAATTTTCATTTTGTACTAACCGGTTCAAGTTTGTCCTTTTGACCTTTTTCACTGTTGTCAAGAAATTAAAATGAAATTAATTTTTTTTCTTCTGAGAAACAAGACAATAAATTCAGTCAGTAGCTTCCCAACAAATTCAAAATGTAGTCTGGGTGGGAAAACAGAATCTACACTTTCCACCCAGTTGCTCCACTCATTTCAGTGAAGCTACGAGTTGGAAATCATGAATCTAAAATGTGTTTATTATGTGTTTATTAGTGCCAGTAACTGTGACTGAGGGTTAAATACTGCAATACTGGTGATGTCAGCAGTCGGGACAATAAGGCATGTCATGCAGTAGTGATGCAGGATGCTGTCTAAAAGCTTTTTAGGCCGTAGCCTTCACTGAAATGGCACTGATGTCACTGCCAGTCTCTGTGGCTGGAGAAAACAGCTAGCGTGCTCGCTCTACCATCTAGCACTAGCCCAAGCCAAGTCCATAACAGCAGTCATGAATATTTCAAATGGCACAGCTCGCTACAGGGTTAGTGGACAGCATCCAAAAAGCACTCGGAGCTTCTGTGTGTTTAGCTGCTATTAACAGAAATAGCGAAGGAACAGTCCAAAAAGGAGCTGGCCGCAAAAAGCCTCTTATCGCTCCACCCAGAACGGACTATAAAGATGCTACTGCTGCAGGCCAGGAGATACAGATTTTAGAAAAATGTGTGCTTATTTGGTTATTAGCACTGTAAAATGAATATGAATATGTCATGTTGTTGATATGAATATCTCATGAGGCCATTTTCTGTGTGCGTTTTTTTGTGATGAATGGATCCAAAAAAAAGGTCCAAAATTACATTTTTTACATAAAACACCAAACTGAGCTTCTCAAGGCATCTTTTACAAAATTCAAACAAGATCTACACAACCCAAGATCAGAAAATTTCACAGCGATACAATGGACTACAGGGTCTACACCTGGATTAATCAGTCCACAATAACCAGGCCACTCCGCAGAGTCCACTTTGAAGATGGTGCCACACTGACTTCAGCCTCCAGTGTCGACAGTGATTTTTTAGGAGGACTATCCAGTGACACTGACAACTTCCAAAGTGCCACACGTCGCCGCCCAAGAAGACGCACCGGGGTCGATGAGGTAGTCAGACTGGACAACCCCAAATCAACGGCAAGAAAGCAGAGCCGGAACAAGACAGCTTAATCTTCAACCTTACAGGCAGCACCCTACATCCAGTTGAAGTAAGCCTCTTAAATAAGGGCCTGAGTTTTGTTCCCTGTAAACCTGGTGATTCCTTTGTAACTAAAATAGAATTGTTTAAATTTTTTCGTAATCTGAGACTGAAAAGTTACTACAAAGACACTACCACCTCTTTTCATACATCTAACAAACATGAGCGAGGTAAATTTAAACCCACAAGGACTTTCTGTCCCCCTGCCCTTAACCCCTCATTGGAAACTTTCTGTCACCTTGTAGAACGTGATTTTAGTAGTCCTCATCCTAAAAAAGGCACAAATAACTTGACACTATCTGAAAGACAGACCCTTGACAAACTTTGTTGAGACAAGAATATTGTTGTGAAGCCAGCAGACAAAGGAGGTGGTCTAGTGGTTATGCTTAAAACCCTCTATGACTAAGAGGCTTTAAGACAATTACAAGATCTGACCTACAAACCTTTGCCCTCAGACCCTACCGGTAAATTTCAAAAGGAAATTGAGTCTTTCCTCCAATGGGCTCACACTTCCTCTATGATTTCTGAACAAGAGTTTATAACCCTAATCCCACTAGACCAGCTTTCTACATTCTGCCACAAAAATGTATCTAATCCACCAGGCTGCCCAATTGTTGCATGTGACAGTAGTCTTACTGAACCGTTGTCAAACTTTGTAGACTTCATTTTAAGACCTTTGGTCACAACACTCCCAAGTTATCTCAGGGACACGTTTGATTTTCTAAAATGTTTATCTCAGATTGGCCTTCTAAGTCAGAATGTGTTGCTTGCCACTATGGCCCCAGACTATGCTAATTTATATCTTGGTTTTCTAAGTATGTTTTCAACAACAATCCTTTTGCAGATAAATTAATATTGTTTAAGAGATATATTGATGATTGTTTTGTGACTTTCTAAGGCTCACTACCTGAATTTGAATTGTTTGTCTTATATATGAACTTGAGGAGAGACTCTGAGTGTGTTCGGAGAAGGATGTTGAGGAGAGACTCTGAGTGTGTTGGGAGGAGGATGTTGAGGAGAGACTCTGAGTGTGTTGGGAGA